>JAPTHN010000004.1:40302236-40845176 GCA_026936325.1 Platynereis dumerilii
GTCAGGGCCCGAAAGTGGCACTGAAAGATTTCCAGCTTCGGGCACATGTCCCTCTACCACACAACAGTTACATTGCACCAATAATGGCCCGCAAACGGTGGTGAACTTTTGCACCGCCCTGTGGTTGCTGGCTACCATGTTACTAATGTTACTTCTACACTTACAGAAAACCAGTGATTATCCAATGGTTGCCACCCCCCCCCCCCCCCCTCAAATGCTGATTTTGGCCAATGATAAACAGGTATCTGCTGAAACTCCAGTGGTCAACTAGCTGTAGAAAGCAAAAAAGTCCAAATTCAGGTAATTTCCATGCTAAATAAGTGGCGAAAACTAATTATAAAAATTGGAATAGCAAGAATTATCTGAAACCCTAACCCCAACCTAACCCTAACCCTAACCCTAAACCCTAACCCTAACTCGGGCAATTTTTTTTTTTTCAATTTTATTCAAAAACAAGAAGTTAATGCATTTTGACAGCCCCATTTAAGCATGTAAGTCCCGGACTCCTTGACGTCCGCAACTCCCGCTATGTCCCAATAACTCCTGCTAACTCCTCTACACTCCCATAACTCCCGCTAACTCCCGCTAACTCCCTCTACTCCCTCTAACTCCCGTAACTCCCGCTAACTCCCGTAACTCCAGCTAACTCCTGCTAACTCCCGTAACTCCCAACTAACTCCCATTACTCCCGTAACTCCCATCTAAACTCCTGTCAACTCCCATAACTCCCAAAAACTCCCGCTAAGTCCCAGAACTCCTGCTAACTCCCTAACTCCTGGTAACTCCCGCTAACTCCCAAAACTCCCGGTAACTCCTGTCAACTCCCCTAACTCCCTGAAGTCCCAAATGAGGCTCCGTTTGGGAGTTACATTGCTTAAATGGGCCCTCTCTGGCCAAAAAATATTTTTTATTATCTTTTGTAAAACAGAACTAAAACAGGAAAAAAAAAAGGTTGTACTTCCAACCTAAAAAACATATTTTCCAGAACGTAAAACCAGGTTACTTCATAAATAAAGGTTGTAAAGTGCTATTCTCTCTACCGCCCCCCCCCCCCCCCCCCCATCCCCCGCTGCTTAGCCGCCACGGTACGAAAAATGGTTGACATTTATTCCAGCAGAGTCTGAAATTATGTGGAATCCGAGCGACATGTCAGCAACAATCCTCTGTGGTGTAGTGGTTAAGGTGTCGGGCCAGCAACTGAGAAGTCCTGGGTTCAAAACCTTTTCAAGTTAAACTTTTTTTTTTTTTTTTTTTAGTCACCCAATCAAAGCCTTCTGAAGCTCCTTGATGGATCCGCAATACAGAAAAAGCCTTAAAGCAACCTTTTTGTGTATGTTTGCTTCACGTTTGCCCAATAAACAGTGGCAAAGTGCAAGAACAGGCATTTAACAGATATGCAGTAGTCTAGGTGCCACAACAGGCCAAAATTTCTAATTCTAGTCACTGCTGTATGCTACATTAGTATCCCGCAAGCTAAACTGTGCATGCAGAAAGCACATATCTAGCAGACGACATTGGTTTTATAGGATTAAGGCCGGAGAAAATAGAAAGCTGTGCTCTGATTGGTTGACTTAATGCAGGTGAACTTTGAAATACACGCTGCAGGCCAGCAACTACCATGGACACTTGTTAAAATGGAGTAGATTAGCATTACTATGGCAGTGACATGGGCTAAGATTGCTCCGGTAACAGATCACAGCAGAAAAGCCGCAGATTTTTGGCGGGAAAAGCTGGAAAACTGCATTGTTCGGTGCCGGTGGCAGTTTAATGCCTTTCTGGATGCCTTGCCCATCGAATAGCATGGTTTTGTGATTCTAGACCTCTGCATAGGCCTATGTGGGCATTTGCATGCTAAAAAGATAAGAAAACAGGCCCTCCGGTCAGAATCAACCCCGGAGGTATCCTGGCTAAATGTTTTGATATATTACTTATCAACACTAGTGGAGCAGCATTTCCTGCAAAAATGATGAAAATCGCATCATTTCTCAGCCCGAAAAAGTGCCAAAAACCTCCGTTTTCGCACTTTTTGAGAAAAATGACCCCCATCACGGCAAATTAGGTCAGGGCCCGAAAGTGGCACTGAAAGATTTCCAGCATTCGGGCACATGTCCCTCTACCACACAACAGTTACATTGCACCAATAATGGCCCGCAAACGGGTGGTGAACTTTTTGCACCGCCCTGTGGTTGCTGGCTACCAGTGTTACTAATGTTACTTCTACACTTACAGAAAACCAGTGATTATCCAATGGTTGCCACCACCCCCCCCCCTCAAATGCTGATTTTGGCCAATGATAAACAGGTATCTGCTGAAACTCCAGTGGTCAACTAGCTGTAGAAAGGCAAAATAGTCCAAATTCAGGTAATTTCCATGCTAAATAAGTGGCGAAAACTTAATTATAAAAATGGAATAGCAAGAATTATCTGAAACCCTAACCCCACCCTAACCCTAACCCTAACCCTAAACCCTAACCCTAACTCGGGCAATTTTTTTTTTTTCAATTTTATTCAAAAACAAGAAGTTAATGCATTTTGACAGGCCCCATTTAAGCATGTAAGTCCCGGAACTCCTTGACGTCCTGCAACTCCCGCTAAGTCCCACAACTCCTGCTAACTCCCGCTAACTCCCATAACTCCCGCTAACTCCCGCTAACTCCCTCTAACTCCCTCTACTCCCGTAACTCCCGCTAACTCCCGTAACTCCAGCTAACTCCTGCTAACTCCCGTAACTCCCACTAACTCCCATTACTCCCGTAACTCCCATCTAACTCCTGTCAACTCCCATAACTCCCAAAACTCCCGCTAACTCCCAGAACTCCTGCTAACTCCCGTAACTCCTGGTAACTCCCGCTAACTCCCAAAACTCCCGGTAACTCCTGTCAACTCCCGTAACTCCCTGAAGTCCCAAATGGAGGCTCCGTTTGGGAGTTACATGCTTAAATGGGGCCTCTCTGGCCAAAAAATATTTTTTATTATCTTTTGTTAAACAGAACTAAAACAGGAAAAAAAAAAGGTTGTACTTCCAACCTAAAAAACATATTTCCAGAACGTAAAACCAGGTTACTTCATAAATAAAGGTTGTAAAGTGCTATTCTCTCTACCGCCCCCCCCCCCCCCCCCATCCCCCGCTGCTTAGCCGCCACGGTACGAAAAATGGTTGACATTTATTCCAGCAGAGTCTGAAATTATGTGGAATCCGAGCGATATGTCAGCAACAATCCTCTGTGGTGTAGTGGTTAAGGTGTCGGGCCAGCAACTGAGAAGTCCTGGGATCAAAACCTTTTCAAGTTAAACTTTTTTTTTTTTTTTTTTTAGTCACCCAATCAAAGCCTTCTGAAGCTCCTTGATGGATCCGCAATACAGAAAAAGCCTAAAGCAACCTTTTTGTGTATGTTTGCTTCACGTTTGCCCCAATAAACAGTGGCAAAAGTGCAAGAACAGGCATTTAACAGATATGCAGTAGTCTAGGTGCCACAACAGGCCAAAATATTCTAATTCTAGTCACTGCTGTATGCTACATTAGTATCCCGCAAGCTAAACTGCATGCAGAAAGCACATATCTAGCAGACGACATTGGTTTTATAGGATTAAGGCCGGAGAAAATAGAAAGCTGTGCTCTGATTGGTTGACTTAATGCAGGTGAACTTTGAAATACACGCTGCAGGCCAGCAACTACCATGGAAACTTGTTAAAATGGAGTAGATTAGCATTACTATGGCAGTGACATGGGCTAAGATTGCTCCGGTAACAGATCACAGCAGAAAAGCCGCAGATTTTTGGCGGGAAAAGCTGGAAAACTGCATTGTTCGGGTGCCGGTGGCAGTTTAATGCCTTTCTGGATGCCTTGCCCATCGAATAGCATGGTTTTGTGATTCTAGACCTCTGCATAGGCCTATGTGGCATTTGCATGCTAAAAGATAAGAAAACAGGCCCTCCGGTCAGAATCAACCCGGAGGTATCCTGGCTAAATGTTTTGATATATTACTTATCAACACTAGTGGAGCAGCATTTCCTGCAAAAATGATGAAAATCGCATCATTTCTCAGCCCGAAAAGTGCCAAAAACCTCCGTTTTCGCACTTTTTGAAAAATGACCCCCGTCACGGCAAATTAGGTCAGGGGCCCGAAAGTGGCACTGAAAGATTTCCAGCATTCGGGCACATGTCCCTCTACCACACAACAGTTACATTGCACCAATAATGGCCCGCAAACGGGTGGTGAACTTTTGCACCGCCCTGTGGTTGCTGGCTACCAGTGTTACTAATGTTACTTCTACACTTACAGAAAACCAGTGATTATCCAATGTTGCCACCCCCCCCCCCTCAAATGCTGATTTTGGCCAATGATAAACAGGTATCTGCTGAAACTCCAGTGGTCAACTAGCTGTAGAAAGGCAAAATAGTCCAAATTCAGGTAATTTCCATGCTAAATAAGTGGCGAAAACTTAATTATAAAAATTGGAATAGCAAGAATTATCTGAAACCCTAACCCCAACCCTAACCCTAACCCTAACCCTAAACCCTAACCCTAACTCGGGCAATTTTTTTTTTTTTTTTTTATTCAAAAACAAGAAGTTAATGCATTTTGACAGGCCCCATTTAAGCATGTAAGTCCCGGAACTCCTTGACGTCCTGCAACTCCCGCTATGTCCAATAACTCCTGCTAACTCCCGCTAACTCCCATAACTCCCCGCTAACTCCCGCTAACTCCCTCTAACTCCCTCTAACTCCCGTAACTCCCGCTAACTCCCGTAACTCCAGCTAACTCCTGCTAACTCCCGTAACTCCCGCTAACTCCCATTACTCCCGTAACTCCCATCTAACTCCTGTCAACTCCCATAACTCCCAAAACTCCCGCTAAGTCCCACAACTCCTGCTAACTCCCGTAACTCCTGGTAACTCCCGCTAACTCCCAAAACTCCCGGTAACTCCTGTCAACTCCCGTAACTCCCTGAAGTCCCAAATGGAGGCTCCGTTTGGGAGTTACATGCTTAAATGGGGCCTCTCTGGCCAAAAAATATTTTTATTATCTTTTTAAACAGAACTAAAACAGGAAAAAAAAAAGGTTGTACTTCCAACCTAAAAAACATATTTTCCAGAACGTAAAACCAGGTTACTTCATAAATAAAGGTTGTAAAGTGCTATTCTCTCTACCGCCCCCCCCCCCCCCATCCCCCGCTGCTTAGCCGCCACGGTACGAAAAATGGTTGACATTTATTCCAGCAGAGTCTGAAATTATGTGGAATCCGAGCGACATGTCAGCAACAATCCTCTGTGGTGTAGTGGTTAAGTGTCGGGCCAGCAACTGAGAAGTCCTGGGTTCAAAACCTTTTCAAGTTAAACTTTTTTTTTTTTTTTTTTTTAGTCACCCAATCAAAGCCTTCTGAAGCTCCTTGATGGATCCGCAATACAGAAAAAGCCTTAAAGCAACCTTTTTGTGTATGTTTGCTTCACGTTTCCCCAATAAACAGTGGCAAAAGTGCAAGAACAGGCATTTAACAGATATGCAGTAGTCTAGGTGCCACAACAGGCCAAAATATTCTAATTCTAGTCACTGCTGTATGCTACATTAGTATCCCGCAAGCTAAACTGCATGCAGAAAGCACATATCTAGCAGACGACATTGGTTTTATAGGATTAAGGCCGGGAGAAAATAGAAAGCTGTGCTCTGATTGGTTGACTTAATGCAGGTGAACTTTGAAATACACGCTGCAGGCCAGCAACTACCATGGACACTTGTTAAAATGGAGTAGATTAGCATTACTATGGCAGTGACATGGGCTAAGATTGCTCCGGTAACAGATCACAGCAGAAAAGCCGCAGATTTTTGGCGGGAAAAGCTGGAAAACTGCATTGTTCGGGTGCCGGTGGCAGTTTAATGCCTTTCTGGATGCCTTGCCCATCGAATAGCATGGTTTGTGATTCTAGACCTCTGCATAGGCCTATGTGGGCATTTGCATGCTAAAAGATAAGAAAACAGGCCCTCCGGTCAGAATCAACCCGGAGGTATCCTGGCTAAATGTTTTGATATATTACTTATCAACACTAGTGGAGCAGCATTTCCTGCAAAAATGATGAAAATCGCATCATTTCTCAGCCCGAAAAGTGCCAAAAACCTCCGTTTTCGCACTTTTTTGAGAAAAATGACCCCCATCACGGCAAATTAGGTCAGGGGCCCGAAAGTGGCACTGAAAGATTTTCCAGCATTCGGGCACATGTCCCTCTACCACACAACAGTTACATTGCACCAATAATGGCCCGCAAACGGGTGGTGAACTTTTGCACCGCCCTGTGGTTGCTGGCTACCAGTGTTACTAATGTTACTTCTACACTTACAGAAAACCAGTGATTATCCAATGGTTGCCACCCCCCCCCCCCTCAAATGCTGATTTTGGCCAATGATAAACAGGTATCTGCTGAAACTCCAGTGGTCAACTAGCTGTAGAAAGGCAAAATAGTCCAAATTCAGGTAATTTCCATGCTAAATAAGTGGCGAAAACTTAATTATAAAAATTGGAATAGCAAGAATTATCTGAAACCCTAACCCCAACCCTAACCCTAACCCTAACCCTAAACCCTAACCCTAACTCGGGCAATTTTTTTTTTTTCAATTTTATTCAAAAACAAGAAGTTAATGCATTTTGACAGGCCCCATTTAAGCATGTAAGTCCCGGAACTCCTTGACGTCCTGCAACTCCCGCTATGTCCCAATAACTCCTGCTAACTCCCGCTAACTCCCATAACTCCCGCTAACTCCCGCTAACTCCCTCTAACTCCCTCTACCTCCCGTAACTCCCGCTAACTCCCGTAACTCCAGCTAACTCCTGCTAACTCCCGTAACTCCCGCTAACTCCCATTACTCCCGTAAATCTATCTGTACAACTCATAAATCCCAAACTCCAATAAACTCCCAGAAATCCCAAACTAGTCCCAACTCCTGAACTACTTCCCGTAACTCCCGTAACTCCCAAACTCCCCTAAAACTCCCCTCAAACTTCCGAAAGTCCCGAAGTCCCAAATGGAGGCTCCGTTTGGGAGTTACATGCTTAAATGGGGCCTCTCTGGGCCAAAAATATTTTTTTTATCTTTTGTAAAACAGAACTAAAACAGGAAAAAAAAAAGGTTGTACTTCCAACCTAAAAAACATATTTCCAGAACGTAAAACCAGGTAACTTCATAAATAAAGGTTGTAAAGTGCTATTCTCTCTACCGCCCCCCCCCCCCCCATCCCCCGCTGCTTAGCCGCCACAGTACGAAAAATGATTGACATTTATTCCAGCAGAGTCTGAAATTATGTGGAATCCGAGCGACATGTCAGCAACAATCCTCTGTGGTGTAGTGGTTAAGGTGTCGGGCCAGCAACTGAGAAGTCCTGGGTTCAAAACCTTTTCAAGTTAAACTTTTTTTTTTTTTTTTTTTTAGTCACCCAATCAAAGCCTTCTGAAGCTCCTTGATGGATCCGCAATACAGAAAAAGCCTTAAAGCAACCTTTTTGTGTATGTTTGCTTCACGTTTGCCCCAATAAACAGTGGCAAAAGTGCAAGAACAGGCATTTAACAGATATGCAGTAGTCTAGGTGCCACAACAGGCCAAAATATTCTAATTCTAGTCACTGCTGTATGCTACATTAGTATCCCGCAAGCTAAACTGCATGCAGAAAGCACATATCTAGCAGACGACATTGGTTTTATAGGATTAAGGCCGGGAGAAAATAGAAAGCTGTGCTCTGATTGGTTGACTTAATGCAGGTGAACTTTGAAATACACGCTGCAGGCCAGCAACTACCATGGACACTTGTTAAAATGGAGTAGATTAGCATTACTATGGCAGTGACATGGGCTAAGATTGCTCCGGTAACAGATCACAGCAGAAAAGCCGCAGATTTTTGGCGGGAAAAGCTGGAAAACTGCATTGTTCGGGTGCCGTGGCAGTTTAATGCCTTTCTGGATGCCTTGCCCATCGAATAGCATGGTTTTGTGATTCTAGACCTCTGCATAGGCCTATGTGGGCATTTGCATGCTAAAAGATAAGAAAACAGGCCCTCCGGTCAGAATCAACCCGGAGGTATCCTGGCTAAATGTTTTGATATATTACTTATCAACACTAGTGGAGCAGCATTTCCTGCAAAAATGATGAAAATCGCATCATTTCTCAGCCCGAAAAGTGCCAAAAACCTCCGTTTTCGCACTTTTGAGAAAAATGACCCCCGTCACGGCAAATTAGGTCAGGGGCCCGAAAGTGGCACTGAAAGATTTCCAGCATTCGGGCACATGTCCCTCTACCACACAACAGTTACATTGCACCAATAATGGCCCGCAAACGGGTGGTGAACTTTTGCACCGCCCTGTGGTTGCTGGCTACCAGTGTTACTAATGTTACTTCTACACTTACAGAAAACCAGTGATTATCCAATGGTTGCCACCCCCCCCCCCCCTCAAATGCTGATTTTGGCCAATGATAAACAGGTATCTGCTGAAACTCCAGTGGTCAACTAGCTGTAGAAAGGCAAAATAGTCCAAATTCAGGTAATTTCCATGCTAAATAAGTGGCGAAAACTTAATTATAAAAATTGGAATAGCAAGAATTATCTGAAACCCTAACCCCAACCCTAACCCTAACCCTAACCCTAAACCCTAACCCTAACTCGGGCAATTTTTTTTTTTTCAATTTTATTCAAAAACAAGAAGTTAATGCATTTTGACAGGCCCCATTTAAGCATGTAAGTCCCGGAACTCCTTGACGTCCTGCAACTCCCGCTATGTCCCAATAACTCCTGCTAACTCCCGCTAACTCCCATAACTCCCGCTAACTCCCGCTAACTCCCTCTAACTCCCGCTAACTCCCGTAACTCCCGCTAACTCCCTAACTCCAGCTAACTCCTGCTAACTCCCGTAACTCCCGCTAACTCCCATTACTCCCGTAACTCCCATCTAACTCCTGTCAACTCCCATAACTCCCAAAACTCCCGCTAAGTCCCACAACTCCTGCTAACTCCCGTAACTCCTGGTAACTCCCGCTAACTCCCAAAACTCCCGGTAACTCCTGTCAACTCCCGTAACTCCCTGAAGTCCCAAATGGAGGCTCCGTTTGGGAGTTACATGCTTAAATGGGGCCTCTCTGGCCAAAAAATATTTTTTATTATCTTTTGTCAAACAGAACTAAAACAGGAAAAAAAAAAGGTTGTACTTCCAACCTAAAAAACATATTTCCAGAACGTAAAACCAGTTACTTCATAAATAAAGGTTGTAAAGTGCTATTCTCTCTACCGCCCCCCCCCCCCCCCATCCCCCGCTGCTTAGCCGCCACACGGTACGAAAAATGTTGACATTTATTCCAGCAGAGTCTGAAATTATGTGGAATCCGAGCGACATGTCAGCAACAATCCTCTGTGGTGTAGTGGTTAAGGTGTCGGGCCAGCAACTGAGAAGTCCTGGGTTCAAAACCTTTTCAAGTTAAACTTTTTTTTTTTTTTTTTTTTAGTCACCCAATCAAAGCCTTCTGAAGCTCCTTGATGGATCCGCAATACAGAAAAAGCCTTAAAGCAACCTTTTTGTGTATGTTTGCTTCACGTTTGCCCCAATAAACAGTGGCAAAAGTGCAAGAACAGGCATTTAACAGATATGCAGTAGTCTAGGTGCCACAACAGGCCAAAATATTCTAATTCTAGTCACTGCTGTATGCTACATTAGTATCCCGCAAGCTAAACTGCATGCAGAAAGCACATATCTAGCAGACGACATTGGTTTTATAGGATTAAGGCCGGGAGAAAATAGAAAGCTGTGCTCTGATTGGTTGACTTAATGCAGGTGAACTTTGAAATACACGCTGCAGGCCAGCAACTACCATGGACACTTGTTAAAATGGAGTAGATTAGCATTACTATGGCAGTGACATGGGCTAAGATTGCTCCGGTAACAGATCACAGCAGAAAAGCCGCAGATTTTTGGCGGGAAAAGCTGGAAAACTGCATTGTTCGGGTGCCGGTGGCAGTTTAATGCCTTTCTGGATGCCTTGCCCATCGAATAGCATGGTTTTGTGATTCTAGACCTCTGCATAGGCCTATGTGGGCATTTGCATGCTAAAAGATAAGAAAACAGGCCCTCCGGTCAGAATCAACCCGGAGGTATCCTGGCTAAATGTTTGATATATTACTTATCAACACTAGTGGAGCAGCATTTCCTGCAAAAATGATGAAAATCGCATCATTTCTCAGCCCGAAAAGTGCCAAAAACCTCCGTTTTCGCACTTTTTGAGAAAAATGACCCCCATCACGGCAAATTAGGTCAGGGGCCCGAAAGTGGCACTGAAAGATTTCCAGCATTCGGGCACATGTCCCTCTACCACACAACAGTTACATTGCACCAATAATGGCCCGCAAACGGTGGTGAACTTTTGCACCGCCCTGTGGTTGCTGGCTACCAGTGTTACTAATGTTACTTCTACACTTACAGAAAACCAGTGATTATCCAATGGTTGCCACCCCCCCCCCCCTCAAATGCTGATTTTGGCCAATGATAAACAGGTATCTGCTGAAACTCCAGTGGTCAACTAGCTGTAGAAAGGCAAAATAGTCCAAATTCAGGTAATTTCCATGCTAAATAAGTGGCGAAAACTTAATTATAAAAATTGGAATAGCAAGAATTATCTGAAACCCTAACCCCAACCCTAACCCTAACCCTAACCCTAAACCCTAACCCTAACTCGGGCAATTTTTTTTTTTTCAATTTATTCAAAAACAAGAAGTTAATGCATTTTGACAGGCCCCATTTAAGCATGTAAGTCCCGGAACTCCTTGACGTCCTGCAACTCCCGCTATGTCCCAATAACTCCTGCTAACTCCCCTAACTCCTAACTCCCATAACTCCCGCTAACTCCCTCTAACTCCCTCTAACTCCCGTAACTCCCGCTAACTCCCGAACTCTAACTAACCCAGCTCTCCTAACTCCCGTAACTCCCGCTAACTCCCTCTCCCATTACTCCCGTAACTCCCATCTAACTCCTGTCAACTCCCATAACTCCCAAAACTCCCGCTAAGTCCCACAACTCCTGCTAACTCCCGTAACTCCTGGTAACTCCCGCTAACTCCCAAAACTCCCGGTAACTCCTGTCAACTCCCGTAACTCCCTGAAGTCCCAAATGGAGGCTCCGTTTGGGAGTTACATGCTTAAATGGGGCCTCTCTGGCCAAAAAATATTTTTTATTATCTTTTGTAAAACAGAACTAAAACAGGAAAAAAAAAAGGTTGTACTTCCAACCTAAAAAACATATTTCCAGAACGTAAAACCAGGTTACTTCATAAATAAAGGTTAAAGTGCTATTCTCTCTACCGCCCCCCCCCCCCCCCCATCCCCCGCTGCTTAGCCGCCACAGTACGAAAAATGATTGACATTTATTCCAGCAGAGTCTGAAATTATGTGGAATCCGAGCGACATGTCAGCAACAATCCTCTGTGGTGTAGTGGTTAAGGTGTCGGGCCAGCAACTGAGAAGTCCTGGGTTCAAAACCTTTTCAAGTTAAACTTTTTTTTTTTTTTTTTTTAGTCACCCAATCAAAGCCTTCTGAAGCTCCTTGATGGATCCGCAATACAGAAAAAGCCTTAAAGCAACCTTTTTGTGTATGTTTGCTTCACGTTGCCCCAATAAACAGTGGCAAAAGTGCAAGAACAGGCATTTAACAGATATGCAGTAGTCTAGGTGCCACAACAGGCCAAAATATTCTAATTCTAGTCACTGCTGTATGCTACATTAGTATCCCGCAAGCTAAACTGCATGCAGAAAGCACATATCTAGCAGACGACATTGGTTTTATAGGATTAAGGCCGGGAGAAAATAGAAAGCTGTGCTCTGATTGGTTGACTTAATGCAGGTGAACTTTGAAATACACGCTGCAGGCCAGCAACTACCATGGACAACTTGTTAAAATGGAGTAGATTAGCATTACTATGGCAGTGACATGGGCTAAGATTGCTCCGGTAACAGATCACAGCAGAAAAGCCGCAGATTTTTTTTTTTTTTTTCTGGAAAACTGCATTGTTCGGGTGCCGGTGGCAGTTTAATGCCTTTCTGGATGCCTTGCCCATCGAATAGCATGGTTTTGTGATTCTAGACCTCTGCATAGGCCTATGTGGGCATTTGCATGCTAAAAGATAAGAAAACAGGCCCTCCGGTCAGAATCAACCCGGAGGTATCCTGGCTAAATGTTTTGATATATTACTTATCAACACTAGTGGAGCAGCATTTCCTGCAAAAATGATGAAAATCGCATCATTTCTCAGCCCGAAAAGTGCCAAAAACCTCCGTTTTCGCACTTTTTGAGAAAAATGACCCCCATCACGGCAAATTAGGTCAGGGCCCGAAAGTGGCACTGAAAGATTTCCAGCATTCGGGCACATGTCCCTCTACCACACAACAGTTACATTGCACCAATAATGGCCCGCAAACGGGTGGTGAACTTTTGCACCGCCCTGTGGTTGCTGGCTACCAGTGTTACTAATGTTACTTCTACACTTACAGAAAACCAGTGATTATCCAATGGTTGCCACCCCCCCCCCCCCTCAAATGCTGATTTTGGCCAATGATAAACAGGTATCTGCTGAAACTCCAGTGGTCAACTAGCTGTAGAAAGGCAAAATAGTCCAAATTCAGGTAATTTCCATGCTAAATAAGTGGCGAAAACTTAATTATAAAAATTGGAATAGCAAGAATTATCTGAAACCCTAACCCCAACCCTAACCCTAACCCTAACCCTAAACCCTAACCCTAACTCGGGCAATTTTTTTTTTTTCAATTTTATTCAAAAACAAGAAGTTAATGCATTTTGACAGGCCCCATTTAAGCATGTAAGTCCCGGAACTCCTTGACGTCCTGCAACTCCCGCTATGTCCCATATACTCCTGCTAACTCCCGCTAACTCCCATAACTCCCGCTAACTCCCGCTAACTCCCTCTAACTCCCTCTAACTCCCGTAACTCCCGCTAACTCCTCCCGTAACTCCAGCTAACTCCTGCTAACTCCCGTAACTCCCGCTAACTCCCATTACTCCCGTAACTCCCATCTAACTCCTGTCAACTCCCATAACTCCCAAAACTCCCGCTAAGTCCCACAACTCCTGCTAACTCCCGTAACTCCTGGTAACTCCCGCTAACTCCCAAAACTCCCGGTAACTCCTGTCAACTCCCGTAACTCCCTGAAGTCCCAAATGGAGGCTCCGTTTGGGAGTTACATGCTTAAATGGGGCCTCTCTGGCCAAAAAATATTTTTTATTATCTTTTAAAACAGAACTAAAACAGGAAAAAAAAAAAGTTGTACTTCCAACCTAAAAAACATATTTCCAGAACGTAAAACCAGGTTACTTCATAAATAAAGGTTGTAAAGTGCTATTCTCTCTACCGCCCCCCCCCCCCCCCATCCCCCGCTGCTTAGCCGCCACGGTACGAAAAATGGTTGACATTTATTCCAGCAGAGTCTGAAATTATGTGAATCCGAGCGACATGTCAGCAACAATCCTCTGTGGTGTAGTGGTTAAGGTGTCGGGCCAGCAACTGAGAAGTCCTGGGTTCAAAACCTTTTCAAGTTAAACTTTTTTTTTTTTTTTTTTTAGTCACCCAATCAAAGCCTTCTGAAGCTCCTTGATGGATCCGCAATACAGAAAAAGCCTTAAAGCAACCTTTTTGTGTATGTTTGCTTCACGTTTACCCCAATAAACAGTGGCAAAAGTGCAAGAACAGGCATTTAACAGATATGCAGTAGTCTAGGTGCCACAACAGGCCAAAATATTCTAATTCTAGTCACTGCTGTATGCTACATTAGTATCCCGCAAGCTAAACTGCATGCAGAAAGCACATATCTAGCAGACGACATTGGTTTTATAGGATTAAGGCCGGAGAAAATAGAAAGCTGTGCTCTGATTGGTTGACTTAATGCAGGTGAACTTTGAAATACACGCTGCAGGCCAGCAACTACCATGGACACTTGTTAAAATGGAGTAGATTAGCATTACTATGGCAGTGACATGGGCTAAGATTGCTCCGGTAACAGATCACAGCAGAAAAGCCGCAGATTTTTGGCGGGAAAAGCTGGAAAACTGCATTGTTCGGGTGCCGGTGGCAGTTTAATGCCTTTCTGGATGCCTTGCCCATCGAATAGCATGGTTTTGTGATTCTAGACCTCTGCATAGGCCTATGTGGGCATTTGCATGCTAAAAGATAAGAAAACAGGCCCTCCGGTCAGAATCAACCCGGAGGTATCCTGGCTAAATGTTTTGATATATTACTTATCAACACTAGTGGAGCAGCATTTCCTGCAAAAATGATGAAAATCGCATCATTTCTCAGCCCGAAAAGTGCCAAAAACCTCCGTTTTCGCACTTTTTGAGAAAAATGACCCCCGTCACGGCAAATTAGGTCAGGGGCCCGAAAGTGGCACTGAAAGATTTCCAGCATTCGGGCACATGTCCCTCTACCACACAACAGTTACATTGCACCAATAATGGCCCGCAAACGGGTGGTGAACTTTTGCACCGCCCTGTGGTGCTGGCTACCAGTGTTACTAATGTTACTTCTACACTTACAGAAAACCAGTGATTATCCAATGGTTGCCACCCCCCCCCCCCCTCAAATGCTGATTTTGGCCAATGATAAACAGTATCTGCTGAAACTCCATTGGTCCACTAGCTGTAGAAAGGCAAAATAGTCCAAATTTCAGGTAATTTCCATGCTAAATAAGTGGCGAAAACTTAATTATAAAAATTGGAATAGCAAGAATTATCTGAAACCCTAACCCCAACCCTAACCCTAACCCTAACCCTAAACCCTAACCCTAACTCGGGCAATTTTTTTTTTTCAATTTTATTCAAAAACAAGAAGTTAATGCATTTTGACAGGCCCCATTTAAGCATGTAAGTCCCGGAACTCCTTGACGTCCTGCAACTCCCGCTATGTCCCAATAACTCCTGCTAACTCCCGCTAACTCCCATAACTCCCGCTAACTCCCGCTAACTCCCTCTAACTCCCTCTAACTCCCGTAACTCCCGCTAACTCCCGTAACTCCAGCTAACTCCTGCTAACTCCCGTAACTCCCGCTAACTCCCATTACTCCCGTAACTCCCATCTAACTCCTGTCAACTCCCATAACTCCCAAAACTCCCGCTAAGTCCCACAACTCCTGCTAACTCCCGTAACTCCTGGTAACTCCTGCTAACTCCCGTAACTCCCATTCAACTCCTGTCAACTCCCGTAACTCCCTGAAGTCCCAAATGGAGGCTCCGTTTGGGAGTTACATGCTTAAATGGGGCCTCTCTGGCCAAAAAATATTTTTTTATTATCTTTTGTAAAACAGAACTAAAACAGGAAAAAAAAAGGTTGTACTTCCAACCTAAAAAACATATTTCCAGAACGTAAAACCAGGTTACTTCATAAATAAAGGTTGTAAAGTGCTATTCTCTCTACCGCCCCCCCCCCCCCCCATCCCCCGCTGCTTAGCCGCCACGGTACGAAAAATGGTTGACATTTATTCCAGCAGAGTCTGAAATTATGTGGAATCCGAGCGACATGTCAGCAACAATCCTCTGTGGTAGTGGTTAAGGTGTCGGGCCAGCAACTGAGAAGTCCTGGGTTCAAAACCTTTTCAAGTTAAACTTTTTTTTTTTTTTTTTTTAGTCACCCAATCAAAGCCTTCTGAAGCTCCTTGATGGATCCGCAATACAGAAAAAGCCTTAAAGCAACCTTTTTGTGTATGTTTGCTTCACGTTTACCCCAATAAACAGTGGCAAAAGTGCAAGAACAGGCATTTAACAGATATGCAGTAGTCTAGGTGCCACAACAGGCCAAAATATTCTAATTCTAGTCACTGCTGTATGCTACATTAGTATCCCGCAAGCTAAACTGCATGCAGAAAGCACATATCTAGCAGACGACATTGGTTTTATAGGATTAAGGCCGGAGAAAATAGAAAGCTGTGCTCTGATTGGTTGACTTAATGCAGGTGAACTTTGAAATACACGCTGCAGGCCAGCAACTACCATGGACACTTGTTAAAATGGAGTAGATTAGCATTACTATGGCAGTGACATGGGCTAAGATTGCTCCGGTAACAGATCACAGCAGAAAAGCCGCAGATTTTTGGCGGGAAAAGCTGGAAAACTGCATTGTTCGGGTGCCGGTGGCAGTTTAATGCCTTTCTGGATGCCTTGCCCATCGAATAGCATGGTTTTGTGATTCTAGACCTCTGCATAGGCCTATGTGGGCATTTGCATGCTAAAAGATAAGAAAACAGGCCCTCCGGTCAGAATCAACCCGGAGGTATCCTGGCTAAATGTTTTGATATATTACTTATCAACACTAGTGGAGCAGCATTTCCTGCAAAAATGATGAAAATCGCATCATTTCTCAGCCCGAAAAGTGCCAAAAACCTCCGTTTTCGCACTTTTTGAGAAAAATGACCCCCGTCACGGCAAATTAGGTCAGGGGCCCGAAAGTGGCACTGAAAGATTTCCAGCATTCGGGCACATGTCCCTCTACCACACAACAGTTACATTGCACCAATAATGGCCCGCAAACGGGTGGTGAACTTTTGCACCGCCCTGTGGTTGCTGGCTACCAGTGTTACTAATGTTACTTCTACACTTACAGAAAACCAGTGATTATCCAATGGTTGCCACCCCCCCCCCCCTCAAATGCTGATTTTGGCCAATGATAAACAGGTATCTGCTGAAACTCCAGTGGTCAACTAGCTGTAGAAAGGCAAAATAGTCCAAATTCAGGTAATTTCCATGCTAAATAAGTGCGAAAACTTAATTATAAAAATTGGAATAGCAAGAATTATCTGAAACCCTAACCCCAACCCTAACCCTAACCCTAACCCTAAACCCTAACCCTAACTCGGGCAATTTTTTTTTTTTCAATTTTATTCAAAAACAAGAAGTTAATGCATTTTGACAGGCCCCATTTAAGCATGTAAGTCCCGGAACTCCTTGACGTCCTGCAACTCCCGCTATGTCCCAATAACTCCTGCTAACTCCCGCTAACTCCCATAACTCCCGCTAACTCCCCTAACTCCCTCTAACTCCCTCTAACTCCCGTAACTCCCGCTAACTCCCGTAACTCCAGCTAACTCCTGCTAACTCCCGTAACTCCCACCAACTCCCATTACTCCCGTAACTCCCATCTAACTCCTGTCAACTCCCATAACTCCCAAACTCCCGCTAACTCCCAGAACTCCTGCTAACTCCCGTAACTCCTGGTAACTCCCGCTAACTCCCAAAACTCCCGGTAACTCCTGTCAACTCCCGTAACTCCCTGAAGTCCCAAATGGAGGCTCCGTTTGGGAGTTACATGCTTAAATGGGGCCTCTCTGGCCAAAAAATATTTTTTATTATCTTTTGTAAAACAGAACTAAAACAAAAAAAAAAAAAGGTTGTACTTCCAACCTAAAAAACATATTTCCAGAACGTAAAACCAGGTTACTTCATAAATAAAGGTTGTAAAGTGCTATTCTCTCTACCGCCCCCCCCCCCCCATCCCCCCCTGCTTAGCCGCCACGGTACGAAAAATGGTTGACATTTATTCCAGCAGAGTCTGAAATTATGTGGAATCCGAGCGACATGTCAGCAACAATCCTCTGTGGTGTAGTGGTTAAGGTGTCGGGCCAGCAACTGAGAAGTCCTGGGATCAAAACCTTTTCAAGTTAAACTTTTTTTTTTTTTTTTTTTAGTCACCCAATCAAAGCCTTCTGAAGCTCCTTGATGGATCCGCAATACAGAAAAAGCCTTAAAGCAACCTTTTTGTGTATGTTTGCTTCACGTTTGCCCCAATAAACAGTGGCAAAAGTGCAAGAACAGGCATTTAACAGATATGCAGTAGTCTAGGTGCCACAACAGCCAAAATATTCTAATTCTAGTCACTGCTGTATGCTACATTAGTATCCCGCAAGCTAAACTGCATGCAGAAAGCACATATCTAGCAGACGACATTGGTTTTATAGGATTAAGGCCGGGAGAAAATAGAAAGCTGTGCTCTGATTGGTTGACTTAATGCAGGTGAACTTTGAAATACACGCTGCAGGCCAGCAACTACCATGGACACTTGTTAAAATGGAGTAGATTAGCATTACTATGGCAGTGACATGGGCTAAGATTGCTCCGGTAACAGATCACAGCAGAAAAGCCGCAGATTTTTGGCGGGAAAAGCTGGAAAACTGCATTGTTCGGGTGGCCGGTGGCAGTTTAATGCCTTTCTGGATGCCTTGCCCATCGAATAGCATGGTTTTGTGATTCTAGACCTCTGCATAGGCCTATGTGGGCATTTGCATGCTAAAAGATAAGAAAACAGGCCCTCCGTCAGAATCAACCCGGAGGTATCCTGGCTAAATGTTTTGATATATTACTTATCAACACTAGTGGAGCAGCATTTCCTGCAAAAATGATGAAAATCGCATCATTTCTCAGCCCGAAAAGTGCCAAAAACCTCCGTTTTCGCACTTTTTGAGAAAAATGACCCCCATCACGGCAAATTAGGTCAGGGCCCGAAAGTGGCACTGAAAGATTTCCAGCATTCGGGCACATGTCCCTCTACCACACAACAGTTACATTGCACCAATAATGGCCCGCAAACGGGTGGTGAACTTTTGCACCGCCCTGTGGTTGCTGGCTACCAGTGTTACTAATGTTACTTCTACACTTACAGAAAACCAGTGATTATCCAATGGTTGCCACCCCCCCCCCCCCTCAAATGCTGATTTTGGCCAATGATAAACAGGTATCTGCTGAAACTCCAGTGGTCAACTAGCTGTAGAAAGGCAAAATAGTCCAAATTCAGGTAATTTCCATGCTAAATAAGTGGCGAAAACTTAATTATAAAAATTGGAATAGCAAGAATTATCTGAAACCCTAACCCCAACCCTAACCCTAACCCTAACCCTAAACCCTAACCCTAACTCGGGCAATTTTTTTTTTTCAATTTTATTCAAAAACAAGAAGTTAATGCATTTTGACAGGCCCCATTTAAGCATGTAAGTCCCGGAACTCCTTGACGTCCTGCAACTCCCGCTATGTCCCAATAACTCCTGCTAACTCCCGCTAACTCCCATAACTCCCGCTAACTCCCGCTAACTCCCTCTACCTCCCGTAACTCCCGCTAACTCCCGTAACTCCAGCTAACTCCTGCTAACTCCCGTAACTCCCACTAACTCCCATTACTCCCGTAACTCCCATCTAACTCCTGTCAACTCCCATAACTCCCAAAAACTCCCGCTAACTCCCACAACTCTCCTGCTAACTCCCGTAACTCCTGGTAACTCCCGCTAACTCCCAAAACTCCCGGTAACTCCTGTCAACTCCCGTAACTCCCTGAAGTCCCAAATGGAGGCTCCGTTTGGGAGTTACATGCTTAAATGGGGCCTCTCTGGCCAAAAAATATTTTTTATTATCTTTTGTCAAACAGAACTAAAACAGGAAAAAAAAAAGGTTGTACTTCCAACCTAAAAAAACATATTTCCAGAACGTAAAACCAGGTTACTTCATAAATAAAGGTTGTAAAGTGCTATTCTCTCTACCCGCCCCCCCCCCCCATCCCCCGCTGCTTAGCCGCCACGGTACGAAAAATGGTTGACATTTATTCCAGCAGAGTCTGAAATTATGTGGAATCCGAGCGACATGTCAGCAACAATCCTCTGTGGTGTAGTGGTTAAGGTGTCGGGCCAGCAACTGAGAAGTCCTGGGATCAAAACCTTTTCAAGTTAAACTTTTTTTTTTTTTTTTTTAGTCACCCAATCAAAGCCTTCTGAAGCTCCTTGATGGATCCGCAATACAGAAAAAGCCTTAAAGCAACCTTTTTGTGTATGTTTGCTTCACGTTTGCCCCAATAAACAGTGGCAAAAGTGCAAGAACAGGCATTTAACAGATATGCAGTAGTCTAGGTGCCACAACAGGCCAAAATATTCTAATTCTAGTCACTGCTGTATGCTACATTAGTATCCCGCAAGCTAAACTGCATGCAGAAAGCACATATCTAGCAGACGACATTGGTTTTATAGGATTAAGGCCGGGAGAAAATAGAAAGCTGTGCTCTGATTGGTTGACTTAATGCAGGTGAACTTTGAAATACACGCTGCAGGCCAGCAACTACCATGGAAACTTGTTAAAATGGAGTAGATTAGCATTACTATGGCAGTGACATGGCTAAGATTGCTCCGGTAACAGATCACAGCAGAAAAGCCGCAGATTTTTGGCGGGAAAAGCTGGAAAACTGCATTGTTCGGGTGCCGGTGGCAGTTTAATGCCTTTCTGGATGCCTTGCCCATCGAATAGCATGGTTTTGTGATTCTAGACCTCTGCATAGGCCTATGTGGGCATTTGCATGCTAAAAGATAAGAAAACAGGCCCTCCGGTCAGAATCAACCCGGAGGTATCCTGGCTAAATGTTTTGATATATTACTTATCAACACTAGTGGAGCAGCATTTCCTGCAAAAATGATGAAAATCGCATCATTTCTCAGCCCGAAAAGTGCCAAAAACCTCCGTTTTCGCACTTTTTGAGAAAAATGACCCCCGTCACGGCAAATTAGGTCAGGGGCCCGAAAGTGGCACTGAAAGATTTCCAGCATTCGGGCACATGTCCCTCTACCACACAACAGTTACATTGCACCAATAATGGCCCGCAAACGGGTGGTGAACTTTTGCACCGCCCTGTGGTTGCTGGCTACCAGTGTTACTAATGTTACTTCTACACTTACAGAAAACCAGTGATTATCCAATGGTTGCCACCCCCCCCCCCCTCAAATGCTGATTTTGGCCAATGATAAACAGGTATCTGCTGAAACTCCAGTGGTCAACTAGCTGTAGAAAGGCAAAATAGTCCAAATTCAGGTAATTTCCATGCTAAATAAGTGGCGAAAACTTAATTATAAAAATTGGAATAGCAAGAATTATCTGAAACCCTAACCCCAACCCTAACCCTAACCCTAACCCTAAACCCTAACCCTAACTCGGGCAATTTTTTTTTTTTCAATTTTATTCAAAAACAAGAAGTTAATGCATTTTGACAGGCCCCATTTAAGCATGTAAGTCCCGGAACTCCTTGACGTCCTGCAACTCCCGCTATGTCCCAATAACTCCTGCTAACTCCCGCTAACTCCCATAACTCCCGCTAACTCCCGCTAACTCCCTCTAACTCCCTCTAACTCCCGTAACTCCCGCTAACTCCCGTAACTCCAGCTAACTCCTGCTAACTCCCGTAACTCCCGCTAACTCCCATTACTCCCGTAACTCCCATCTAACTCCTGTCAACTCCCATAACTCCCAAAACTCCCGCTAAGTCCCACAACTCCTGCTAACTCCCGTAACTCCTGGTAACTCCCGCTAACTCCCAAAACTCCCGGTAACTCCTGTCAACTCCCGTAACTCCCTGAAGTCCCAAATGGAGGCTCCGTTTGGGAGTTACATGCTTAAATGGGGCCTCATTATGCTGTGACCAACGTTGCGTCATGCGTAGGGCCGAGGGTGACAGGATGTTAGTTCAACCAAGGGTATGACATTGGGCCACCATGTCTGGCCATTGGTGGTAGGATGTTGATTCTATCAGGTGGCACAACAGCGAATAGCAGATATCAACGTCGGCGGAGGTCCGGCCAATGGTGGCAGGATGTTGGTTATAATAGGTGACACAACATCGGGCCACCATCGGGCAGATATATCAATGTTGGGCGGATGTTCCGCCATTGGTGGCAAGATGTTGGTCCTAATAGGTGGCACAACATCGGGCCACCATCGGGCAGATAACAATGTTGGGCGGATGTCTGGCCAATGGTGGCAGGTTGTTGGTTCTAATAGGTGGCATAACATCAGGCCACCATTGGGCAGATATCAACGTTGGGCGCATGTCCGGCCAATTGTGGCAGGATGTTGGTTCCAACCGGTGGTATGACATCGGGCCACCACTGGGTAGATATTAACGATGGGCTGGATGTTGGATCAACATCGCAACACCATTGGGCCGATACCATCGTCGGCCCATGTGTCGGGCCGATGAGCAAAATTACATCGGGCACAACATTGCGCCACCATTGGGCCAATTTCGGCCGCCGATATTGGACCGATGAAATCGCGGACGTTAGGCCATCATCCAGCCATCATCACAATGTTGACTGGGATATGCTCAGTTCAAGAGTGTTATGGTAGTGGTTGACTGGATGACTGGCCAATAGATTGGGCTAACATTGGCAACTGCTCATATCACATATATTGGGAGAGCGTTGAGTTGAAATTGGACCACTTTTATAAATTTATGCATCAGCTAATATGGATAGTATGAACAGTTGTTTGATCAGAGAGCCACCATCGGCAAATCATCAGGGAATGGGTATTGGGCCAGCTTGTAACAGACGTTGAATGCAAAAGGGTGGCACAACAGCCTTGAAATTTCAATATAAGGTCATATTTTAGCGATTCGCGGTTATAAACAATATTGTCAATTTTAAATGAAATGATTTTTGAATGGCACAGTTAGATTCCTCAGAAAGAGAGCTTTAATTTGAATACCAACATCAATGGTTTATATTCGGTAGAAGTCACAATTGAGTGGAGATATTTTCTTTTTTATTGGGTAAAATGTGATAAATCAAAAAAAGGATGTTAATATGACTTTGGGAAGTCAAAGAAGTCTACAAAGTGGAAATATGGTCTACTACATTATCTGATAAAACCTTGATTGCATTATGATGTAGTCAGAAGAAAATGATATGCAGAACAGTGTCTCAATGAACTGTTGTATTTCTCATGTTTACATGTAATTTATGAAAATTTGCACATTTGAATTTGCTGTATAACTATCTAGAAAAAATTTTCAATTTCCTACTTTCTTCAGCAAAGTGTTCCTTATGTTTTATTCTGACGATGACGTCAAAGTTGCGTAGAAGTTGAGCTTTTAAGTTGATTTTTCCAAACATTTTGTCATAATAGTCAGAAACTTTCGGCTTTCCAAAAAACTTAGGCGTGATAAATTTTTAGAAATACAGCTTTCTACCATTCAAATTAAAGACAATTTTCTTCTGAGAATAATGGTATATGAATTGAAATCATACAGCTAACCATAAGCTAGATATTTCTAACCGCGACTTTTCAAAGCATCATTTTTTGACAATTTTGGACTCAACTTTGACATAAAAGTGCCACCCTAAAGCCACATCGGATCTTGTTGAAATTTTGCGGAATATGTTTCTACGAGCAAAGGTACAATATGGCAAAAGTGCAAATGAATATTTCAATTTTTTTCATTTTTAGGGGGCAGACGATGCACCCTAGCCCCTATGTTCATACTGTCGCAGTATTTCAAATGAGAAAACTTAATTTATATAGCCAATAATATAATTTGGTAAATTGTCAGTAGGGTAAGGGCCCCTACATGAAATGGTCCTGTCCTATTCAGTTAATTTGATTGCACAAAATCATAAATCAGATCGCAAAATATTGATTTTTGGCTTTTTACAAGAAATTAAAAATTTTTGACATCTTGTATGGGCCCCCCTGAGGGTATGGGCCCGTGGCAGCTGCCACTCTGCCACATAGGCCAGTCCGCCCCTGTTATACTCAAAAATATTCTGAGGCAATCTGACACTCCTACTATAATAAAACTGCTACTTTCCCCTTAAAGCCTACATGAAGAGCAGACAGAGTATTTATTCGTTTAATTAAAAAATGGGATGTGTGCATGGAACACTGATAGTGAGAGAGAAAGGTAGGGATGGTCAGGAGATATTCTAATAGGACCACTTGACGTAGGCAATTGAGTGCCAAGGGAGGACAAGGGTACCAAGAGAAAGTGGGAGCAAGCAGGGAAGGAGGAGGCATTTATATAAGGTAGTAGTAGCCAGAGAGTGATTGAAGAACCACTCTGGAGGAGGAGGCAAGAGCTAGTGGAAGCAGACAAAAGAGGGGAGAGCTGATGGGTAGGAGGCAATGCAGGGAGGAGGAAACCAATATCAGGAAGGACCTAAGAAGTAGACAGTGAAGGGGGGACAGATGAGCTAATGAGTAGGTAGGCAGGAGCTAGACAGGAGGCAGAGGAGAATGCATAGATGGCGGAGGAAAAAGAAAGATGAGCAGAGAGGTAGGAAACATAATTTGACGAAGCAAAAGCAGTTGGAATAACTTGGGATGAGGCTGACTGGGAGTAGACAGAGGTCAGAATGAGGAGAGAATGGCTGTTGTGGAGACAAGAGCTAGGAGCAGGCAGTCAGGTGGGAGACATGAGCTATCAGACAGAAGGGAAGAGCTAGGAAGGAGGCAGAAAAGGAGATTATGGAGATAGGGGTCACCAGAAAGGATGGATAATGCGATGAAGGAGGCAAGAGCTTTTGAGAGGAGGCAAGAGCCATTGAGAGGGAAGAGCCACGAAGAAGGCATAATATTATTATATAGAATGTACCTTGGCAAGGAGGCAGCAAAAAACCAGAGAGCTTAAGTTTCGAATTTGTTTGCTGCATTTGATCCCACACAGAATACCAAATTATAACAATTTGAATTGTTATGCCCTTCTTGATTTTGTTCATAAACGTTCATGATAACTGTTTAATTCAAAGCATTTGAGTGACTGCTTCACGTTTTGTGCAGCTCTGTAGGCCATTGCTTAGCATGCCTACCCTGCATGGGTACATTGGATGATGGTTCAGACCCCACGATATAATGATATCTAGAACTCATCACAATAATGATTTGCAGGATTTCCATTTAATATGAGTATGGTTTTCATACTTTACTAATTTGGACACAACATAAGATGATAATACAGTGACTCCTTGTCTTTTATGGTTGAATTAGTGCTTAAGATTGCTTAGAAGGCATTTTGTGCCATTATGCATGATACACTGTTGAATTATGGGAGCTCCTGCCTGCCTAACTTTGCCTGCCCCAAAACAGAATTCCAGCTACAGCCCTGATCTTCCCTGCTATTTCAGCAAACTTAACAAACAAAACGAATTTAGGTAGATATCGCTGATATTATTACGTTAGGAATTGAGTTCATGATCTGCATTGACCCTTTAAGTATTGCAGACTAATTTTGAAAAAACTAAAATTGTTAGAGAACTTCATTTGCTTAAGTTTGATTGATGCGTAGGAAAGATATAAGAATACACTTTTTTTATTTTCACTTATATATCACTGCTAATTTTACTGACTACAGGTCTTGCATAACTAATATCAGATGAATGTAATGACTTTGTCATTGACTTCTTCATTGACCCTTAAAAAATTGGTATATACATTTTTATTTCTAAAGTTTGCAGGATATTATAAAGCAGCATCGTAATAAATAACGAAAACTGTTCTTCTGAAACATGTCATGCTAATTAGCATACTAATGGCAATCATTTTTCCATAATTGATATTTGATGAGAGTTATGACTTTATGAATGAGTTCATTATCTTCATAGACTTTAAAACATTGGTATAGACCTTTATCCTTTAATATGTAAAGATTCCTGGATTAGCAGAGAAGACACTGAGAAGATTGTATTTTTTGTAATATTTCATCACCAATTACCATACTGATGACCATTATTCTTGCATAATTGATATTTGATGAGTGTTATGACTTAATAGATGGTTTCATCATCTTCATTGACCCTCAAAACATTGGTATAGAACCTTAATTTGTTAACTTTGGTTGATTAGTAAGGAAGTTATTGAAGAAAAGGCATTATTGTATAATGGCGGCTACTAATTAGCATATTATTGACCTTAAAACTTGTATAATTAATTCTAAAATGGTGTGTGTTATTCCCTAGTCTTCATAACATGGATTGAGCCACTAAATTGCCTTTTTTGCTTTCCTAAACAGTAGTATATTGAAGGTTACTGCCTTAAAACGATAAAAAAATTGCTAATTTGGCGGCCATTTTGTTATGTAAATTAGGAGGTGAAGGACCCGGAATATCGCTTGGGAACCCTTTTTTTGGAATCGGCATATCTGAAATATGCTAAAAAGATGGGTTCCCGACTTTTACCCCAAAATGCTCGTACCTCTCTAAATAAAGCCATTTTTCAAAAATCCCGCAAGTCTAAAATCACTTCAGTCCTCTTTGATTATAGAAACAGTAATATGTTAATTATATGATAGAATGATGGAAATTCTCAAATTTCAAACTTTATTTTGACACCCCATGAGACACTTTGAGTGCAAATACTGTAAAACTGCCCAGATGCAGTTTCTGGAATATCTTTCACTAATCTTAACTTTTATTTTGCTCATTTCCAATGCAATTTCACATGTTAAAATGAGAAACGGTAACGTAATTTACACTGTTTAGAACTAATTTACACAAATTTGGACGCTTTGTCTCTTCTCAGTGCAAAATAATCGCCAAAAATTCATGAAATTTACCAGATGATCTCAGGCATCAAGGGCCTACAAAAATTAAAAATAATTGTTTTTCTATCTCTATTGGTCTTTTCTGTGGGCTATGGTAACGTAATTTACATCTAAAAACGACAAAATCACTTTTCGACCTTCTTTGGCCTCTTGTGAAGTGAGTTTTCAATATATTTCAAAACCGTAATTGCACCAAAAACTAGACTTTTCAAACTTGGCAATTAAGGTGGCTCGATACTCGTGAACTTTCCAAGATAGGATTTCTTAAAAATAGTTTAGAATGATCCAAAATATAGTTTATAGCAAGGATATGTAAAAAAAAAGGGGTCGCAACCAGCCTTTTTTTCAAAATATTTGAGGTTATGTACAAGAAAGTCAGTCCACGCAATCCTGAAAAACTCAATTTTTTTCTTAACTTTTTTACTGTGAAGTTTGCCCTGCCATTCAGTGGTCATGCATCCCATATTATGCAATGAAGCATGAAATTAAAGAAGACACTTTCAGGGAAAAGCTGATAACATTTTCAAAGAGATATATTTAGTTTAAAGGGCGCTCCAAGGGGTTCCGAATAAAAATATTGATTTTGACAATTTTAACTTTTTTCATAAATCATGGCGCTAAAAAAAATTGGCTAGATAGGATTTCTCATTTCTTTGTCATTTATTTCCAAATATTGTGAGGAACAATTAAATACATAAGAGAAGGTTTGCTACCGCGATAGATTTTGATATAAAAATTTATTTGTATTTCCAAGTCATTTTTGAGAAATTAGACCTGCTTGCCGAAAATTGCCTGTAAAAATATTCTATTAGGACTGTACAGCTGAAACTCTGTGGGTTTGCAGTCCTCTTCACAGCGCATCTAATGCTTTAAACCAGAAGTCTCTAACCCTAATAGAAGTTGCGCAAATGGCAAATGAAGTGGCCGTCGCATGGAATTATAAAAAGACAAAAATGCTGCCCACAGAGCTCAGCAGGCTGCTGTTGCTATGGTGACGACGCCATTGCTGCACCATGAGTAGCGAGCCACCTTAAGTTCTTAAATTTGATAATTGGCAAATATTAACATGATGAAAGTGGCCATGAATCTTGGTAACGTAATTTACAAGAATTATTTGACCCTAAAAACGGAATTATAAATTTCAAAAAGAGTTATGGATTCTTTTGTATGAAGGACATTATTATTAAGCACAATTCCATTCACTTGTCAAATCAATATCAGCAAAAATAGTGCCACAGCGTCATATTATACGAAACCACACAGCCATTGGGCATGCTATTTTTCCGTTCTTCGGTCATTCAACATGGAATTTGCCCCACTTGCTATCACATATTACATTTATATGACTAAATTTCTATATAAGTATCTAAATAACTGCCAAATTTCAAAATTGTAAAATGATTGTACTAGAATTGACAGCCAATACTCTTTGAACATTCTTTATTTTTGGAATTTGCCCGTTTAACTGGGATTGAGCCAGTCACTGTCCTAGCAATGCTTTTCTGTCACTCCAAAAGAACGCTTTCACTCAAATCCTCTATAAGAACGCGTACCATTAGACTGTAAAATGCACTGATTTCTGCAAAGGTGCTCAATTCCACAATTGTCTATTATCCACTTGCAGTTAGTTATTTAAGTCATGATTCATTTCTCTGCTGTATCATGGACAATTTTGAACATCCCACTTCATGCCTACTTCTTTGCAATGAGTGCAATATTGGGCACTGTAGTCATTTTTTCCTGAACTTTCCAAAGGTTTGCCCATTGTATATTGCCCTTTATGCTTTGGTGAATAGTATAAAGCCACACAAAATGATACCCTAGAGTATCCAAAACTCCATAGTAAAAATACGATTTTCCTTACCAGAGCATTTCTTTGTCTTTTCTGGCTTTTTTTTCTGGCACCCAGGCACTGAGTCATAAACACTCCATCAGAACGCGTCCACAGCTCAATAAGAACGCTTACCCTCAAAAAAAGCAACATCACAGTCTTGGGATAAAGCAACATCACAGTCTTGAGATAAAGCAACATCACAATCTTGGGATAAAGCAACATCACAGTCTTGAGATAAAGCAACATCACAGTCTTGGGATAAAGCAACATCACAGTCTGGGATAAAGCAGCATCACAGTCTTGGGATAAAGCAACATCACAGTCTGGGATAAAGCAACATCACAGTCTTGAGATAAAGCAACATCACAGTCTGGGATAAAGCAACATCACAGTCTGGGATAAAGCAACATCACAGTCTTGAGACAAAGCAACATCACAGTCTGGGATAAAGCAACATCACAGTCTGGGATAAAGCAACATCACAGTCTTGAGACAAAGCAACATCACAGTCTTGGGATAAAGCAACATCACAGTCTGGGATAAAGCAAAGTACCAAGCGGATGAACACACAGAGTTCTATGAAAATGATAATAAAAGCTGAATTATTTGCTGTAAGGTTAGCCTTGTCAATACTGGTCATAACTTTCTGCCTGTCTATTTTCAGTCAAAGTTGTCATAAAACAAAAGAATTGCTCAAGCATGACACAACTCAAAACTGGTCAAGTACAAAGTTGTCAAACATGTTTGACAACTTCGCACATGTTGCAGTGGTGTCGTGTTTGAGCAATCCTTTTGACAACTTTGTTTGACAACTTTGCATGTGTTGAAGTGGTGTCATGCTTGAGCAATCCTTTTGACAACTTTGTTTGACAACTTTGCACGTGTTGAAGTGGTGTCATGCTTGAGCAATCATTTTGACAACTTTGTTTGACAACTTCGCACATGTTGCAGTGGTGTCGTGTTTGAGCAATCCTTTTGACAACTTTGACCAGAAAAAGTCCGGCAGACAGTCATGCTTGGTTGCTTCAAAACTTGTCATCTGAAGAGTGCAGGTTGCTTATTAAACATAACTTATAAACAAACTTACAGATTAGGATTTCACAGTTTCTAACAAAACCCCAAAAGAGGTAACATATTAATTTTGAAGAGAAGTTTCATAAATGTGATAAAAAGTGTTAAATTTAACAAATTTTTCAATGTCTGGTATTGTCTGATGGTCATTCTGACTGAGTCAGGAAGCAAGGTGGAGAGTATGAACAATAGATTGATTGAATGTTGGGTGGGTGGATGATAGGGCTTTGCATCCTTATTTCTTCACCGGCTACTATAGTGGCTAGATTCAATAGGACAGGCAATATTAAGGGCCGACCAGATGACACTTAAAGTGGGGCTATGGATTTTCGGTTAGAAAAGAAAAGTTTGTTTGACACATGGGACTGACAAAATGTTACTTTGATCAGCACATGAAAATAAAAACAATGTTACCACCTTCAGTAGGGTGATGCAAAAAAGTGAAGTTTTGAAATGTTAATGGACACCCCCTGAAGTTGTTCCAATGTATAAAAAAAAATCAGTAAAAATTTGAGCTCAATTGGACAAAAATTAGAGGGTGCTACCGCATCATGAAAATTAACATTAGTATTCAATACAAAAATATCCAATTATTTGGCATGTAGCAAGTTCAACTATACCTGGTGCACCAAACCAATGCGGCATGGTCATATTTTTGGGTCTGGTTGTCAGAGCAGCGGATCAATGCAAATTCGGAATATTTTTTACTTCTCCATGCCGCTACCACCAGACTAACAAAGATAAAATCGTCAAAATATACCAAATTCGCGACATTTAATAACATTACAAGTTTCAATATCACAGAAATGAAAGTTACTTCAATAGATGGAGCATGAAAAGAGCTTTAATTTGAATACCCTGACCATCTGACCTCATTGAATTAGCTTATTTGTCATTAACAATTATTTGCGAAAATTCCCAATATACAAAGCACGGATGTAACACTGTAGAATATAGCAACGTAGTAATGTTGGTATTCAAATTAAAGCTCTTGTCCTGCTTAATAAGAAGGTGTAACTTAAATTTGTGTACATATATTCCTGGTTAGGTTGTTCAATACCGCATTTAACCTTAATGTTGCAAAAATCGGGCAAAAGTTGTTGCTTTAGGAGTGCCCTGTAGCCTGAAATAAAAATAATTTTTTTGTGGGCAATCTGCATCAACCTAACCTTCAGTCATGGCATGGAATCTGACAATTGCAAGAAAAGTTTGTCCTGGGGTTGAAATTCATAATCCGGTTGTTCACTGATAGAACAAAGCATGGCAAAGAATGAAACATCCGTCTGAAGTGGGTAGCCCAGAGCCGGGATGGGGCACAGTTTCTAGATGTTAGCAGTCAAGGATGCTAACACTGAGCTACAGCTGCTGAACGGCCAGAACCAGTAGTAGAACAGCAGGAAGGAAGAAAGAGAGGAAGGAATACAGGCAGCCTGAGGCAGGATGAACGAAAGCAGGAAAGGAAAGAAAGAAAAGAAAGAAGGATGAATAAGATGACTGATTAAAGGAAGGAAGGAATATAAACATGAAATATCAAGATATAGATGGATTGGATGCCATTGGAAAGATGGATGATTGCGGTTTTACGTCCAGTATTTATGAAATTGATAGCCTTATTAGGACACGGGAGCGACACAGAAATAGGGTGATTGAAACTGCTATCCAACATACTATCAGGTTTAGGTGACCCAGCCATAGCCGAAATTGATCCCTGACCCCAGTGATTGGCTGCGCATTGCATTACCAGCCTACCACCATGAGGTCACACTACCCCTGTCTGGAGATAGATAGATAATGTGCTATACCAACTTAGCTAACCCACCCTCTCTCTTTAGAGATAGATAGATAGATAGATAGATAGATAGATAGATAGATAGATAGATAGATAGATAGATAGATAGATAGATAGATAGATAGATAGATAGATAGATAGATAGATAGATAGATAGATAGATAGATAGACAAGCTATGACATTTATTATATAAATGCTAAGTACTATTGTAAGTCTATTTAATGTTGTCAGTTAATCCAGTACACTTGGTAAAATATCCTTTGCCTTGAGTCATTATAATTATGCTCCATTGAATTTGCAAATAAACAAAATTGCTCAGAAAATCTCTATCTGAGACTCAACAAATTAATATTTGTTTTTATCTTCATTCTTCACTGATGATTGTCTGTGACACCTTCCCAGTGAGTGAGGCATCTGAGCCAGACAGTGTCAAAAACAAAAGAAAGCATTAGGGACCGTTCAGAATTTATGACTGGGGGGGGGGGTGGGAGTTTTGCTGGAACTTCCCGTCAAAAATCGATACCCCCCCCCTGAGTTTCATGCCTATTTTTAGTACCCCACCCCTAGGTTTCACTCGTATTTTTAGTACCCCCCGGACATACAAAGCCATACACACATATATACTGTTATACATGGCCAAGCGTACAGATTTGCGTCATTTCGCGGACTTTTGCCAGTAAAAAAGTACAAATAAAATGAGTTTATGCGTATTTTTTAACATGTTTTCTTTGCTAAAATTTCCTACCCCCCTTGGAAGTGTTGTCAAAAATTAATACCCCCCCGTGAAACACGTGTGAAAAGTTAGTACGCCCTCGGCCAAAACTAACAGTCAGGGTCCCTTAATCCACACACTGTTATGAGGCACTTGTACAGGTGTCATGACAAGTGTTTCAAACATGAATAAACCCCGCTGAGTACAACAGTAGAATTAGGACATTTGAGTCAAGAATGTTGGGTGATGGATGCCTTTTATCAAAGTGTGTTATTATGCTTGGGTTTCATTGGGTTTGATGGTCATATCCATTCCTATTAAAAGGTACAAGATATCTAGTTGAAGTATCAAAACTTGCAAACGATTGGATTCATTTAAATTAAAATATTTATTTTCATGATTTAAAGAGTAAGATTTATCACTGCTTATACTGGTATCAGGGAGATAGAAGATAAACATTTTACTTCCGCGGACTCGGCTACTGCTTTAATCAGGTGAATATTTTGTCACCGAAAATTAATATGAATCTTTTTTAAAAGGCAGAAAAGAAAATGTGATAGAATTGATCCATATTGTATTCTAAGTACCACATAACTTAGATGAATTTGAAACCAGATAAGTGTCAGCTGCAAATAAATATTCTTATTTCATGATGTATTGTCAATTAATAATTAGTTGTTATACTAATTCATTAGCTATTTATTAAAGATTATTCTTGTTGTATGTCCATGATTATTGATGTGTTTTCTTCTTTTGCAGGGGGACCACTATTACTGCTGTTATGGATATATTTGGATTCATCTCACACTTAATCATATGCTGGAATCTGGAGATCTGACTGAAGATGAGGTGAAGAAACAATACTCTCTGTACGCAGACACCATGAAGTCAATTCTACGTGATCCCATTTACCACAATCATGCTCTGGTTTTCAACTGCAAAGATTATTCCACTCTGCCAGATGACCTTTGTGAACTGATAACCAAACAGGACAAGCAACCACCACTTCGCATTGACACCAATCCCATGAATAAAGGTGAAGTACATCAAAAGTATTTATTCCTTTTAGACACACTGTGCCTAATGAGAGCGGTATATCTGTAAAGATAGTAATGTACAAAAGAGGGCAGCAATGTTATATGCTACCAATCAGGGCAGCCATTACACCCAGAGACATTACAACCCCCCCCTAAAATAATTTTCTTAATTGTGTTCCAACTTCTTCCTCGACACAGACCTGTAATTTTGATCTGGAATCTTGACTTTTTTTTTAACTGATTGATTGCCTAGCAATGTTCTGGTGAAAATTACCTTCCTGACATTGTTTTTTTTTGGTCAGATATTCTAGTTTGAAAATGCTATTTGAAGATGTAATTTGTGCCAAAAGCCAAAAGGGGTCAACTTTAATAAGCCCTGGCTCAGTCCTGACACTTAACACCAGCCCCAACTTGCAAATATTGGAGTGTTTATTGTAAAATTCAACATATCTGAGAATTATTTTAGTGAATTTTGTCAGATCTGGAAAACTTTTGTTGTGGAATTATGCAACAATTATATGTCTCATGTGATCAATAAATAGATGATAGACCATTAAAACTCTTCAAACATTGAATTCGGGAGGATTTTTAGATAAATTTATGGTTATTTGCAGAGCAATGATTGACAGCGTTTATAACATAATCTTGGTAGATATTTGTGTTTTGTTTTGCTACCAAGTGATTCAGCACCAGAATAGATTGTGATAGTTGAACTATTTTGGAATATTGATGCCATAGTTGAGATAGTTTGCCAAACTTGTGAAAATTATGTTATATGATATAGCATGTAATGTAGCACCACTATGCATTGCCCTCTATGATTTGGTTTCATCTGGTGGCTTTAAGGACTTGCTAATTATTGCCAATGTAAGCTGCATGAAAATGACTGATTAAAACAGTATACCTAATTTTACCTAATTTCCGTCGTCTGGACAAAACTGAAAAACCACTTTCTGGTATTTTGAAATTTACGATGTTTTCTGCAATATTTGAAAATTTGGGACTGGTGTAGGCCTAAGTGTCAGGACTGAGCCAGGGAGTTTTGAAGTTGGGCCCTTATGACACAATTTACGTCTTCAAACTTGAATATCATGTAGACTTTCAGTATGGTGATTCTTAAGTTAAATTTTTTCTGAATCATTCAAAACTGAATTAATTAATATATTCGGCATATTTATCATTTTGATATCTTTTACGCGGTTGGTACTTGGTAGTATCATAGATACATGTATTAGGGTTTTCGTTTCAACACATATGGTAATTTTTGTCATGATGTCATGAATTGGCTCTATGAAAGGTTTGATTGTTTATGCCAGGTAACAGATACGGGAGCAGTGACACTTAAAAAATAGGTTTTTTTTGCCATGGTGATAACATGGGGTATAATCATGGAAGGGCACAGAATAGTATCAAATTAAAGTTAAGACTATCTGAAAACAATTTACTGAATATTTTAAATTTTCAAGCATTTTTTGTGTAAACATATGAAAAGATTAGTTAAGAATAGTGAAAATGATGTGATTGCCTAATAAGGAATGTCATATATGCCAGTAAGAGTGACCCACTACAACTTTAGAAATAGCCAACCATATCTGGCATACCACAAAACATATTTTTACGTTAAAATGTCGACATAGCCCAATAAGGTGCTGCAGAGGTGTAAAACACTAACTCATTACACTAAAATGACATATCTGATATAAATACATCAGAAGATATTGAAGTTTAAAGGTTTTTGGAAGTTGTAATTGCATGGAAACCTGTTGCCATGAAAACAGTTGTGTTTCCATTTCCCAAACTAGACTTTCAAGTAAGCACCTTCCTTGACTACTTGGATTATTGAGGAAGTGGTACTTCTATTCCTCCTTGTAATCGTCGAAGTTGTGAAAATGCTGGAGTTGGAGGATGAGATATTTTGCTCAGTTTTTGGGTTTTCCTTGGTGGGTCCATTTAACTAACACAAAGTGTCGGCATTGACTGTTTATCTAATTACACATGTGATTTCTCACGATGTCATCCTTGCTTGCAAAACTTGAGATTTCTTGCTTGCAAATTTCCACAAATAGGACTCGGGAGATTCATTTTTGCATTGAATTCCGCGCTGTCAGGGATTCCTTCGTCAGCTTACTTCCGTTTTGTCTGCTTTGTTTGATGCAGGACGATCCAGATTTCCCACCACTTTCAGCTAACAATTTTATGTGTATTCAACGCATTTGCATTCATAATATCCCAATCAGACCTGTTAATTGCTGTCAAAGTACCTTTTCAACTTCCCTTTTCAAGTGCACTTCAGTTTGACACCTCCAACACCAATTTGACATGGTATCGAGACAAGTCGTAGACACGCCAACTCGTAGACAAACCAACTGGTAGACAAATTACAGTCCTTGTCATACTTACGTGAAATCTCAAGTTTTTTTTCTATGGTGTTGAACTGTGATGTCAGAGATGACAGTATTCTAGCATTGCAATATATGTAAATTAACTACAAGCTGTGATGTCATTTCAAACTGGGTCAGATTCCCCAGCTTCTAACCAATGCGAATCCACCAAACTGAGCATCACAGTTTCAACTCAGTGTCAGAGTTAAAATTGGGTCTGGGAAAACCCCATGCAAGTTTGACATCACAGCCTCTCAGCCAATGGGCTGCCAGAACAAATATACATAACATAAGCCATGTGTTTATAAAACAAATTGTCAAAGCCTTCTGTTTATACCAACTTCCATCAAAGTTTAAAGTTGTAAGTTAGCAAGTTTGTAGATTTATCAAAAACCTCTGTGGGGATTATAACAGTTGTCTACTGTGAATGCTCACAGAGCTGCCATTTGGTATGATCAGACTGGTGATTGCTGTGATAAATCATTGGGATAAAAAATGTAATGCTTCCTTCAATATATCAATGTTTGAACTGTGATGATGTAGTTTACGGTCAGCCCATTCGCTATCAAGCTGTGATGACGTAGTTGTAGGGGCTATCCCTGATAAAACTCTTACTCTGACACTGTGTTGAAACTGTGACGCTCAGTTCAGGAGGATCAACATTGGCTGGAAGCTGGGGAATCTGACCCAGTTTAAAGTGACATCACAGCTTGTATTTAATTTACATATATTGCAATGCTAGAATAGAGTCATCTCTGACATCACAGTTCAATAGCATAGAAAAAAAACTTGAAATTCCACGTAAATATGACAAGGACTGTAATTTTGCTTATGTTGTTTTTTAATCAACTTGTTATAAAGGGCAAAATAATCAACAAGATAAAAAAAGATAACTTTATTAAATTATAAAAAATTCATTGTATTTCTTGTATTCAGCTAATTCTGGTTAACTTAAGGAGGCAGTGACTAAGTTGAGTTTACAATTGAAAACACAATTCAACATTCAACAATCATGGCAATTAACTTTTGATATCACGGAAATGTTGACAACAGAATTGCATTTAAAAATGTGTTGAGCACTCTTTGTATCTGTAATCAGATATTTTGAAGATTTGCTGTCATTGGTGTTTAATTTAAAATGCCTTTTAACATTGTCTACGAGTTGGAGAACCTTGATATTGTGCTGCCTACGAGTTGGTAGATCCTAAAAGAATGCTGTCTATGACTTTACTAGAATTCATTTGACACCCCAAAGTCCAATTAATGACTATAGTAACTAGATTGCTATTTCTCTTCACATTCGTTTATCTAAATCAAACTTTGGCATCTTCAATTACTCAACTGTACAAATTGATGTCTCTTACAAATCATCCAAGTGAAGCTCAGAGACATGATTTTATTATAAACTACATATTTAAATATTATCATTTTATATTGTCCACTTGTTATATAATCACAAGAACTCGGTGAAAATAGCTTTCAGCTAATGTTTCCTGTTTGTAAAACTGAGTATAAATAAAATTGATTTGATTTGATTTGATTTGACAAGTTATGTGAACTCCATTCCTCACAAGTGCATGCCTCTACATAGAAGATAGAGTGCATACAATGTGCGGCTGCAAACCCTTGCCATCACCACTCTCACAAGTCATACCACTAAATTTAATGTTTATGAAATTGTTTATCAAAAACCAACTAAATCCCACATATTTATGCATCAATTAAATTAGCCATCTTAATCAACTGCCATTCATATACAAGGTTAATGTCAATCATCTTTCAGTAAAACTACTGGGCTGCCTTTCATAAATCAAACAATTGGTCAATTAATTTTTTCATCACTTCTCTGTAATTCAATTTAGTTCTCAAAGTAGTATTTATTCAGGCTTGATGTCAAGTGATCATTCATTGGTCCACATATAGTACTTAGCAAACATCAACACATCTCATTCATCCTCCATTCACCAGTATAAATTGATTTATTTTCATATCTCAACCATCTTAACAAGCAAACACACTGTGAAATCGGAGGCACTGATTCAGCTCAAATGATTGAGTGAGATGGTTGCACAAGTTCATTGAGCTAACATAGATCAGTGTTTTAAGCTGAGATAACTCAAAATACTAAGCTGAGATTGCTGACAATACTGAGCTATGTTGACTTAGGCATTCAAGCTGAGAAAACTCAAAACACTGAGCTGTGTTGACATATATTTTCCAAGACAGCTAAAAATATTGAGTTTTGTTGACTTATTGATTTAAGCTGACACAACTCAAAATATTGAGCTGTGTTTACTTATTTTCAGTTTCTTTTGATTTATATTTGTTTGATTTGTCTTACACAGTTATTTGATGAATGTAAGTGGGTTATAATCCCAAAATATTGTTGGATCTCCCAAGAGGATCCACCGAATCCAGTGTGCTTCATTTCAGCACATCATGGACAGACCCAAGATGCATTCAACACAGGCCATGCATCACAAGGAGAATTTGGAAATTAATGTCTTGTGAAGAAATCCCAATGACCTGGTAGTTCATCTGAGTTGCTATGCTATGATATGGGCCTATATTTGAACATACTCTGAATTGGAAATGCTGGATGGCTTGTGTTAAAGCATGTATCTAATTACTTTCACAAATTAGTTAAATATGGATGAAAATGATAAGTGAACACCTAAAGTGGTGTATTACTCAATTTTCTTAGGGATAGCATAATGTGAATGTTCTTTTTTCTTTTAAATAATTAATTATTTAAAACTTGATGCAGTGCCATGAGAAGAGCTTGTTATAGATGGCGCTATATGTGGCATGACTGAGATGTCAAGCTTTCTGTAACAACTGAAGCTTTCATGTTTTCACAGCTTAATGTTATGATTCATTTGGACAACTTATAGCATTTAGCCATCACAGCTGGACAACTTATAGCATTGAGCCATCATAGCATGAACATTTTGAACATTCTCAGACAGCTCAAAATATTGCTTCAATACAGTTTTCAAATTTGTTTACAGTGCATAGTATACAGAATCCCCGTCAGAAATTACGGTATCAAGTCAACTAGTAACCATTCCAACTGGTAACCAAAGCAACTGGTAACCAACCAACTGGTAACCAAAAACCCTACCAAGTGGTAACCATCCTTTTTTTGTGAGTTGCCAAGTCGTAACCATACATTTAAATTAATTTCATGACCATACCAACTAGTAACCACCAGATTCTTACCGACTACCAAGTCGTAACCAAAGTCTTGGACAGTCAGATCAGAGGTCATACCCAAGCTTCTCATACATGTACATTTATTTAATTCTTATTTAATTAAACTAAATAAAATTTCAACCCCAAGAAATATCGATATATTTAATAGATACATAATATTAATAGATACATAATAACATACATGGATATGTCAAAATATAATTTAAATCTAAATAGGGCAAGTTGACCTCACTTCAGCCCACTTTGGTTTTTGATCGCTTGTCATTGGCTGGCTCTTCATGGGAATAACCTGTAGCTGTGGATCTAACCCCAGCCTTCACTCCTCTCTATGACTATATTGTAAAAAAACAACCACATGCTTTATAAGGCAGTGCAAATATGTTCAAAAGACAATAGTGGGAAATGTACCTAACTTCAGCCGTGTTGTACCTAACTTCAGCCTAGGGTGTACCAAACTTCAGCCCTGCTCCTAACTCCAACCAATTGATCCTATTCTGTCATAAAAACAGCAGAATGATTAAATTTGGCCTTAATTACTTACCTGTATATAAAACATGACAGTCTGAAAAAAATCAATGCTCCAAAAATGTATTTCAAAAAAGCTTGGAAAGAGGTCATCGTTTTCACAGAAAGAGGATAAAAAATTATTTTAAACTCCAGTTCAGGCAACTGGTCTATTCCAGTATGCCAGATGTAAAAATGCTTTAAAAATTAAATTTTTAGATAGATAGATATTCAGGGATGAATAAACAAACTTCTCATGTGAGATGTATTGGCTGGAGTTTGGGAAACCTGGGGGCTGAAGTTAGGTCATATGGAGGCTGAAGTTAGGACCATGGGGGCTGAAGTTAGGTATGATTGACATATCTTATAAATCACCTAATTCATTGAATGATCAAGTAGAAAATATTGAAAAAACCTTAATTTATGGAAGATTACTAATTTTTCCTTGTGATGAAACTTTTTTTGGGCTGCTCCTGCTTTGGTGAATTGGTACAGCCAACTGACAGATTTAATGTTTTATCAAACTTTTTTTCGTTTCGCGTTGTATTCGCGTCGCAAAACAAGCAAAATGCGGTCCACCAAAAAAACATGTAAAATTCCTGATTTATTGTTATGATGGTCATAACTTTTTGATAATTTATTCCAAACACATTGAAAATCACTTTAAACTCAAATACTGGCACCTTGGCCTCATCAAAATTTAATTACAAGGAGTTTTCTGTAGGGGGGCTGAAGTTGGGTGAGAGGCTGAAGTTAGGTCAACTTGCCCTATATGCAGAATTACAATGATAAAATAGCTGAAATATTTGTGATTATGAGTTGGTTACGAGTTGGTTCTGTGATGTATGGCAAATTTTGTAAATGACATTGTAAATGTCATTGTGGATATTTTATATCATTCCTACTGTATACAGTTATTATCATATGAATATTACTAATATAATGGTATGTGTATTTTATGTCAATCATACTGTATATTTCATGTAGTTCTGTATATTATCATTGTTTACAATGATTTGCTATTGTGTATGATTGTTTACATTAACATTGCATGGTTGCTATGCAACACCAATTAGCATTAATTGCTATTCTATTATGGTTACATAATCAGTGATAAACAATTGTGTTCACAATGTGACCCAGTTAAGTTGTTTATTAAAATGTGGAAACTAATGGAATGTTCTATAGAAGAAATAATATATCTGGAATATGCCAGAAGATGAGTCATGCCTTGCGGAAGGACTAGAAGGTACCAGAAGGTTTTGATGCATATAAATATGCCTGGGAGCTGACATAGTCAGTCACTTTCTACCAAATCGCTGAATGGTGCACATCATAGACTAGACATTGAGGATCACACTGTTGGACATTATTACACTGGATATTATACTGGATTTACAGGATTACACCATACAAGGACTCAGGACTCTGGATTATTTTTACACGGACGCTATTTTCAGTGGATTATAGTTCTCACGGACTTCATTGGACATTTTGAAATACCAACGGACCTCTGGCTTCCGGAACTTTCTCTATGGACATTCAGCCATAGGATAACACAGATAAGTGGTTAAAATTACTCTGGGTCACAATTAGTTAATTTTGAGTAAATTTAAAACTTTTGAATTTGAATATTGTAACTGTAAAGATTTCTGTTGTTTTATTAAAATTGTAAACTTTAACTATCTGTGTTTGTTGTTCATTGCTGCTGACCCGTAACATAAATTGGGGGCTCGTCCGGGAACAACCTAACTTTTGGCAATTTAAATTAATTGTAAAATTTCTAAAAATTTTGAAATTTTGTAATACTTTCTGGAAATTTCCATCATGACTTCAGCAGCAGTGAAAAACTTTGTGGACACACCAACTGTTGAGGGTTTGAAGGCTTTAAAGAAGCCCAAGTAAATAGAATTGGCTGAACATTTGAAATTAGATGAAGTCAAAGGTTCCTGGAGAAAACCAGTTATTGAAAATAGCTGTGTTCTATGCGGATGAAGATGTATTTACTGAAGATGATTTGGATCTATTTCCGGATCCTTCTGAGAGGAAACCTTTGTCAGAGAGTGAACTTAGAATTAAAATGATGGAATTAGGATTGCAAAAGCAAAAAGCAGAATTGGAACGTCAAAGAGAAGAAAGAGAAGCTAAATTAGAGCAGGAAAGGTTAAGATTGCAGCACGAGGCAGAAGAGAAGGATAAAGAAAGACAGGAAAAGGAAAGAGAAAGAGATTTAGAGAGATTAAGAATTCAGGAAAGAGAAAAGGAAAGAGAAGCTCAGGAAAGGGAAAAAGAAAATCAAAGAAGACATGAGTTAGAGAAAATAGAAAGAGGAGTAGTAAAGAGGGAGAATCCCAATATGGGTGACTCATTTGTTGCTAGTAGGGAAGTGAGATTAGTTCCTCCATTTCATGAAATTGAGGTAGATAAATACTTTCAACATTTTGAGAAGGTAGCTGAGAGTTTGTCCTGGCCACAAAAGTACTGGCCATTGATGCTTCAAAGTGTTATTTCAGGTAAGGCTCAACAAGCCTACTCTGCTCTTTCAGTTACTGATGCTGCAAATTATGAAACTGTTAAGAATGCTATTCTCACTGCCTATGAATTAGTTCCAGAGGCTTATAGACAAAGATTTAGAAATCTTAAGAAGACTGATAGCCAGACTTATGTAGAATTTGCTCATGAGAAGGAGGTATACTTTGAAAGGTGGTGCACTTCTCGGTCTGTTGAAAATGATTTTAAGAAATTGAAGGATCTTGTTCTTGTGGAGGAGTTCAAGAGATGTGTCAAAGATGATTTGAAGTCTTATCTTGATGAGAGGGATGCTTCCACTCTACAGAATGCTGCTCGCTTAGCGGATGAATATGCTTTGACTCACAAATCTAAATTTGGTTCCAGTGCTAAGGGTTCATTCCAAAGGAATAATGGTGGTAAATTCCATAGTTCCCAACATTCTCAGTCCAGTGATGGTAAGGATAAGAGTAATGCAGGCAAGAGCTTTGGCAAAAGCCAACCTAAAGACCAGGCAACTGGTCCCACATGTGCACATCGTAAGAAACCAGGGCATTTAGTGTCTGATTGTTATTCCTTGAAGAAAAAGAAGGAAAAGGAAGCTTTGCCTAATGCACTTGTTAAATCCTTTCAAGAGACACCTGTTGTTAAATCAGCTGATCCAAGTGGATCTTCTTGTACTTTGTTTGCCAAAGAGGCTCTTTTGTCTGATGGTTTGAGGGAAGAGTTCCTTCCTTTCGTGTCAGAGGGATTTGTTTCTCTAAATGAGAGTTCTTCTTCTGTACCCATTCGTATTCTGCGTGATACTGGGGCATCTCAGTCACTTTTACTAGCTGGTGTGTTGCCATTTACGGATGAGTCGGCCACTGGTGAATTTATTCTTGTTCAGGGTATTGAAGAGAGGATTGTGTCTGTACCTCTGCACTCTTTGTTCTTGAAGTCAGACTTAGTTACAGGACAAGTTAATGTGGGACTTAGGTCAAGTCTCCCTGTTAAAGGTGTTTCTTTGTTGCTAGGCAATGACTTAGCTGGTGGAAAGGTTGTCCCCTCGGTTGAAATGTCAGTAAAACCTGTGTCTGAGGAAGTCCCTCATGATTCTGACATCTTTCCTTCTTGCGCTGTGACGAGAGGAAAGGCTAGAAAAGCTAAAGAAGAGGAGGACCGTGTGCAAAATAGCACTTCGTCTCAACGAGACCATGACTCGGAAGAGAGTCTCGATTCTGATGATTTATCAGATAATTTTATCAAACACTTGTTTGATCAGGACCAAGGAAGTTCCCTGAAGTCAGTGAACCTTGGATCCAGCGGAAATCCGCCAGTGTCTTCGGATGTGTCTTTGCCGACACCCAAGTCTATCGATATGTCTTTGTCAAGACAACAATTGGTCCAGGAGCAGGTCAATGACCCAACTTTGTTGGATTTGAGAGAGAAAGCTCTCCCACCTGATGAGATAGCCAAGGTACCTGTGGGTTATTTCCTGAAAGATGGGGTACTTACGAGGAAATGGAGACCCCCAGATGTTCCTGCAAATGAAGAATGGACCGTCATCAATCAAGTTGTGGTTCCTGAGATCTACAGAGATGAGATTCTATCTATGGCACATAGCCAACCCCTTGGAGGTCATCTCGGCGTGAACAAGACTGTTTACAGAATTTTAAAGCAGTTCTTCCGGCCTGGCATTCGCAAGGATGTCTCTAACTTCTGTCGGACTTGTCACACTTTTCAAGTCATTGGTAAAAGCCAGTTAGATCCTGCCAAAGCACCATTACAGCCCATTCCAGCCATTGGTGAACCTTTCTCAAAGGTGACCATCGATTGTGTGGGACCATTGCCCAAGTCAAGGACAGGTAACCAGTACTTGTTGACCATCATGTGTGCTGCTACCAGGTTTCCTGAAGCTGTGCCTCTACGCAACATCAAGGCAACTACCATCGCCAAGGCCCTAATCAAGTTCTTTACTATATTTGGATTGCCGAAGGAGCTTCAGTCGGATCAAGGCAGTAACTTCATGTCCGGAGTGTTTCAGCAAGTTGTGTATGAGCTGGGCATCAAGCAGATTGCTTCCAGTGCTTACCATCCGGAGAGGCAAGGAGCATTGGAGAGGTTCCATGCGACGCTGAAGACAATGCTTCGATCCTATTGTTAGGACAATGAGAAGGATTAGAATGAAGGCGTTCATTTGGTGTTCTTTGCTGCAAGGGAAGCAGTTCAAGAGTCCACTGGATTCAGCCCGTTTGAACTTGTGTTTGGACATCAGGTTCGTGGTCCTTTGTCTTTGCTTAGTGAGCAGTGGTTGGACAAGGATTCAGATGTTAGTCTTTTGGATTATGTTTCCAGGTTTAAAGAGAGACTTTACAGGGCTTGTGAACTCGCTAGAGAGAATCTTGAGTCTTCTCAGAAGAAAATGAAGACTTGGTATGATCGCAAGGCTAGAGCTAGGAAGTTTAAGCCAGGAGATAAGGTTCTTGTGTTGTTTCCAATGCAACAGAACCCTTTGCAGTTTGCAAGCTAGATTTCATGGTCCTTATGAGATCCATTCCAAAGTTAATGACCTTAATTATGTTGTGCGGACTCCAGACAGGAGAAAACCGACACAACTCTGTCACATCAACATGTTGAAGCCTTATCATGATAGGTCTGTAGGGATTGTGGCAGCTGTAGATACTGATGTATCTCAGGATACTTCTGAAGGTGAAGGTCAAGACAATGAACCCACCATTAGGACGGATATTGTTCCTTGTAAATTGACTAATTCTGAGGTTCTCCAGAATTTAGATATGAAGTTGACACACTTAGACCTTACACAGCAGGCTCAGATGAGGGATTTGATATTCAAGTATAAAGATTTGTTTCCTGATGTTCCTAGAAGGACATCAGCCGCTATTCATGATGTTAATGTAGGCGAAGCTAGTCCCATTAAACAACATCCATACCACATGAATCCTGATAAGTGCAAGCTTTCTCAGCAGGACAGTGGCGGATACAGGGGGGGGGGCCTAGGGGGCCCCCCCTAGACCACTGAGATTAATAATAGTATTTTGAAGAAAATACACAGCGACGCGGGTCCGCGACTACCGAAACACGCTCGGGCCCCCCCCCTAGATGACCCGGTCTGGATCCGCCACTGCAGGAGATTGAGTATATGTTGGAGCATGATATTATTCAGCCTTCCACTTCTAATTGGAGTTCACCATGTGTGTTAGTTCCAAAGCCAAATGGTACTATCAGGTTCTGTATAGATTACCGCAAGGTTAATGCAGTTACAAAAACAAATGCATTTCCTATACCTAGAGTGGATGATTGTATAGATAAGGTAGGACAGGCCAAGTTTGTTACAAAGATTGATTTGTTAAAAGGGTGCTGCTGTGTTCCACTAACAGATCGGGCAAGAGAGATCTCTGCTTTTGTCACACCTTCTGGTTTGTACGAATACAAAGTTTTAGCTTTTGTAATGAAAAATGCTCCTGCAACATTCCAAAGGATGATTCATGGCGTGATCAAAGATCTGCCCAACACAAATGCGTACATTGATGACTTGCTGACAGGAAGTGACACCTGGGAAGCTCACCTGGAGGCAGTTAAGAAATTGTTTCAGTGTCTGTCTGAAACTAAGCTGACAGTCAATTTGGCAAAGAGTGAGTTTGGCTAGGCACACGTTGTCTACCTCGGATACGTGATTGGTGAAGATGAAGTGGCCCCAGTTGATGCTAAAGTTCAGACCATTTTGGCATTTCCTACACCCAGCGGCAAGAAAGCATTGAGACGACTTTTGGGCATGGTAGGATACTATCGGAAGTTCTGCAAGAATTTTGCAGACTGTACTTTGCCTTTGACAAAATTACTCAAGAAGAGTGTGAAATTGGTTTGGGATGAACCATGTCAAAAGGCTTTTGATAAGTTAAAGAATATATTATGTCCCTACCCTGTTCTCCAGTCTCCAAACATTGACACTCCTTTCTCAATAGCTGTGGATGCTAGTGAAAATGCTGCTGGTGCAGTACTTCTGCAGCGGGACAGTGATGATCTCATTGAACATCCTGTTGACTACTTTTCTAAGAAGTTCAATAAGCATCAAAAGAACTACTCCACTATTGAGAAGGAATTGTTGGCATTAATTCTAGCACTTCAGCATTTTGAAGTCTATGTTAGTACAGGCCAGAAGCCCCTCATTGTTTATACTGATCATAATCCTTTGGTGTTCTTGCATAAGATGAAGAATAACAATAGGAGATTGTTGAACTGGAGTTTGATACTTCAAGAGTATGACATTGTTATTAAACATATCAAGGGTAAAGATAATCTCATTGCTGATTGTTTGTCTAGATGGTAAGCTTTGATGTTTGATGTTATTGTACTTTTGTGTTAAGACACAAGTATGAATTTTGCTCTTTGATCAAAATTTTCCTTTTTAGAGGGGAGGTGTGATGTATGGAAAATTTTGTATATGTCATTATGGATATTTTATATCATTCCTACTGTATACAGTTATTATCATATGAATATTACTAATATAATGGTATGTGTATTTTATGTCAATCATACTGTATATTTCATGTAGTTTTGTATATTATCATTGTTTACAATGATTTGATATTGTGTATGATTGTTTACATTAACATTGAATGGTTTCTATGCAACACCAATTAGCATTAATTGCTATTCTATTATGGTTACATAATCAGTGATAAGGCTTGTAGCATGGTATTGTGTACAGTGGCTTTTTTTCAGACTGGAAAGCTTATTATTTCAACATGATATGTTATTTGGACATGGCATGTTTCTGATTGACTAGGATATGGAGAATGTGTAGTTTTCAGAAATATATGGTTTGATATGTGTTGGTTGATTTGCCTATCACCATAAATCAAAATTCTGCTAAAAAAAACACAATTTTTGCCTTGTTTATGCATGTAGCTCATTCACAAATAGTATTGCTTATAAATGGTGATGATTTTGATATTTTGACAATTTTCAAAATGAAATAATTGGTTTAGTATCACAGACTGAAACACAAAGAACTTATTTTGCTAAAAAAATTATGTTTTACAGTGTTAGGGTTCACCAGGGGAATTTTTTACATGGAGATGTCACTTAGTTTGAAAACCATTGATTTTCTTACATGCACTTTTGATCTCTCCTGGAATATATATCCTACTGTCTACAAGTTGACCGCTATTTACTGCCACTTAGGGTGCAAAATTCGCGAGCTCCTGTGAGCGGTCAACAGAATTTGGATCCCTGGAAGAAACCAGGACAGTGTGGAAGAAACCAGGACAGTTTCATCATTTAGTAATGGTCTAGTTTATTTCCAAAAACTCTGCAAGTGTCTAATCTGACTTTGGTTGGCTTCAATTTTAGGCAGACAGCTTGTAATTACCAAAATAAGTTGGAACTATTTTTATCATGGAGGATGTATACATTGTAGCTCACATATATTGCCAGTATAGAGGGGGCCACTTGTGGCATGGACAAGACATCTTGCTGAGTGTAACACAGCTTTTATGAAATTGTGAATTATATTGTTGTCCTAGTTAATAAATCTCCATAAAGTAACAGAATAAATACAATTGAGCATTTTTCATATCACAAAGCAAAAAAATTGGCTTTGTATGGACACGTGAATAAGTGAGAATGCATTATTTTTGGACCCTTTTCTGACCACAATTTAACATGCACTAAATGGCATAAGTAGATTGAATACCACCAAACTTCTGATGAGTAAAATCATCAATTTCACTGGCAAAGTTTATGCTAAAGTTTCAAAACTTTCTTTTTGTCTCATGATTTCTAAACATTTTCATTCAAAGCAGTGGACTGGATATTTGCCAGCAACCATGCTTTGTGAAAGTAGTTTGGCGTAGTAATATGGACAGCTGTTGTGCGACCTGATCTGGTGATCTGTCAAAACAGATCAAATTATTGTTGACCCAATTCGATTTTCCAGGGACTGTCAGCATTCTGCTGCCACTTGACAGTCCCGAACAGAGACAGTATCCTATATATCTGGAATAATGCTAATGGCTGTGTGGAAGCCCCATAGTATCCCTCTTTCAGACCAACCCTTCTTCAGTTCCTGAGACCATTATAAGAGCACATTTAGGATACTTTTGCATTGCTTATGCAAATGTTCACAAGTATGTCGTGTTTTACAAATTCGTAGGTCTAGGTGTCAAAGTTTGAGAGGTAAAGTTGAAAATTTTTTACAGATATTTATGTATCAAACTGCAATATAGGACAATATACTAAGTCTCTAACAATTATAAGCTGATCTTAGTGCGTTCACAAGTACGTCGCGTTTTAAGAAACTGACACTTCCTGCTGCTACGTCACCACGGTCGTGTCAATTGCATGGATACTTGTGAAAAATTATTAGAAAACACATTTAAGAAGCAAAAAACAAAATTTGAGAAAAATCTGAACTCAATTATGCGCAAAATTAGCATATTTTTTAAAATATGATAAATGAGAGAAAACTATCAAAAACCATATTTTTTCTCTTAATTATGCTATAGACAGGTAATTCTGGATTAAATCCAATATCAATAATGCCAATTTGAATTATTTTCTTCAATGGACCATGCATATATTTTCAAATGAAAATTAGTAGGGCTATTTTGGGGAGAGTCAAAAATCTGCTATTAACTTGTAACAAAACCCAAGACCCAACATCCTAAATCAAATGCTATGTCTAATAATTAGGTTCCCTAGAACTGTAACTAACTGATTTAGAATAGAATTTCCTTATTTTGATGCCTTCATCTCTATATTATATCATATGATTTCTTGTTAATTTCAGGGAATTTGTCTTATCACAATATTGAATTGTTTAATCATTATTTACCAATTTTAAAAGCTTAAATTGATTTTCCACTATGTTTTAACCATGTTCATTATTCATTTTATATTACTAGACCCCAAATTTGGTTTTTTGTTCTGTTATTAATCATTTATTGTCATCCGAAAATTACACTGAAATTGACTTTGACTTGGTTTTTGTTGAGTATAGTCAATGCTATTATGACTATGGTTAACATTTTTTTCCAAAGTTAATCAAGGCTATATCATAAACGTTTCCTGTTGGTTTGGTGTGCTTTAATACTTATACTTTTTGTGGCACAAGTGTTTTGACCAGGTGTGGAGAATTCAATTATTGCAGGGCGAAGCTTAAGATGCAGCTCCTCACTGCCTGCAGTTAGAAATATAAAACCCCATCAAAATATACTCCAGTATGTGTATTATAAGTGTTCCAAAAATTAACTTCCTGGATTAAGTTGAAGTACTTATTTTTTTTATGAAATAAACCGTATTCCGGTTCCGTCACGATTCATCCCAGTGTACCGATTCAACCCATATTACGGAACAACGAAAGCTCATTAAGATCGACCCTTTTGTATTTAGTTTCCCTAATATATTAGCTATCAAAATATAAGAAGTAGTTAATTGTGCTATAATTTTCATTTTTCATCATCGGTGGCCAAAATGTGTATACAATAGTGTGCTACAAGCCATAAACAACTGTGTTGACATTGTGACCCAGTTAAGTTGTTTATTAAAATGTGGAAACTAATGGAATGTTCTATAGAAGAAATAATATATCTGGAATATGCCAGAAGATGAGTCATGCCTTGCGGAAGGACTGGAAGGTACTAGAAGGTTTTGATGCATATAAATATGCCTGGGAGCTGACATAGTCAGTCACTTTCTACCAAATCGCTGAATGGTGCACATCATAGACTGGACATTGAGGATCACACTGTTGGACATTATTACACTGGATATTATACTGGATTTACTGGATTACACCATACAAGGACTCAAGACTCTGGATTATTTTTACACGGATGCTATTTTCAGTGGATTATAGTTCTCACGGACTTTATTGGACATTTTGAAATACCAACAGACCTCTGGCTTCCGGAACTTTTGCTATGGACATTCAGCCATAGGATAACACAGATAAGTGGTTAAAATTACTCTGGGTCACAATTAGTTAATTTTGAGTAAATTTAAAACTTTTGAATTTGAATATTGTAACTGTAAAGATTTTTGTTGTTTTATTAAAATTGTAAACTTTAACTATCTGTGTTTGTTGTTCATTGCTGCTGACCCGTAACAGTTCACTCTGATTTTCCCTGGTTACCAGTTGGCAACAGTCACTGGTTACGAGTTGGTAAACAATGTTCTTTTTTTGGTTACTAGTTGGTCATGGCCAGTTGATTAATAAATGTCATGGTTACTACTTGGTTGGGAAAAATCAAAAGTGGTTACGAGTTGGTTTGGTTACCACTTGGCATGGTTACTAGTTGACCTGTATTCGAAATTACTTGCAGCACAAAGTACAAGTTGTGTCCACCACTCTCTAGGTGGCAGACTGCTTCAGACTGGGAGGAATGACCCCTGGTGTGCAAATTTGACAAAATGTTGGCTTGACTCAAAACCAGAGCAGCATGCTTTAAATTCTTCTAGGGAGTCTCAATGTGATCATAATTGCTTGATTCAAAGTTAGATTTGACATCTTCACACCACTTAATGTATGTTCACCAAGATTCATGGTGCGGTCTTTCTGATATTTGATGGATGCCATTTATGGATATCAAAACTGAATCCCCTTCAGCACAGCTGTGTAGGGATAATTACCTACCATATTATTTCCATATATATAGGCCTACAAGATAGATAGATAGACATACATATATGGGGGTGTTGCCATCATAATCACCCTGCACTTTCCTTGATTTCCTCAATTACAGTCTTGCCCTTACAATGGGAAATTCTAAAAGGCCTATATTGTGGTCAGATAATGTATAGATCCCTGAATGGTCCACACTGGGGGATGGTTGTGCTGGGCTGTCAAGTTAGATTTCCCCATCTGTCTCCAGGGGCAGTAAACGTAATTTGGCAGTTCCTTAAAGCAGGGTATTCCAGGACGGCAAACTTCTATTTTTTAATTCCAATGTCTGGTATTAAAATATGATGAGGAATGCCTTTGTCATAATGTAATGTTAATATAGATACTTATTATCATATTCATTTTCTCATTTGTAAATAAGTTCTTTGTTCATCATCTTGTTTTGTTATTTTATCTGTCGGTAAAAAGCTAATTAGCTTATGTTTTATTTGTTTAACTTGTCACAACCGACTTTAAATAAAATTTTATCTTCTTCTTCTTATCTTCTTCCGCTTCGCGATAAGAGTTCTAGTTGTCTTTCATTTGTTTCAGAACTGGCTAGCCATCAGGGATGTCTTGGTTTATACCAACATTGACATCAATGTTTTACAGGCCTGAATGCAGTGTAACCTGGGGTTGACAAAGCAGCTATTACTTGATGTCTGTTGCCATGGATATGGAATATCTTCTTATATCAAATGGAAGGTGTTTTGTTTTTGGGCTTTAATGTGACATATAACATCCCTGACCATATATATGTGTCAGGAAACACTTCTTTCCTCTGACCTTTATGAAATTTGTTAAAAATTTACCTAATTTGCATATTCATCATCATATTTGCCATGACCTTGACCATTGACTGAAAAGGTCATCATGTCATCACCACCCTGGGGTCTTGTTTGATCAATATTGGTCAGGCAGCTGGGTGGTGTAGTGGTTAAGGTTCCCGCCTGCTCCGCTGAAGGTCTTTGCCTGCATGGGTGGGAACCCCGGATGGGGAACCCGAAACTTTCAGTGAACCTTCATGAGCAAAATCCCAGCTAAATGTCGTTCGGATGAGACGTTAAATTGGTGGCCCCTTGTATCAGTGTCTGTGCTGGGCAAGTAAAAGATCCCTCACATGGGGTAATGTGTAACATGTTGAGGACTCCCGCTCTCTCTCTCATCTCATCAATCAACCCTCGTGAGCGCCCAGACCTGGGCTTAGAGGGCTGCACTTACCATATCTATCTATCTATCTACATTGACTTTTTGGGCTAATCTGGTAAAATTACAAAGCATATTTGCCATAATTAGTGCTACAAAATGTAGTGTACAATTTGGTCGTCACTTTGGTCCAAAAATGAACCTCATTGTATCTCATCAGTAACAATATCAATGTATTTATACATATCTTGGGAATGACGGCCCAAAATTTTAAAGCAGAAACTATTCTTGTTCCTATAGAAAAATGCCATGATAAATCATTGAAAATATAGAATTTTGAGGGTCGAATGGTCTTTTGCACTATTAATAGTACAGACATCCATTTTCATGTAATTGTTAACATCACTAAAAAGAAGAGAATCTGAGCATTTTAAAAATATTTTTATGCTTTCTGTAACTTAATTAGGATTGCAGATATGGCTATTTGAAATAATGGTATAATTATGAAATTTTTACAGGCGGAGTAAATTATGTTGAGCAATTTTTCAACCTTTTGACCTTCACTGCATCGTAATGGTTATTGAGGATCTTGAAATTTTTTGCCAATATTCTGCTGTGTTGGAGGCAACAAATACTTTGAGATTTCCGACAATAGCCCATTCCTTGAATGCTAAAAAACTTTAATGTGGCAAGAATTACAAGAGATATTAAAATTTTTTTAACAGACTCCTTAACATTGAAAAACATGCTAGGTCATTAAAATTGAAATTCAGCTGAGAGTTTTAGTTTGTTGAATAATAATTGCAAATAATAATTGTTATTTTGTTCCTAACCTCTCAGATTTCATAATTATTTCCTAAACAATGTTTTTCTGAATTTGGCTCCTGTGACCTTGAAAAGTAGGTCAGGGTCATCCAAGATCAAACAAAAAATAAAAGTAAGTTAGTGGAGTAATCCCCTAGAATATGACATCCCTTACTTCAAGCATTCTCCTGCCCAAGGGGACACTATGGAGACACTAAATCAGACATATCCCAACAACCAATATAGATATCAACTTGCTCTTTGTTGTGATTTTTTTTGCCGATAAGTAGCCAAAAATGGTAGGTGTTTTGAAATTTCTCATTGTTGTGCCTTTATGAGAGGTAGGTAGGGTGATGGACACTACACCTTTTTGAGGAAAGTGAAACTGTCAACTTTATGACCTCACGCATCCAAGGAGGAAGGCTCAGGCCTTCTGAAAACTGTTCAGTTCATTTGTCTGAACAATTACATGGAAATAACAGGCGAAAACAATTCATCCGAAGTGAGTAATACAGTGTTATAGCAATTCATCCACAGCGCCATGTTCAATTTTGCAATTGCGTAACAATCACAGTATTTTGCTTTTGGTGTGTAATTTCAAGAAAATAGATAAGCAGCGCTTTCAATCAACTTAAATGCTTGCAAACTTTGTCAGTACAGATTCTCCTATGGAAAAAAATTGTGTAAATTTATTATATTTTACTTGGTGGGCTCAAAAAAAAACAGTGTAGTGAATTTTAAATTTTTCGTAACACAATGGGAAAAATTAGATATTGTGAAACATTTTTGACTGTATCTACCCCAAATATCAACCGATTTTCACTATTTTTAGTTTAGAATTTTCGTAACTTTATTGTCTTTAACGTGTATATGAGATCAGGAGTTTCATGGAAATAACAGTCAAGTAATGACCCGTAACGATTGACCATTTTGTTTGTACACTCGATTGTGTAGAAACCGTAATGCCACTAAAAAACTAATTTTGGTTTCCTTGGCAACCAAATCTGAAATCTTGGAGTGGCTGAATTTTGGTCCTCATCAATACTAGATTGTATCAATGACTGGGTTAACTCTAACCTGTGTTAGTGAATTTTTCAGTTAGTTAACCGGTTTATAAAATTGTGTTAGCTTGTGTTGTATCAACAAAAAAGTGGTTGAGGTTATCTAAACCAATATTGACGGGGATTCCCGGGGGTTTCCCGAACAGACAGCATCATTTCGTTTGCAACAATTGTTTTGTTTACAAGTGTTGTTAGTTCCTTTTGTTTGCTTGCTGGTCAATATTATTGGATTCACACTCCATTTTGGGACAAGGAGGAGGCTAAAAACAACTTTTAACAAAGGAAAAAGCTGGGTTAACTTTCCTGGTTAACTGCCATGACAACTGACCCAGGAATTCGTTGATACATCACAGTGAGTTACTAATATGGGTTAAATCTCTTAACACAGCAAAGATGAACCTAATCCGTGTTTAGCATTGATGCAATCCGGTACAGAAGTTGATCACAATGGCACTCTAAACTTAGAGCTCCACAGGTTCACAAAAGTGTCTGTGCTGCCCTCTGGAATCCAGAACAGAATCTACAATCGATCTGACACTGTCAGTGAGCTCTAACAGATTTCAGATTCAGCAACTGTTGGTTTTCTGTAGTGTTGTGGAGTAATGAATTTGTATGTTGAATTGGGCCTAAAGTTGACTATTGAATAATTTTTAATCAGCCAGTTCATGCTCTGAAACATACTTTTGCTGCAAAGTGGTACCCATTGTGGAACTTCTTTTTTCACGGAACCATGCTTTTTCTACCCAGCAAGATGTGAGTAGTCCCTGTTTGGCAGCCAGCCAGACAGCCACGCATGAGCACCCTCACTTCTCAGTATAAGCTTGTTAAGCTTGCCCTGACCAGTGACCACAACATACATTATTTGTGAAGTTGTAACAAAAAGATTAACTCTTCTTTGGTGTTACAGACATAATTAACTGTTTCAGATCTCTCAAAGCAATTGAATGAATGCTTTAGTGTTTCATTGTCGTCCGTTTGTTGTTTCAATTAGTTTCGTTGGAGAACGCCCTAAACTATCATCTAAATCATGCTGGCAATAGCTGTTAAAGGATTTGAAAACTTCATAATTTTATGGTGCTCATTGGCAGTGCATGTGCACTCATTGACAGTCTAAAATTGTTGATTGCGCTTTGTTTATATGTTGCTGGCAGCTCAGCTGTGCGTATGAGCACAAGTGATGAGGTCCCTCTACCCAGACATGACCTGACCTACTCGAATATTAATAAATGTGTCAGCTGGAGGTCATCCGATTTCTGGCAGACTCTCCAGCTGTGCTGTTCGTTCAGAGTCTGTGAGCAGACTGTCACAATGGTGTATTCTTTCATTGTGCCAGGTTTGGTAGTTGTATCACAATTTGAACAATTTATTAGCTAAGAACCCTGACTATTATGTATTGTATGAGAAAACATCACCCCTTATTTTATACAAATTGCAAATGCTGGGAATTTTTTTTTTGTAGTCCAGAGCCTAAATTCATCTTGTGTCTTGTGGGATAGCTAGGACAGCTGTGAGGTTCAAAGGGTAAGATTCTTTGAGTCTGCATGTCTAGTGGGGCTGAATAAGCTAGTTGAGAGCTTCTCCATCACTGTATTTGGTACCAATATGTAGCGCAAGATGTCCTGTATCCATTCCACATGTATCAGCGTGATATGGACAGTTTAAGTGTGTTTTCAGGACCCTAACATGGGGTAAAAACCCCGTTTTTCTCTTATTTTTTTGTAAACTCTAGGATATCTGTTACAGCCGATAGGTCTACATGCCCGATTTGCAAATCGGGCTGCCTTTTCGATGCCAGACACTAAAATAGGTCTTTGTCATAATATCTACTCCCCTAACCATGCTTTGCCAATATCCCTACAAAATATCCAAAAAGTGCAACCAAGCCACATTTTCTACTGAACTTTTCCATAAGTTCTAATGTGCTATGTTAGAAACTTTGTCATAATATATTTGACAGCCATCTCTTCTACATCAAATAGTGACCAAATAGTGCCTCATGGTTAGAAACTATTTTGACACTATTTGTAGAAGAGATGGCTGTCAAACACTGCCAAATTACCTACTACACAAGGGGGCAGCACTCCTGAAGTGCGCAGGCACAGGAGAGACACCTGGTGACAGGCGGTGAAATGACATCTATTTAGCCAAATTTACTTAAATTAGCCTGTCTCATGAAATTCCTGATCTTTTCTCAAAGGAAATCAAGTCATTGTCAATCTGAACTGCCAGGCATGGGTTGAGTTCTAGTTCCGTGAAGCCGATATTGATAATTTCTGTCCAGATTCAAAAAATTATTTCCCAAATGATGTGAAAATAATTTTTTTGAAGGGGTTGTTAATCCAATAGCATTGACCAGCAAGCAAACAAAAGGCACTGAAAACACTTGCAAACAAAACAGTCATTGCAAACAAAGTGACATCAGGCCATGACGTCACTTGATGACGTCACTTGATGACGTCACAGGCTGGCCAGTTCATGTATGCCAAAAAGTCGCAAAACCGAAATATTCTTGGTGCAGAAATTATTTCTTAAAAATCGCATTTTAATGCAATCGTCATGAAACTGCTACACAATGTAGCCGAGTGATGTCTGCATCTACGCTGCAAAGGGCGTGAAGATGCATTGAACAAATTTTATTCGTCAGCCCTCTAAATTTAGACATGTGAAAAATGTGTTTTTCCGCGGTCAGAGTGCCGTATATTAATAACGGTTTACCCGAAATTGATGCCGTGTTCAGCGAAGACGCAAGAAGTACCCAGGAAGGTGCTCTATCAATTTCAAGGCTTTAACTGCAAAATTGAGGGAGCGAGGTCATTTTTACTGTCATGGAAATTGTTTTTTTCTGTCTTTTTTTCCCATGTCAAAATGCTAATAGTTTTGGGATACCCCCGGGAATCCCCGTAAAAATTGGGATAATTGTCCCTCACAACAATAAAAAGACCTTAACCAGTTATTTGTTGATACAACACAAGCCAATTTTGTAAATCCGGTTAACTAACACAGAAATTCACTAACACAGGCTAGAGTTAAGTTAGTTAACCCACTGGTAGACACAATCTAGTACAGAAGTCACAGGCCCCTCTCCTTGGAGTAGATCTATATTGATAGTTTATGTCCAGATTCATCAAAAAATTATTTCTCAAGTATTCCCTGGCTTTCATGATTTTTCTATTGATAGTCTGTGAGTTCCACGGCTCTGAACATGGTAGGCCTATATTTTGCAAGCTTTTTCGGATCTGAAATTCGAGATGTTTTGTGTTTAAACAAATGAAGTTTTCGGCTGCTATAAAATTTTTAATAAATTCTGAAAGCCAGGTGACATAATTCAAGTATTGACTCAAGTATTCCCTTGCTTCCATGATTTTCCTATTGATAGTCTGTGAGATCCATGGCTCTAAACATGGCACGTTTTGCAACCGAGAAATAAGCTGTTTCGGATCTGAAATTTGCAATCTTTTGAGTTTATACAAACGACATTAGACGTTTTTGGCCACAAAAAAAATTTTTTATCGATTCTAAAAACCAGGTGATAAAATGAAGGTGTTGACTGAAATATTTCCCAACTTTCATAATTTTCCTATTCATAGTATTTAAATTTCAGGTCTCTGAACATTGTAAGTTTTGCAAAAAAGTTAGCAGCATGACGCATATGAAAATCGCGATCTTTTATGTTAAAAAAATAGCCTTATTGACAGTTAAAAAAATTGTGGATGAATTCTGAAAACCAGGTGATAAAATTCAGGTGTTGACTGAAATAGGAACCAAGTTTCATAATTTTCCTATTCATAGTATTTGAGTTTCGGGTCTCTGAACATTGTATGTTTTGCAAAAAAGTTAGCAGCATGACGCACATGAAAATCGCGGTCTTTTGTGTTTATAAAAATGACCTTTGTGATTGTTAAAAAAATTGTAGATGAATTCTGAAAACCAGGTGATAAAATTCAGGTGTTGACTGAAATATATCCCAAATTTTATAATTTTCCTATGCATAGTATTTGATTTTCAGGTCTCTGAACATTGTATGTTTTGCAAAAAAGTCAGCAACATGACGCACATGCAAATCGTGATCTTTTGTGTTTAAAGAAATGGCCTTATTGACTGCTAAAAAAAATTGTAGATGAATTATGAAAAGCAGGTGATAAAATTCAGGTGTTGACTGACATATTCCCAAACCTTCATACTTATCCAGACAGTAATAAGCAAGTTTCAGGGCTGCAAACATTGCATGTTTTTCCTGAAAAGACAAGCAACTCTACTGCACAGCATGGTAACGTCACAAAAATAGGACCCGTAGAATAATTGGCAGCTGCCAAAAGTCCATATGGTCAGGCAAAGCTCCATACGCTCAGCCAAAGCTTAAGATGGAATATCATCTGATGAAATAGGGTCTGATGAAATATCCAAATAGCATCTTGGGGGATGTTTGACCTTTTCAAATATCCTCATAGTGCTATTTGGAATATCCAAAGTCTTTTTAAAAACATTTTTTGATATTAGACACAATGGCAGTAGAGACATTGTCACAAGCAATATCCCCTTCCTTTTTTTGTTTCAGAGATTCCACACAATATTCTTGCCATTCAAACTTTGAATTTTCTATAAGATTTAATATAAACATTTAATTTGAGGCCTGGTTGACGATCTACAATTCACAGGCCAAGCATGATATAACTTTTTTTCTATGTATTGAATCCAACTGTCTGATTCAAGGAACCTTGGTATAGCATATTATTGCATTTCATTTGATGGCATTTAGAATTGCAGATACAAGTTTCTCCTCAGAAAATAAATATGAACTCATTGCTTGCTTGGGTGCTTAAGACATGCATGAATTGAAGAATCTCTAGAGGTACCCTTAGTATTTCAGATACCATTAAAGTTGGTTGTAAAAAAGGGAGGTCTAAATTCGCCCTGTCCTATGGCAAAAGTAAAAATGTCTGTGTGATTTGTATTGACAACATTAAACCAAAGCAAGACTTCTGTTTCTCATAACAGATCAGTGAAATATATAATTGCATTGCATTCTAAGCGAATAATCTTTGGTCTCAAAAATATATTCCGATGATGATTCTTCTCTCCTGATACAAATTATCAACTGAAGGCAAGGCTTGATATAACAATGTTGGGCAATCGGGGCATCTACGTCTCCCTGAAGTGTGGTGTATGGAAGATTTTATTAAAAGTTCCATTTTGTAAATTAATTTGGTATGAAGAAATCCGAGGAGCAAAACAGTATTGATATCTGATATGAAATGAAAGATTTAGTCAGACACCTTCAGGATTTGCCATCTTCTTTTCGCTACATCCCTTCCCACATAACATTCTTATTCCACAAAACTTCCTTAATCGCAATTTAATTTAACAGAATATAAAAATCATCTTTCAGTCAAATCATATTCTAATTTCCTTTTTTTGAGGGAATAGCTGTATCAACTATGAGATACCATCTTGCAAAAATAAAATATATCAGAATTTTTGCAGTTATTTGATGACCTGTTCTTTTTTAAGTTTGCACAGTGCAATGTTTCCATGTAGTCTTGCTGCGATATCAATATGGAAAAACTGAGAAGGTCCTGTTGGACATTTTCCGAAATTTGGTTGATTTTATATGGTTTGGCCCAATAAAGCTAAATCCATATTTTTGTAGCCTTTCTGAGGGCGTATCAAATATGGAATTCAGTTATCACAATGTAAATCAAATTCTCATGAATAACAATCATCATCTCAGCAATGTGGTCACACGAGAACAGAAAATTTGCAAAAAACTGTCTTGTAATGTAGCAACATCAGTCTCTAATATTAGTTGTTATTAAGAAGCATTATCCTTCGGTTGTTGTGACAGTTTGCAAATATGTCTCCAAACTCATCCAGATAAAAAGAGACTGATGTTGCTACATTACATTTAGCAATAATTTAGTGTTTCTATTGTTTTTACATAGCTCTGTTCTAATGAAGGATCAAGACAGTTTTGTTGTTGTTATATATGACACTAATAACATTGCGATATATATCATTTAATTTACAAATAGCTTTTCGGCCTAGTCTGATGAAAAATGCAATTTTTCTGTTCTCATGTGACCACATTGCTGAGATGATGATTGTTATATCTTGAGAATTTGACTTTTCTGTTTCTTATTCAAGACTGAAAGAAGATTTTCATTGTGATAACTGAATTCCTGTTTGATAAAAATGTAACTTTTCTGATGTTTTCTTTGAGTTTTCGCCATTTAAGGATCCAATCATCTACATTCAATATTTAGTGACATTCAATAACTCAAATTTAAGTGAGATATGATAAATACCTTGACGTTTAGCAGCAAAATATCTAATGCCTTGAAATTACATGCAAATACAACATATAATTAAATTTCATGCACTTCATGTTCAATTTAACATGTTTAGTGATGACGAAAATGACCATTGTGGGAGTCATGTGAATTTTATCCAAAAATGTCGATAAAATTGGTCATGTATCTTGCCCCCCCCCTCAAAAAGTACTGCCCCACCCATTGCCCCTCCTGTGGGTGAGGCCTGGCTACACCACTGGAGCCCCAGTGTCTGATCCAGACACGGCAATCTGGGGGGTGGGGGCTCTTGGCCCGGGCATAGTTTTGGCATTTGCGGGCCCATGAGTCTGAATATTTTCTTCAAAATGCTATTTTCCATCTTAGTGGTCTAGGGGGGCCCGGGCCCCCTTGGCCCCCTGGTCGCGAGTGCCCCGATGTTGCGCGTGCGGCAGCTCTTTTTGGTTTTTCCGGGCCCCCCTAATCCTCTGTGTTATGTTACAGAATTAAGTGTTGAAGTGATTAGGCCTATAGTGTGAAGATGTGTCTATGTAAGGATCAGTTAGTCGGTAACCATACAGTTTCCAGGGGGAGGGGGGCTTAGAGTTTTCCTGGGTGGAAAATTGTCTATAGCAAGTGGTAGGCCTAATGGGGAATCCTGAATGAAGCAAAATCTGGTTAAGAAATATCCTTAGCAAAGTTATTTATTTCCAGACTTCCAAAAATTTTTTTATTTATTTGATCAAATCCAAGCAAGAAATTATTGATTTTTAAAAAACACCACCCAAGTTTTTGGCAGTTTGAGCATGTGAATGGAGCATCAGAGCCCTGGGGGACCAATAATAGAAAATGTAATAGTTTGTGAAAATGATGCACTATAAAACCAGCTGCGTTAAATTTCAGCAGTTACCATTAAAACAACAACATTTTTTGTATTCATTACAGCAACTGCCGTAAAAGTAACGCAGTTGGTTTTACAGTGCGGGTAAAGCAGGGTGTGTGAGTAGAAGATGGCAAGATAAATGAGGAACAAAATTAATCGGTTGAAGTTATGCCTCTGTTGCTTACATCATTTCCATTAGTAATAGATTTATCAGAGATTTCAAGATTCAAGATTCAAATATTTATTTATTCTCGGATGTACAAAATAAGAAACATTAGCTGTAAAGCTATTTACCGAGCAGTCCAAAACAAACTCAATTGATAAAAGTATAAAAATATAAAATTAATAAGAATAACAGTGGTAGGGCAAAATTGTCTATTAAAATTGATGTCATAATGTGTGGTCCGTGTTCTCGTTATCTTGAAGGTCGGGCCTCTCCTCGAGTTTTGTTTGTTAATTTCAAACAGTTCTTTCAAGTAGCTTGGTCCAAGACCATGCAAACATTTAAACATTTCTGTTGCTATTGTTTTTTCTCGTAGTAATTCTACAGAACACATTCTAGCTTTTTCTAACAATTCTTGATAGCTTGATGTGTCAAGAATTGTTAGAAAAAGCTAGAAATCATTAACTGAGTGAAGGTAATGGCTTGGCTGCTCTGATGGCGAGGGTAGCCTTCTGCTGGTGCACCTTGGGGAATAAGTAGATGGATTGGAAACTTCATTAAATCATAAAACAGTTATCATAACATGATCATTACCAAGGTTTCATATTGGCCCAGAACTGGCCCAAAATCTTAATTAGCTGTTAATCACATATCTTGTTTGATGTACACACTGCGCTTCAGTGAACACAGAGTGTCCTCATCTTCACCCCTTTTGTACATGGAAGCTTCAAATACATTTTTCTCATTTTTTGTCATATACACTTAAAATTAACTTTAGTGTATTATTCAGATTCAGACCTTTCCATACATCATTTTCTCTTAATCATATGCCTGAAATAAGTTGAGTTTTAGACCAAAATGTTAATAAATTAGGAAAAACATTAGTTTTTTAAACTCAACTAAACCCTCAAATTCATAGAAAGCTGTGGATGAGCCTACATTCATTAGAAAGCCAATAATATTGTCCAAATGATGGTTACAATGGTTTAATCTTCGAAATTAAATCTAGCGAAATTGGTAAATGTATGTCAGAGAAATAGAAAAACAGGGCCCCACATTTGATCCAACTTCTAACATTACTGGTCAGATAAATGAAAGCTATTTTTTGTTCCCAACTACACATCAAGAAATTGAACGGTTGATAAAGGGTTTGAAATCCAAAAATAGTCAAAGACATGATAAATTATCAAATACTGTACTAAAATCTATATATCCCAGTATTGTGCATGCTCTTTTCATAATTTTCAATAAGTCATTGAGTTCAGGTATTTCCTGACTACATGAATTGGCTATTGTTAAGCCACTATATAAAGCAAAAAGCGTTTTAGAAATTACCAACTATAGACCAATTTCTTTACTTCCAGTTGTATCAAAAATGTTAGAAAAAATTGTACATACTCGACTAATGAGTTTTTTCAATAAACATAATGTACTTTTTGAAGGCCAGTATGGGTTTAGGAAGCAATGTTAGATTTCCGTATCGAAAGATTAATGAAGATCTAAAGATAGTGACGCAGTGATTTAAGGATAATTCACTGTCATTAAATATTGAGAAAAGTAGTTATATAATTTTCAAAAATGTTAATAGAAGAGGTGATTTTAATGGAGAAGTAATAATAGTTAATAAAGTTGTAAAAATAGCAAGCCACACTAAACTTGCTTGGAGTTTATTTGTGGCTACACCTTTCTAGGGATCTAAAAGATATTAGTGATAGCAAGAAATTTAATAAAACTTTTATAAAATACAAGTTGGATCAAGTCATGAATTAGAGGTTGTCAGTGCTCGCATTATCCATATATCTACATTGCCTATGATAGTGTCCTATATATATATAAAGAATTTTTGGTTGTGACTGCACTTGACTTGGGCCTAGTCAGCAACCGCGGCTAAGGACCAAGCAAGAAGTTGTCACAGCCAAAAAATTATTATTTTTAAATATATTTATTAAAAGTGTATTTTGTAATATATATTATTGTTATTAACTTGAATGCCGTTATTTGACCACTCTTGTCTCTAGACATAGGCGGCAACCGCGGCTAATGCGTGAGCAAGATGTGGTCATTAGATACATTAATATTTCAATCATTTCATTATTTTAAGTGTAACAATGTATTTATAAAGTCAGATTGTCATGTTTAAGACTTAAATGTTATATGTAAAATATAATTATGTAACTTTACCGGAAGCTCATACCCCGTCTGGGTATAGTATTTATTTGCGAGGGTGTTCTCCCATCGACTTACACTTGCTTTTGTCGTGTATTGTACCTGTATTGTCATGTATTGTGCTTGCGTAAGTTGGAAATAAATATTCATTCATTCATTCTTATTATTAGGCCTAAAAAATTGGCAGACCCCTTTTTGGAAAGATGAGATTATTCTCTTACGTCCTGTCTATGGAAAACAGGTGTATGATGTATTTTAATGTCACAAAAAGTATTTTAAAACCAAATGGTAATATCATTGATTCATCTCACTTTAACCGTTGTATCTACACAGATTATGAGTACAGAACTTTACCTTCTTGTTTATAAAATACATTTTCTTTTCTTTATAACAAAAGTTCAAATTTATATTGAATCTGGAAAATGTATTATTTTGATATTCAGTCCATTGTTTCATTGGGTTTTGAGATGTGATTTGAGCTAATTACTGCTCTTATTTCGAAGCAATTAAATGGTCATTAGGACGATACCGAAACGCAGTGTGTACCTTTGAAGTACGGAAGTTTCCTATCCATCTGCTTATTCCCCAAGGGTGCACAGTGAATTACTCAGTGAAGATGTTCCCATTTAATGTTTTGTATTATATGTTTACATTAACTTAATTTTCTGAGCTGAAGTCAACATACATATGCATAATCATTTTTTGGAAAATTTTCTTTATTGAGTCTGGCACCGCTGTTATTTTGAGAGTTTTAAAATATTTATTCATGTAGCTATTTTCAAATTAACAATTTTGTTTAATTGTATGTCTATTGGTGCTAAGGTTTCTGATACACGTTTTTTTTTTTTAATTTGTTGCATTATTAAGTGATTATACAAATTCTGTTTTGTGTCCATTATGCTCTGGAACATTTTTTGTGTGATCATACATCAATATTTCTGCCATGTTATTCTGTATGACTTATAAGAAGTTTGTGAGGTCATATCCTATATATGCAATGCTAATAGGAAAGACAATTTAACGTGCCACACCACTCATCAATGACAAGCTACCCATCGACAGTTTATTTCAGTGTGTTTGTTGTGAGGTCATTGATGTCCACCAACGGCTGAATATGAGTACTCCTCATCCGTTGAGTGTAACTATTTTGTATTATTTCAACAGAAATGTATTATATGTTGAACACATGTAAGTTTGTAATTAATGACCTCCTGTTGTCAACTGTGATTGTTTTATGTTTTCCAGTTGCAAGGGTTGCAGAAGGTCTTGCATGGCGCTATTATCATCATTATATTAAAATAATTGCACCAGGTGAGTGAATAAAATCGAATGCGTTCACTGGCAAATGCTACTCTTATCTAAAGTCCTCGATTGCTTGGTGCTAATCTGGGGTCCTTCAATGATTCTAGACACACGAGCCAGGCACTTTCAATATTGTTCAGTAATATGAAGTATATATATAAATGATGTACTCACTGAAATACATTGTGTTAATATTCAATTGGAATTAGTGACTTATTTCTGTTTTGTAGATTAAATCATAAATAATAACTGAGTTGTATTTTCAACTGCTGAATGTGGCTTAAACAAATATTTATAGTAAATTTATCTATCTACCAAAAGCAAATGTGCTACTTAGACAACTGGGAAAAGAAAGTAGGCCTATTGACTGATATCTAGGGCCTCTTTTTACAAGCTCTGTTTTGAAAGAAAAAAATGGGACTAATAAATATGATAACTTGACAAAATGTAATAAAAAATAAAAATTCCGAAACACTGTATAATGACATGCTGTAGGGCATCGAGAGTGCAGTGGCGTCCCTATGGGGGGGGGCACAGGGGGGCATGTGCCCCCCCATATCTGACCTGTGCCCCCCATAAAATATACAATTAGTATAGTGTGTGCCCCCCCCCCAGAGAATCGCGTGCCCCCACATTCGAGACAGCCCAGTTACGCCACTGCGAGAGTGACAATTTTACTGTTGTATCAGGTCAATTCCACGGAAGTGTACCACTTTTGGTGATTTTTGAGATTGCTGTAATTGCAAAGTTTTTAGCATAATTAAAAAATTTAAACTGGTATTTCATGAAGCTTGTTGAAATGCAATAAATCTATAATTTAATTGCAAGAAAACATGACTTTCCATTTATTTGAAAATTTTTGCAAAATCCATTTTTTTGTAAAATGCATCAAAATAGGCGAGTGATCTTTCAAATGAGGGCTTGAGTAATAGGACTATTATGCCAATGCCAAAACAAGACAGAGAATGCAGACGTTGAAGAGACTTTTTGAGGAGACTAAATTACATACTAGTGGAAAAATGGGGGAAAATGCTGATGATGAATCGAAGGATGTCAAATGTTAGCAAAGCATCTTAAAAATCTAAAAAAACGGTGACATACGATTGCTTTTTGGGGAAATTCAGGGTCATCTCATCTCCCCCCGAGAAAAACTCTAGCTACGCCACTGGTAAGATCCAAAGCTATAATGTGTAATATTTGGAAATGGAATTATTAGTCATCTCTGGCATGATTTGTCACAGCCACGGTCCACTGCACACCAAGTTTAGCAGGCATTCACTTCTCCTTCTTAGACATCACCAAGATATTCATACCATTGGGAAATCTGGTATCTAAACTGACAAGTTTGCGTGTTCGCTGGGGATTAACTTCGCTGGGGATTAACTCGTAACAGCAAACAAACAATCAGATTATTATTAATTTTGCAAATATTAAAAGTTGAAATGTATAATAGAAGAAGCATATGATATCTAGGTCAGTTAAACACCTCTTAGTCAGGTCCTAACATGCATTCGGGATCTAACTGACAAAAATGCATGTTAGAACCCTCCAAATAGGTGTCTAACTAATACCATCACTCACTTGCATCCAGACATCAACTATGACGCAAGACTGTTGTAAGTATCAAAATGTCAGTGTAATACCTGGGGGAGGGGGGCCTTATGGATTTTTCATGGTGAAAAATAGTTTGTTTAGCTTATGAAATGTAAAAAAGCCATCATTATCGCGGTATCATAATGCCACATGTAAATGTTTAAACTTTTTCTTGGCTTTGAACAAAAAAAGGTTGTCCTGTGGATAGAATCCAGATCCTCCCCGATTATCATTTTGTTGGTCCTTTATATCAACAATCTTTTAAATTTAGAGATCAGTATCACTTGCAAATAATGGCTATTGGTGACAGTATTCTCGCTCAGTGAATCTAGGCCATGTAACCTACCCTCCAAAAGTTATAATACACCTGAAAAAGTAACATATCCTCTATGAATACTTCAATTTGTACATAAATTTAGTTCAAAACTTACAACAAACAATATTAGAACTAACATTAAGGACACAAGGTGACTTTTTTTCAACATTTAACGTTGGTTTTGTACAAATTCAAATAACGTCGTTGATATCCCAAATTTTGCTTTTCTATGAAAAGTTGCTGCAAAACATTTATCTGCCAGTCTTATGAAATTTAATACTTTTATACACGTTATTCACAATTTTGGAATGATTTTAATAGTGGTTTCAGACCACAAAATGACTATTTAAAAATTGGACCATGAACACAGAAAAAATGCTAATTTTTGTTGGTCACCATGCAGTATAATCACATGATGACTCTTCTCAAATGAAATGCAGTTATCTGGATCTTTCTTAGTACTGTTTTAACCCTAAAATGGTGAAAATATTCAAATTTGCCTAATTTCGAAGATGCATTTTCAATATTTCATGGCCTGTAAAAACATGAAAAATTATTAAATTTTGTGAAGCTTGAAGAAAGATGTACTTTGACAACTTTTTATGGAAAATCATAACACAGGATATCAATAGAGTTATTTAGATTGTACCAAAATTACATAAAACAAATGAACAAAAATATTTTAAGGTCTTAATACTGTTCTTATGTTTAAAGTAATTATGAAATAAGATAAGTTCTTAAAATTAAATAATCTTAAGAGAAACCCCACTTTTTCTAGTACATTCAAACTTTTGGAGGGTAGCGTATGTCAGATAGTAACATTTGTTGATCAGTCAAAACATATGTAAAGCAAACTAAACTCTCAGATAAAAGAAACTCTCCGTCTCAGCTCAGGAGGGTGGGCTGTCAACATGGCAAGTGGACCAATCACTGACAGAGGCTACACAGATTGGTTGCGACAAATCATGGCTATGATGACGCATCATCATGCATCAAAATATTTCACACTTTGCTTTGGATCTTACAATCTCTCAGATATCATGTTCATGAATCCCCAACAGCATATACATTATATATGTATTCTATATATATGTGATGATCATAACAAATTATGAGCAGTAATAACTAACAGAATGCAAAATCAACAGGAACCTGTACACATTTATCAAAGTGACAGACTGCACCCTCCCTTAACAAGTGCATTGACTGTGTGTGTAATAACAAAATAGAGTGATCAACGAAAATGTTGAGGTTTTTTTTTTCAGGTTTGGAAAAAGCAATGAAGGAGACAAAATTCTACCGCCAAAAGGAGATGCCTGCCAAATTCTTCGTCCTGTTGCCCTACTCTTGTGTCATGTATGTAGAATTTAATTATTGTTATTTTTCACTAATTAATTCCGTATTACTCTTTTTGATGAACATTTTGCATCAAACAGATTGGATTTAGGGCTTCTCTGCAGTGTAATTCTCAATCCAATGAAAATGTAATTGATAGACTGCACTTTTCCATGCAGAATTCAGATTCACAATTTCACACTCTTTGTTGTTCATGTGGTTGTCAGGAAATCATTTTCTTATTTTTTTTTATAAATTAGCTTTCATAAATTGGGCTTTTGCCATCATAGCTATGCTCTCAAAGAGAAATTATGCATAAAAAAATTCTGCTTAATTTCCCTGGCAGGCTACACTGTTTTCAGTTTAAAAATGAGCTTTGTGTGTTTCTAAACTGCTTCTCACAAATAGAACACCAGTATGCAATTCATTTCTATGTTGGCTGACTCCTCTATTCAAACTCAGGCACCTGGTGAATTAAAAATATTTCCAGTCTACTGTCAAGCAAAACCCCAGCTTGACATCAGGATAAGAAGTTGATTGGTGTAACAGTTCCTTTGTACCATGACTGAGCTTTGAAGCAAAACTGATGGTGTTCCTTTGTATCATGACTTAGTTTGGAAAGAAAAATGTCCTTTGTATACTTGGAGAGAAAGCTTCAGTTTTGTGCATTTATAATTTTTTCATGTATCGAGAACTCCTGCGCTATCTCCTGTTCCATCTGCTCAAGTTAGTGGCTTATACATATATTAAATCACATGTAGGGTACTGAGACATGCAACATATTTCTTACAAAATGTTTCAATTAAAAGAACAGCCACATAATTTAATTTTCTCAATTATATATTTAGTTAGTAAAATAACATTCATCCCTTCACATCATCCTTATTTAGACCAATATAGTTCTCTTTTGATTCCGAGCCATTATTCCATTATACAGTACAGTGCACACTAGGGTGTCTCATTTTTCTAACTTTTTTCCAGATAACGTTCTTCTTTAAACCAATTGATCTCCTATATGTGAACCGACCACGCAGTTTAAATACAGCCAAATCCATTGATGTTTATACCCGCCCCCCTACCCACTTCTATTTTTGGGCTATTTTTACCATTTGCAAGGACAGTAAAAATGTCATTTTTGTATGGAAAAACATGCACTACAGACCTATTGCACCTATTAAGGTTGCTTAAAAGCTACAATGAGGTGTCTGCTGGGTAATGGTTTCATATCCATCAATTCCTTGTCCATATCACGTTATCTATAGGCATTTTAAGGGCAAAAATCGCTAAATTCAGCTAAAATTCTTGTCAAATCACCCAAATTTATATCTAATCTTGTACTCACTAAGAAGGGTAGATTGAGGATGGTGATATATTTTATAAATTATAAGTATAGGACTTCTGATAAGATTCAAGAATTAAGAACTACTGAAAATCAAGAGTTGCCAACCCAAATTGGACTTCAATGAGGAATTCAGTTATGAAATAATTACAGCAGTTAATTTTTTCTATAAACTGGCGAAACAATCAAATCAATAAAGATATGTCATGTGATTCAATTCTTTCATGTAATTTATTAATTTAATTTGATTAAAAGGAACAATGAGGTGTCAGCACGGTACTGCTTTCATTTCCATCAATTTCTTTTCCACATCATGTAATCTATAGGCATTTTAAGGGCAAAAATTGCTTAATTCAGCTAAAGTTCTTGTAAAATCGCCCAAATATCTAATCTTGTGCTTGCTAAGCTTGGTAAATTAATGATGTTTTGTATTTTAAGAAGTTTGAAGAATTAAGAATTGCAGTTAAGGGATTTATTATTTATTCTATGGTCTCTAAAAATGTTAACTTGCCCAGAGACATTACAGGCATACTAATAAATGATTATCTGTCTGTTGTCACCCGTCCAATAATAAAAGTTATATGAGCGCAGCTCATGGCTGCCAAAGGCAGCCATGAGCGAAGCTCACTTAGCACAAGGACAGCTCATTCTGTGTGGTACTCCTGTCTACAGTGACTGCCTGAACAGGAAGTGCCTGTAGTTGCCATAAAAGTGGAGCTAATAGTTTAGTCACAGTTTAGTTTGGTAAATAATTAAAATGCCTTAAATATCTTCTAAAATTGCATTAAAATTTCGGTCTTGTCCTATAACAACCTCCAATGACAGATTTCAGGGGTTTAAATCAACATGTGTATCAACATTGGAAATAATTATTTCCATTCCCCCTGATTGTAACAAGTGACTGAAAATTAAAAGTCAATACAAAAGTTAATGACTTAAATGGCTCACCAAGTAAGAAATCATAACAACACTTAACATTATAATCTTCATTAACTATCAACAAATTATGTAACAGTCTAATAGTAAACAGTCATCTCGGAATAGCTATTGTTTTATTGATCTCAGTTATGCAACATCAACAATTTAAAATAAAAGATCCAAATTTAACATACATTTGAATTACACAGCTGTCAGTGCAATCTATCTATCTATCTATCTAAATTATCTAATCTTATCTACAGATCTGATCTTATCTATCTAATCTTATCCATCTGCCCATTTGCCCAGGCCTTTAAAAAAATAAATTGGCCCTCTGCACTGAAAGTTGGAGATAATGCAGTAGTTCTATGAAAATGCTGCGCGAATTTCATGGCAGTGCCATTTACATATTACTCCACTAAGCCACTTTCTATTGTCTTTTGCCGTGGTATAACTACCAGATTTTGTAGTTATATCACTGTTGGAGATTAAAGTTTTAAGCCTGTCGTACTATTTTTTCCTGCAAACAATCCACTTAAAGATGGCAACAAAGCAACAAACTTCAGATATTAATCCTTGTCAAACAATAATTTAAGGATTTACACCAGTAAACTAGTCTTATTATTAAAGTTTCATAAAAATTCGAGTGAATAAATAATATACTGATTACTGAATGACACATAATGGCATTTCATTTTTGTGAGAAAAAAAAGAACGATATATACAAAAATATGAAGAATATATTCCCTTTTAAAATAAATAGAACAGATAGATGGATGGCAAGGAATAGTCTATAGACCTAGAATCTTCAATCAGATAAAACAAGACAGATAGATAGAGGGATAGAGAGATAGAGAGATAGAGAGATAGAGAGATAGAGAGATAGAGAGATAGAGAGATAGAGAGATAGATAGATAGATAGACGGACATACAGATAGATAGACAGACAGACAGACAGCTAGACAGACAGGCAGATAGATAGATATATAGCTTGCAGGGTCGAATGAACTGATGAATGGTTGTGGTTTTATGCCCTGTTTTTATGCACTTGATTGGCTAATTACCAGTTAGGACAGGAGGAGAACACGACAATGAGGTGAAATATGATTGAAACCAAACATGGCAGGGCAGATACATGTACACACCATATCGGCAGTCAGCAATACAAAAGAAATTAAAGTTACATTGCAGCTAGGATAGGAAGAAGTGATAAAGATAAAATCAAAAAATACTCACAGACACGACATAATTGTACATCCATCCATCTATTCTGACATTCAGTACTTAAATGACTTTAATCCTTTTGTGCTTAAATTTATAATCCTATCAACAAGTCAACTGAAGCAAACTAAAATTGATCCGACAACAAAACAAAACAAAACAATTGTACTGTGAAAGCTAGGAAGCATTATCAGAGGTTAATTTAAATATATTCATGAGCGCACAACAAAGAGTCCCTTTTAAAATGTCTTATAACTTCATTATTTAAAAATATTGTTGCCCTATCTCAAATGGAACATTTTCAGGAGACACTATGTGGAGCTTATACAACTCGTTTTTCGGTGTATAACTAACATTTCAGGGGTTATTTACCTCGGGCTAAAGCCCTCGGTAAATAACCACCTGAAATGTTAGTTATACACCTCAAACTCGTTGTATAACCTATACCTATGAAATTTATAAGATAGACAAAAATATTATTGTATGCTCAGTTACTTGTAAGTAGCTTATGGAAAATTTGATTAATTGGCTCAAGACAGAACCTCAGCAAAGACCTTGATTGTATAACAAATGAATATAAATGCATATCTTCAATAATTCTGAATATAGCTGTAGTTATCATAAATATTATCATAAACCATGGGCATATTGGAGACCACTATAATTGGATTGAGATATTTAACTTCCAGAGTGCATATTTAGTTTTTTACCCGCATTCACAAACAATCACACATCGCTCCTGAAGAAACATTGGGGTTAAAAAAATGAACCGAAAACGGGACCTGTACCACCTGAAACTACACGATCATACGAACATTTTAAGAGAAAAACGAAAAAAATCTGTTGGGAATTTTTTGAGAAATTCAAGTTTTTAAAAATCTTGTTTATCCCATCATCTGAATACACGTAAAATGGCTTAAAATACAATGAACAAGCTTGAAAACACAATGAAACTTGTTAGTTTAGCTCCCTCAAGAGCTTCAAACATGTTACAATAATGAAATGAACAAATTTCTTGACTTTATTGCAATAAATGTGACATATTGTTTATCACACACTTTGAAAATTCAAAAACACTGAAAGTAACCCATTTCTTAACTTTTTTCACTCTTTATTGTCAAGAAGTTTCAAACCTTGCTTGACATGTATAAGAAAAGCTTTAAATGTGAAAATTGAATCTAAAAATTATGTTTGGTAAAGCGGACTGCAGCAGATTGTCAACTTTCAAACATTTTTATGCAGGTAGCGGTGACCACAAATACACAAAGTTTCTAGACTCAGTTAAAAGGAGAATGGTACCGCTTTCCTTCTCCCTTATCAAAATGGTTACTATAAATATATTGCACAGTGAGCTGTTACAGCTCTTTCCAAATCCAAATGACTGACTTAACAAAGCAGGTTCACATCCATTTGCTCATTGTGAAAGAGAAAATTAGCAGGTAAACCTCTGAGGGAATCAATTTATCCAGTTACTGATCTCGAGTAACTCTCGAGCATTGCTAATATTATGCAGTGGCAGTCCAGAATATGTTGCCCAAAAAACTTAGGACCTATTACAGCTGTTGCATTCTACAATTCTGCGCATGCAAGCATGCATTGGTAGCTCCCCAAATCTGTTCTATGCTAAGAGATTCTCAGATTAAGAAGTCCATTCAAGGCGCAGGATTATTCAAACAACTACCATAGTCACTTAGTGTTCACTACAGTAAGGCATGTGCAAGGTACCTGAAAAAGTGTAGCAAACATCAAGCCCAATATCCGCACACAGCCAAGGACAGCCATGCTTCATAGCCTGTTTTATGTCTGAGGATTTGAGGATATTCCATTCAATATTGAATAGTACTTAATTTTGAACTATATTTATCCTAATTAGGGCTACAATGCAGATGCAGAAGAAAAATGTCAGCTGCTTTCACAAAACTATGTTAGAAAATTAAATTGTGACATGCTTACTTTAGGCTCAGATATCGCTCTAAATATTACTGTCAAATACTTCAGCCTGCATCACCTTTGCTCTATTTGAAGTATTGTATTTAGATAGTATCATATAAACTAAATGGGTCAGTGAGAAACCCATCTGAAATAATAATGATTGGTGCTGTCAGAAGATTTTTACCTGTCATGTTTATATCAGTTTTAGATGCGTTTTCACTTTTTAAAAGCTGTATGAAGCTTTTCATATCCAGATAAAGAATAACAAACTTGTTTAATAACACCAAAAGACTGGATATATGGAGAATTTGGTTGTTTGCAACATTTTTGCATTTATACAGTGTGTGATAAACAATATGTCACATTTACTTTTAAAAAGTCACTAATTTTCTTTTTCAATTGTTTTAACTTTATTGAAATTCCTTAGAGAGCTAAGCCAACAGGTTTTATCACATTTCAAGCATGTTTATTGAATTATAAGCCATTTTACATGTATTCAAGTGATGAGATAAACAAGATTTTTAAAAGATTGAATTTCTCAAAAAATTCCCAACAGATTTTTTTCGTTTTTGTCTTAAAATGTTCGTATGATTGTGTAGTTTCAGGTGGTATAGGTCCCGTTTTCGGTTCATTTTTTTAACCCCAATGTTTCTTCAGGAGCGCTGTGATCAGACTGCATTCGATGGAGTCATTCCTCAAAGAGCCAATTTAGCATTTGTTTGGTCCATTGTTTGTCGATTTTGTTGCATTAAAGGAGGGCTTCAAACCCTAAATTCACTTTTTTTAAATAATATTTTTATTGATTTTTTTTTGTATGTGCTATTTTATTGCATGTTTTGGTACTCAAAGTGTTATGCCAAAAAATGCTGCAGCCTTGGATTATATGGTCAAATCAGCAAAAATTCAAGTAGTATAATTTTAGGTACCTTTATTCTTCACATAGGGACATTTTTAGGCAAATATCCTAGTTTGATTTTTTGGGCTTATAGTCCCTTAACACTTTGACTGATTAAGGGAAACTATTGTTGTGCGTTTGAAGTTCATTTAAAAACACTTTAGCCTAATGATGTTAAACCAAGATGCCCGATTTCGAACCATTTATCAACCCGCCAGAACCAGCTAAAGTACTATTACTAGCGCATTCTGGCCTGAGAAAAGCGTCAATTTCATGGAGAAAGTAATTTGCCATACTCAGCTATAGTATTTTTGCTGTTTGCAGAACACATTCTAGTGAATTTTCCTCTGTTTATGTGTTTGACATAATCAGTACTTTGTCTGTAAATTATACTGAAATATTGTGACAACTATTGGGTGGGGAGAATGTGACAACCAGCATTGTCAAAACGATCAGACACCTAGCGCTTGCAGTAAAATAAACACTAAAAATACCAAAACTTCTTTGGCGAATTTCTCAGCCCCAATGCACTTAGAGAACTCATTTTTAAAAAGGCTCAAATTACTCTCACATATCATAATCTTCATTGTTAAGCAACTCCCGAAGCAGTAAATTGCTTTTGAATATGCTGTCAGAGCAATTTTCGTTCAGCCGCAAATGAACAAGAAAGTCACTTTCCAGACAACTTAACGACAACAGATATGTCGCTTCAATACGACGTTCTGCAGCCATTCCAGCGAAATAAGAACTCTATTTTCACAAAATCAGATACTTGACTTACTCATGCAAAGAGGTACACCAACAGATGGCAGGGTCCCTCTTTGTCACATAATGAACCTTTCACTCTGTACAGGTATTGTTCCTCGTTAATGTAAAATAGCTAAAGTGTCACCCTTCTTTAAATCTGATAACCCTCACATATATTTAAAAACTATAGGCCAATATCTCTTTTACCTGCATTTTCTAAAATTCTCGAGCGGTTAGTGCACAACAGACTCAATAAGTATCTCACAGTTAATAAACTTATTACTCCAGCTCAGTATGGCTTCCAGGAAAACCTCTCAACAGAAATGGCAATATAGGAATTACAGGATAGAATAGCTAATCAACTTATCAACAATAAACTGAGCCTTGGGGTATTCCTTGATCTCTCTAAAGCTTTCGACACTCTTGACCATAGTATCTTACTTAATAAATTGGAAGAATTAGTAATAAGAGGTCTCCCAAAATTGTGATTTACAAATTATCTTACCGATCGACAGCAGTATGTCCAATACTTAGAACACTGCTCCTCCAAACTGCCCATTTCATGCGGAGTACCCCAAGGCTCAATATTAGGACCATTACTTTTTCTACTCTACATAAATGACATCCCTCATCCTACTAACTGCGATATTATACTCTTTGCAGATGACACTAACCTAATTTTCCATAATAACGACATGCTAAATTTAATCAACTCAACTATTGAAACTCTCCAAACTATATCCTTATGGTTCCAATAGAACAAACTCTCTCTAAATATCAAGAAGAACAAATACATCCTTTTCCACAAACCAAGAAAGAAAGTTAATGATAGCAACATAGAAATTAAAATCAATAACGTTAACATAGAACAAGTTAAAGAAATAAAATTCCTAGGAGCCCACATAGACAATACATTATCATGGAAAACACACATAACAAAAAAGACAAATCAGATTCTTAAGGTTAATGCAATCCTCTCACGCTTAAAAAACATATTACCAAAGCAAACATTAAAGACAATCTACTCCAGTCTAATATATCCACACTTATCGTATGCAATAACATCATGGGGTAACATCAACAAGAGAGAGATGAAAAGGTTAGAATTGCTTCATAAACGTGCCATTCGCAACATCAGCAAAGCCAAGTATAATAGCCATACTAATAAATTATATAAAGAGTTAGACCTCCTAAAGATTAGAGACATATTCTATCATTCATGTATTAAATTCTATCATAAAGTGAAAACGAATAAAACTGCATTGTATTTCCAACAACTCCTCCCCCAAAATAGCAATCTCCATACACACTCCACCAGGAATAGCCACAACCTCCATATTTTTAACAGATCATCAGAATTAAAACACCAATTAATTAATGTGAAAATACCCATCTGTTGGAATGAACTGCCGGAATTTCTGAAGCATCCCACTAACTCGAGAACCATAGACCACAGAATAAAATCATTCCTGATCTCCAAATATTCCTCCAACTGTAATATTGATAATTGTTATGTTTGCCTAAACTCTTAAAAATGAAGAACCCCCCCCCCCTTCACTCATCATCATATTCCCTAACCCTCCCCCCCCCGACACTTCCCCCCTCCACCTAACTCACTCCCATAGCCCACCAACCCATCACCTTCATTTTCATACAACTTCATTCACTCATCATTAAGGGAGCACGACTACAGACGAAAGTCTTTTGTGCTTTCCCTATGGCCAGGATATTGTGTTTATTTTCTTTCTTTTACCCTTAATTTGCTACCAATTTGTACTGAATGATGAATTAACATGAAACATTGTGAATATATATGCCATGAACTCAATAAATACAAATACAAATACAAGTCCATAGTGTCCAAAATCGGCCAGAAAAGTGGAAAACTTCTGTTCCAAACTGCCATTTTGGCTTTTCTGGGTCACTTGACCTGCGTGACTTCACAGGGTGGCTCCAAAGTCAATAAATAGGAGCGCTCGACCTGAATTCTGGTTAGTCTGATTTTGGTAGTCGAAGGGATCAGACCTCCAATAATGGCACCCAACTGAAGGGATCAGACCTCCAAATATAGCACCCAACTGAAAGTGGTGCTGAAAATTGCCAATAATATGGGGAATTGACTCTTGTGAATAGCTGAATTGGGACTGAATTGCTGATCTGAGTTCCTGAGTTGAGATTTATAAAGTCTGATTATCAAGATTCCCTCTAATCCCCAATATTTGGGATCAAGCACAAGACTGAAGAAGTTCACAACAATCTGACGGTTCAAAGCTAGCCCTTTGCTCCAGCATTCAAGTGACTAAAAAATTAAAAGCTGGTTGAATAAACTCAACATCCTGCTAAAATGTCTGCAATCCTCAATATTGGAGATTCCCCAATATTGGATATATTTGGCAAGTAACTCTGCCAGAGAACCAAGGCAGGCATTCAAACAACACTAGCTGATATGAAACGCTTATCCCAAACTTCTGTTTCAACTGTGCAGACAGTAAACTGTGCAGACAATAAACTGAATAAACCCGGGAACTGTGATTCCTAATAAATCCCCAATGGATCCCAAATGCTGACTGAAGTTCCTCTGTCAAGCTAAACTGTGATCGGAAGGCTCTGTACCTGATCTCCCCAAAGAACTGAAACCCTGGAAAGGACGGAAAGGATGGACGTACTGGAAAACTGCAATCCCCAATGAATCCTCAATGAAACCCCAGTGAATTTCCCACATGAGAAGATCCTGAAAGAGCTCAAGACTTCCTGAAGAATCTGAATTCATATGAGCTGAGACTGGACTTGAGTTAAGTTCAAACTGAAATCTAAGACTGAAATTCACATTTATTGAGATTTCATGATTCATCTGTTTATTTTCAAGAAAATTACGGAGAAGTGAATTTTCGTTTGGTTCTACAATAAAATCAAGTTTAAACTTAATCCCTGGTTCGTCACAATATAAAGGCTTCTAGATTAAACAAGACAAGGACATATCTTGAAAAAAAAGCCGAAAAATCTGTTGAAATAGCCAACTTTAGTGGGGTCGTTTCAGCTGAAATAACTGGTTTTTACAGTCCTTGTCATACTTACGTGGAATCTCAAGTTTTTTTTCTATGCTGTTGAACTGTGATGTCAGAGATGACTCTATTCTAGCATTGCAATATATGTAAATTAACTACAAGCTGTGATATCATTTCAAACTGGGTCAGATTCTCCAGCTTCTAACCAATGTTGATCCTCCTGAACTGAGTGTCATAGTTTCAACACAGTGTCAGAGTAAGAGTTTTATCAGGGATAGCCCCTACAACTACGTTATCACAGCTTGATAGCCAATGGGCTGACAGTAAACTACGCATCACAGTTCAAACATTGATATATTGAAGGAAGCATTACATTTGTGATCCCAATTATTTATCACAGCAATCACCAGTCTAATCCTACCAAATGGCAGCTTTGTGAGCATTCACAGTAGACAACTGTTATAATCCCCACAGAGTTGATTAATCTACAAACTTGCTAACTTACAACTTTAATCTTTGATGGAAGTTGGTATAAACAGGAGGCTTTGATAGTTTGTTTGTAAACACATGGCTTATGTTATGTATGTTTGTTCTGGCAGCCCATTGGCTGAGAGGCTGTGATGTCAAACTTGCATGGGTTTTCCCAGACCCAATTTTCACTCTGACACTGAGTTGAAACTGTGATGCTCAGTTTGGTGGATTCACATTGGTTAGAAGCTAGGGAATCTGACCCAGTTTAAAATGACATCACAGCTTGTAGTTAATTCACATATATTGCAATGCTAGAATAGAGTCATCTCTGACATCACAGTTCAACAGCATAGAAAAGAACTTGAGATTCCACGTAAGTATGACAAGGACTGTAAACTCAAACTTTAGATCAAATTGTTGCAAATTACACAAAGTATTTGAATATCAGATAATTCCTAATTCAGTTAAAATGAGATAACTGAGTTTGACATGAGACCGACGTACTGATATCTCAGAGATCCAAACAACCCCCTATCAGTTATTCTATGTGGTTTATGAAGAAACTACTTCAGCTGGGTTTTTTAAATAAAAAAAACACTTTCTTATTTCTACAAACCCGAGTTAGTTTTTTTGCCAGACAAGCTCAAAAACCAAACTGGGTTTTTTGGAGGCTTTTTGTTTTAGTGTGGATCAAGTGATTTAGACAAGACATGCATTAAATGATGGTTGGGGACAATGTAAGACACGGCATAAATAATGGGCATTGCGTCTGAGACGCAGAATTCTCAGCCAGCGTTGGGGTCTTTAGCTGGAGTGAAGGGGATGTGGTATGGAAACTTTAGTGCATTGTATATGGTCAGTCACATTCAGGTGTCATGTAATGATAGTTCAACGGAACTGATCATGATGAATGAATGATGGCCATTTTGGGGTGGCTGCCTTTTCAGCCATCTTGAATTTCTTGACATGTTCCTGATCAGGAAGACATTATGGTAGCTAGAGTACCGTAATATGGGGTGAATAGGGACAGATTTGGCACTTTTCCTGCCGTAGCATGGGCACAAAACCTCCAATAATTCTCAGTATCATCTCAAATTATGTTCAGGCTGTAGATTTAACTATCCCTGAGAGCATTATCTGATGCCTATATTTTTCTTGGGTTCAGCCTGAAAAAATATCACTGTCCCAATTCACCCCTCACTTTGGGGTGAATCGGGACAGAGACTAATCTAAATAACTAATACTCCCTGCCCTGTTTAATTGATTTATTCTTATGAATAAACATTAAAAAACATGTTTAGCACCCCAAAAAGTCACTCTTCGTAAAATTTTAAGTCTATTATTCAGTTTTTAACAAAATTTAATAAATCACTGTAAATTGACACAAATGCAGTTATCTGCTAATTTTACAAGTGACGAATAATCTTGGACTAAATCCACAAGAAATGATGACAGTTTTAACAATTTAAACCCAAGAAAATAAGCAGGATTGAAAATTAGTAAGGCTTTTTGGGCCAGCTCTGTAACTCTGCCATTCATTTGGATCCGAACCCATGACTTAACAGACAAAATATCACATCTCAGCAACTCTTTTGTGTCTCTTAAAATTTTTAATCGCTGGACTATAAAATCTTTATTAGGCTGCCTTTATTTGATGTTATATCACATAATTTTTATAAGGTGCCAAAAATGCATATTTATCACAATTTTGGCAGAGTTACGCACTCCTATACCATTCCTACTATATAAAAATGATTTTGCAGCATTTTAGTACCCCATCCAAAATTATTTTTATAACATTCCATCACTGATTTCGTTTCTTGAGTTATTAGTAGGGGCCAAATATTACACTAAAATAACTCTGAAACTGAAAGTGCGTTGGTGCCTGTTGAATATAGTCAATGCAAATGTACCTAAGTATATAATTTTTTCCGTAATTGACCACAACCATACTGTATACTTGAATTTTGTGAGAATTTTGTAGATTTTATAGTTTTTGTTGTACAAGCAAAGTTTTGACCAGTTAGTGAAAATGTAAATACTGCAGCGCAATGTTCTTGAAAGGCGCTGCAGCTCATTGCTGCCTGCAGGTAGAATCATGAAAATCCATCCGGATTATTATAGGAATATATAGTAAAAACATACAAAACATCAAGTCTCTGTGACAAGTAGAAGTTGTTGCTTTTTGAAGACAAAAAGTATTTCCTGGCTTGTCCCGATTCACCCCAGTGTGCCTATTCATCCCATATTGCGGTATATATTCCAAACTACAAAGGTCTACACAGCGAGCTTGAACAAACTTTGGGGTTAAAAATATTTGACCAAGAAAACAGTTAGCGCAGTGATGTAGAGAAGAGTCAGACGAACATTTTGATGTATCAAACGAAAAAATCTGTTGGGAATTTTTTTTAGATATTTGAGTTTTAGATTTTTTATTTATCACACCCTATTCTTAGTATGTAATCTCCATGAAAAAGTGATCAAAACTGTCCATTTTTCCTGTTAGGTAATATCCAAGATAAAAGTCATTATTCAGAAGTAAAAATATGCAGTCATTGTCTCTGCCGAAAGTATGTACTACTTCATCCAGACTGACAGGGTGTGATAAACCTATAACAGCTAGCATTTCTCTCTAAAGGCCTGAGAAAATGTTTGAAATACCAGGTTGTGTTAGTTACATAATTCTCGTAAATAATTTTAGCAAATTTGGTCTCATCATCTCATTGTAACAGGCTTTGTTGAGTTTAATTTTTTGTGCATTTTATCAAAATTTTGCCACCGTGAAACGAGCATTTCATAACAATGTAAAAGGAGACAAAGTTGAGTAAATTATTAGACAATGCATGCATAGAATGTTTGTAAGTATCTTTTTCACTATGAAGTTGAATTCCCTGATATTACATGAAAAGTCTTTGCTATTGGACAAAAAGACAAAAAATAAGATTAAAAGCTATAAATAAACAGTAATATTCATGCTTAATGAATTTCGAGTACTTAAAATGGATGTTGGGTGTTTAATGTTGATGTAGGTTATGTGGCATCCCAAATCAACCAATCTTTAATTGTATAGAACAACAAAAATAGCATAAATTCAGTAAATTATGTGAAAATGTAGTTAAGGTGGCTCGCTACTCGTGTAATGACGTCATCTGCACACATCTACGCGCAGCCATGCAGGCCCTATCTATCGTAACGGCACCACAGCAGCAGGGCCCCACGGGGACAGCCCCGAGCACGGGGCATGCCCCGTTGCGTCATGACGCAAATTTTACGCACTGCCGATCGCGGCACTTTTGAGGGATATTTAAGCTTTGCTCACCTTGATCTTATGGCTATCCATTTGGGGATCATTGAGAGGAGTCTGGAAAAATTTTCAGAGTGAAGGTTGACCAACTAGGAGCTGAGAAAATGGGCTCTGAAGTTTTGAGTGCAGACCCATACCAGACTTGGCAGTCCCAACAAAACAATCTCATTGGAAGACCATTCTGCAGCATCATTTCATCAGTTTCTGCTTCTTTCAGTGTTTGATTCACTTGTGTTTTTCATGTTTTGGATTTTGCAATGTTTACATTGTGTCTCAGGAGGTATCCCCCCCCCCCAACAAAATTAACAGTAGATGGCAGGGCAAGCGGTTCATTCCACTCAGTGCTGCCACCATCAGCTAAATTGCAATTTAGTTAATTAAATCATTTTCAATGCAATAAAAAGAAAGAAAATGTATAATCCATACCCAAGGCAAACCATTATCGAATTAGATTACTAAATGCAATGGGCAATCAACCCTAAAGCAGAATCCGTGCAAACATATTTTAAGAATGCTTACAAAACTGCTTGATACCATCCAAAGTTCCAAAAATAATCTGTGGACTTGACACAAGTTCAATAAAAATGTAAATCAAATGAGCAAAATATTCTGAAACATTTTCCAAGTTGATGTAGCTAAAAAGTAGGAAAATTCAATTGGGGGGAGGGGGGGTATCAGACATCCAGTTGAAGCACTTCTAGTTTTTTTTAAAATTCTAGGTCTTTTTATAAAAAAATTCTCCCAAGGCTGTCAACATTTTATTTTACTTTTTACTGCTCAGAGTATTTCCTAATGTAAATATAGTATAAGGACTATATAATTCAGGCATATGCCAATATTTGAAAAGCCTGTAATTAGGGATTCTCAAATTCCAGGCACTGAAAAGGCTTGAAACAAATTAGATTTTAACCAAAGGGCCAAGGAAATAGGAAGGCCTGAAATTTAATTTCTGGTTATATGCAGACGAGAAAAAAAAATTGGCAATTTCTTGTGAATTTAGACAGTAAAACCATTGTCATGTTCAAAAAAATATATACTGCACATTATTTTAGTTCTGCGGACCAAACGATTGATTTCAAATGCTGTGGCGCATCCCAATGCAGAAGTCGAGGAAGAACCCCCCTCCCCTCCTGCGCGGGCTTCTCCGCAGGCCTTGGGCCAGTGCCTTGAGCATCTGAAAAGTCAAAGATCAGCTGAAGGGTCAATTGTAAAGGGCACAAATATTGCCAATTTACTTCTATCTTATTCATTTATAATAATTTAAAACAATTAAATTATAACACGACACTGAAATCCCCTCCTACCTTCTCATGTCATCTCCATCTGTCAATCAAACCGGTGCCCAACCATCTCTTCGTCATATCATTTTAAAGAGGAGGAAGAGATAAGAGGAGATAGGGAAGACATGGAGGAGGAGGAGGTATGAGATAGGAGATAGGAAGAGGAGATAGGTGGTAGAAGGAGGAGATAGGAGGTAAGAGGAGAAAATATAAGACAGGAGGAGAAGATAAGAGACAGGAGCTATTGTAAGAAAGATAGAAGGTAGTAGGAGATAGGAGATGGGAGGAGGAGCTAGGTGATAGGAAGAGGAGAAAGGAGAAAGAAGGGGAGATTTTAGATCAGAACTAAAGAACAGAAGATTGGAGATAGGAGATAGGTGGAGATAGGAGGAGATAGGAGAGAGGATATAGGAGATATATGTGTAAGGAGGAGGAGGGAGGGGAGAGGTTTTTGAGGAGTAAATATTTGATAGGAGATATAGAGATATGAGAAGGAGCTGGAGGATAGGTGGTAAAAGTTTGGGAAACAGTAAGATTCGGGCAATAGGCTAAAAAAATTCGGGCAGATGATTAAATAAAAACTACTGAAAAGTAATGATTTCCGGGCAATTTAATTTGAAAAGTTTATAAATTTAGATCGTGAAATTCGGGCAAATGTCGCTCGGCCCCCCCCCAAATCGCGCGCGCGGTACACCTATGAGTAAATATTTGATAGGAGATATAGAGATATGAGAAGGAGCTGGAGGATAGGTGGTAGGAGATAGGAGTAGGCGACTGCAGGATGAGGTAGGAGAGAATTGAGGAGATTGGAAATAGGAGAATGGAGGAAATAGGACTAACGAGGAGGAGATAGGAGGAGGAGAAGGGGATGTTAGGAGGAGGGGGTGTTAGGAGGAGGTAGGTGTTAGCAGTATGAGATAGGAGATAGGAGAGAGGAGGAGAGATTAGACAAGAAGAGAAAATAAGAGGTAGAAGGAAGAGGAGATAGGAGAAATGAGGATAGAAATATGAGGAGGAGATAGGAGGAGGGGATAGCAGATGGGAGGAGATTGGACATAGGAGAATGATATTTGAGATAGTAGGAGGAGATATGACGCATGAGGAAGAGATTGGAGAGAGAGTGGAAATAGGAGATACTATATGAGGAGATAGGTGTTAGAGGGAAAGTTGTTAGGAGGAGGAGGTAGGAGGCGGACAAGGAGATTGGAGATAGGAGATGAGAGGAGGAGGATATTGGAGATAGGTGGAAATTGCAGGAGGGGGTAAGGAGATGTAGAAGATAGGACGAGGAGATAGGATGTAGGAATTTGAAAAGGAGGTAAGGGATAGGAGAACAAATTATGAGAAAGGGAAGATAGGAGGAGGAGATAGGATGGGAGATAGTTGATAGGAGGAGGAGAAAGGAGCTAGTAAGAGGAGATTGGAGAAAGGAGATAGGAAGAGAAGATAGGAGATATAAAGAAAAGATAGGAGATATAGAGATATGAGGAGGAAACAGGGATAGGTGGTAGGGATAGGAGAAAGGAGGAGATTAGAGATAGGAGGAGTAATAAGAGATATGAGGAGGAGATAGGAGGAGGAAATAGGAGAAGGGAGGAGAGAGGATATAGGAGATAGATGGAGATAGGTGTTAAGAGGAGGAGATAGGTGTTAGGAGGAGGAGATTGGATGAGTAGATTAGATAGGAGAGTGGAGGAGATAGGATTTATAAGTAGTAGGAGGGAGGAGATAGGAGGAGGTATGAGTCAGATGGAGGAGAGATCGTCTATCTCCAGGAAGACTCAGTCAAATCAATTTGACTGAATTTTTAAATATTTCGGAATAATAAACTACAGGATCTCTAGCACCAAATGGCACAAGAAATAAGCCCAATGGGTCTATTAACTACCACACACCACTCCTTCAAACTCTCGGTATTTTGGGACATTTTTACCCTGTTTTATTGCACTTCTCCATGGAAAACTGACATCTTTCATGGCTCATCTCACTCAACTCAATTGATTTGACCTAGTCTTCCATGATACAATGAAGGAGGACAATCAGTCATGTGAACATACAGACTGATTTAACCTTTTATGCTTATGCATCATTTAAAAAAATAGAAAGGTTAGTCTTATGTAAAACTAGGTTTCGGTGGTTTGACTGAGTCTTCCACAACAGAATCTGAGTTGCATGATGAGAACTTATGAGGTAAAAAACAGCTAAACCTGCTTTGACTGAGTCTTCCGTTGAATTATTCCCTCCAAACGAGTGTTTGTTGTTCAAGCTGCAAAGGTCAAAGTGGTTTGACTGAAGCCGACTCTATGAATCTGCCACATGTCTAGTGGAAGACTCAGTCAAAGCTATGTTTTGGCTGATTCATCCTCCATTTTTTAGTGGAAGACTCAGTCATAACATAGCTTTGACTGAGTCTTCCACTGGATTTGTGGCAGATTCACAGAGTCGGCTTCAGTCAAACCACTTTGACCTAGTATGGAAATTAAAATAGTGAAGCCACTGTCTTGCAGCTTCCTGGAATAATCAGTCAAAATTACTTTAATAAATAATTCTACATTTTTTAAACATCATTTATGTTTCTGCACTATCACAACACCAAGCCGAACACAATGATATAACTTTCAATACAATCAGTGGCAGGAAACAGAAGTTATCTGCTGATTTGTTTAGTTTTCAGAATTTCGGGATTGCTGAAAATTGCAAAATTTCCTATGACTGAGTCTTCCATGAGATAGACGAGATGTGTAAGGAGGATGAGATAGGTGTTTGGAGGAAGAGGAGTGGGGAGGAGGACATAGGAGGTAGCAGGAAGAAAGAGAAGATAGGAGGAGGATATACAGATAGGATGAGGGGCTAGGAAATAGTAGTCCTATCTCCTCCTTCCTCCTCTTATCTCCTCCTCCTATCTACCCCTCCTATCTCCTCCTCCTCCTATCTCCTCCTCCTTCTCCTATCTCCTCCTCCTCCTCCTCCTCCTATCTCCCCCTCCTCCTCCTCCTATCTCCCCTCCTTCTCCTATCTAATCTCTTGTCCTCCTCCTCCTACCTCCTCCTTCTCCTATCTCCTCCTCCTACCTACTTCTATCTCATCCTCCTATCTCCACCTTCTCTCTCCCATCCTACCTCTTCTATTTATCTCCTCCTTCGCCTCATCCTCCCCTACCTCCTCCTCCTCCTATCTCCTCCACCTCCTATCTCCTCCTCCTATATCCTCCTTACTCCTGTTATCTCCTCCTCCTATCTCCCCCTCCTATCTCCCCCCTACTCCCCCTCCTATCTCAACCTCCTCCTCCTATCTCCTCCTTCTCCTATCTCCTCCTCCTCCTTCTCCTACTCCTCCTGCTCCTAGCTCCTCCTCCTATCTCCTCCACCTCCTATCTCCTCCTTCACCTTCTCCTCCTCCTATCTCCTCCTCCTCCTATCTCCTCCTCCTCCTGTCTCCTCCTCCTTCTCCTATCTCCCCCCCCCTCCCATCTACTTCTATCTCATCTTCCTACCTCCACTATTTACCTCCTCCTCCTACTCCTCCTATCTCCTCCACCTATCTCCTCCTCCTATCGCCTCCTCCTATCTCCTCCTCCTATCTCCTCCTCCTATCTCCTCCTCCAATCTCCTCCTCCTATCTCCTCCTCCTCCTATCTCCTCCCCCTGCCATCTACTTCTATCTCATCCTCCTACCTCCACCTTCTCTCTCCCATCCTACCTCTTCTATTTATCTCCTCCTCCTACTCCTCCTATCTCCTCCTCCTCCTCCTCCTATCTCCTCCTCCTCCTCATATCTCCTCCTCCTACTCCTATCTCCACCTCCTATCTCGTCCTCCTATCTCCTCTTTCTCCAATCTCCTCTTCCTTCTTCTCCTATCTCCTCCTATCTCCTCCTCCTATCTCCTCCTTCTCCTATCTCCAACATTTTCAGGGATAGCCTCGCCCCATGCCAGGGCTTAAACTTACCCTGCCATGAGGGCTATGGGGGTTAAGGTTGATCCTTTTCAAAATAGTTAATGAATTAGCACAAACCAGAGAGATTAATAAATAAGAACTGATTAATCATTAATCATGTTAATGATGAGCAAATGATGTTTAGTTAGCTTTCATTTGACACCCCAAAAATTGGCATGGTATTGATACCCTAGTCCCAGAGGGTAATACCTGAAACAATTAGGCCTATATACTACCCCGGTCTCCCCTACTTCATTAAATGCAAATTTCAATTATTTTTTACCCATACACCTTGCATATATTCACTGTATGTCAATTCCTTTAAAAAAAGATTTAATTTTTTGGAGGTCAGTTGCACTAATTTTACACCATAATCACTTAATTTCCCAACAGACACAATAGATAACAAAATTTAAACAACAGTTTAAGAAATTAACTTGGTACTGCACTCTTTTAATAGGCAATTAATTGCATGTTTGCAGAAGCTCACACAGAGCTTGAGAATTACATTATTGGGGCCTGCCACGGGGACTGCCCCATTGAAACGGGGACAGCTAGGGAGCAGTCCTCAATCGGGGACAGGTTGGGGACAGATCGGGGCATGCCCCGGTTTTGTGAAACTGGATTTGGGGTGGGGACTGAAACGAGGACAGAAACAGGGACTGCCCCAGTACTGGGGCATGCCCCGAAAGCTTTGTGAAACCGGCCCCTGCTGACACTGGTTCAACATCTTTTTTAAATTCTGAATATTCCATGCGACGGCCGCTTCGTTTGACATTTGCGCCACTTCTATTGGGGTTAGAGACTTCTGGTCTGGAGCATCAGATGCGCTATAAAGATGACTATGACCTGCCAGAATTTCAGCTCTCTACTTTTAGCAGAAAATTTTTGTAGGCGATTTTTGGCAAGCATGTCTAGTTTCTCAAAAATTACTCTGTTGCACAAATAAATGTTTATATCAATTTCCAGGCCCATAGGGCCGTATGTCTGTATCATTATTTTGTTCCTTACTTCATTTGGAAGCAAATGACAAAGAAACAAAAAATCCTATCTCGTCTTTTTTTTTTAGCGCTATTGTTCATAAAAAAAATTAAATTTTCAAAATCATAACTTTTAACCCGAACCCCCAGAAAAGTTATTTAAACTAAATATATCATTCTGGAATTTTAATCAGCTTTTCCATAAAACTGTCCTCTTTAATTCCATGCTTCATATAATAACATAGGATGAATAGCCACTGAATAGCAGGGAAAACTTCACAGTAAAAAAATTAAGAAACAAGAAATTCTTTTTAAAAAAGAATTGTAGGAACCTTTGTATGAAATATGAGATTTCTTCAAACACATATTTTATTTTTATGATACTCTGTTGATTTGTTATGCATGTGCAGTTACATGTACCTCCAATGTACCTACTGTGATTTCACATTTAGTTACCTCATTATTAGGCATGCCTTATTACAGGTGTTATAAACACAGACAGCAAACCAGGCAATGAGAAGCCCTTTTATATTGTTTGTCATGAACATGAAATTTCTATTTCTATGACAACAAACTAATGCTGGTTGCATATTTGGATTATTACACCTTTCATGTGCTTTTGAAAATCACAGGAGTTGTGAGGAGTTGAATATATACTATTTTCATACAGTGTTGTTTGGCCACATCTATTATATCATCCCAAATCTTTATATACATATGCAGTACTTATATTTAACCAATTTTCTGAAGGAAATCTCTATGAGCTTCTATTGGATAATTATGCTCCAGATGTGCTTTGGATATGGTCCCCAATCACTCAACCATGAACACCCAAGCAGCTGCTCACTCAACCATGACCTTGATGCTATGGGGGTGTAGGTACTTCCATATCAAGAGGGGGCAATATATACTTGATCTGAAAATTGTACTCACAGACACCTCCTCTGTGGTATTAACACCCTCCTAATATTGGAGGTCAGTCAGGAAGGTACTCCTACCATAAGGAAACTATCTCTGCAAGTCCAACTTCCTATTGGCCCCCTCCAGAAACTCAGGTAGCTACACCACTGTAGTACACATAAATTGATGACAAAGCACTTTGCTGGTGCTTTATGGCCAATAAGTTAGGGACTTCCCATGTAAGGTACTTCCTCATTTGGAGCTTTTAACACAGATCTGAGATGGTCCCTACAAAAAATTGAGTTTTTCGGGTTTGCGTGGACTGACTTTCTTTTACATAACCTCAAATATTTTGAAAGAAAGGCTGGTAGCGACCACTTTCGTTTATATATCCTTGCTATAAACTATATTTTGGATCATTTTAAACTATTTTTAAGAAATCCTATCTTGGAAAGTTCACGAGTATCGAGCCACCTTAATACAAACATGTACAACTACCCTATCAGCGTGCCTCGGCGGCCCTACGTCGGCCCAAAGCCGGTCCGATGCTGCTGACATCGGACCGATGCCGAGGCACGCTGACAGGGTATTGCACATTAAGACTGCAATGTTAAAGTATTTTACTCCATACTTAACTAAATGCTTCCAAACATTCTATCTATGCGTTTTCTGATGATTCACTAAACATTGGCTACACTTTACATTGCTGCAAAAGTACTTATTTCTCAGTGGTGAAATTTCTCTAAAAAACACATAAAAACCTCAATAATACACCATAGAGTTCAAAAGTGAGGTAGATTCTACTACAATTATTAACCAGAATGATGAAACTGAGGACAAGCTGGAAAATAGGTTTATCACACTCTGTCAGTCTGAACGAAGTAGTATGTACTTGCTCTTGCATCAATGACTGCATATTTTTATTTCTGAATAATGACTTTTATCTTAGATATTACCTGACAGGAAAAATGGACAGGTTTGATCATTTTTAGTTGGAGATTCCATGCTAACAACAGGGTGTGATAAATAAAAAGATTAAAACTCAAATATCTCAAAAAATTCCCAACAGATTTTTTCGTTTGATACATCAAAATGTTCGCCTGAACCTTCTCTACATCACTGCGCTAATCGTTTTCTTGGTCAATTCTTTTAACCCCAAAGTTTGTTCAAGCTCGCTGTGTCTAAATTTCACTAACTGGGAGCTTTCATCCTTCTCGCTTGGGCGGTCATGTGACCACTGAGTGTTTGAGGCAGAAGGCTGATGAAGTCCTTGAGAGAAGGATGAAAGCTCCCAGTGAGTGAAATTTAGACCTTTGTAGCTTGGAATATATACGCTATGAATTTCCAAAGGTCAGGATCTAATCTACACAGTTATATTATGGTAGATGTCGTTAAAGAGAAGTTCTAAGCAGGTTTTACAATTTACAGTGCATGTCATGCTCAGGAAATTTAGTCATCTTTGTCTGATATGATTCCTCTTTTGCCAAAAAATGTAAAATTGGTGTGGTGGGGGACAGTGAGACATTGTTTTAGTAGGTCTCCTCTCATTCCCTCATATCATGTAATTTTGATTAAAAAAAGTGTCTGCTTATTAATAAGTTGCCAGTCATAAGAGCCAATATATGGACCACAAGTTGCATCTCTCTTCATATTCCCATAATCAAGAGGAGGAAGCCTTGATTATGTTTGTGTTGCAAAAAATATCAAAATACTTTATTATCATTTCAGCTTCACCGACTTGGAGGATGCTGAGAAGGAGAGAATTAAATTTGATGAGAGGTTGGATTGGAATACATGGGCATGTTACATCTATAAGATTTCGAATGTTCTGGTGGTAATTATATTCTTTATTATAAATATATATATGGTGACCAGTTGGTTAACGTGTAAGTTTGCCTGAATACTTTGCATCTCACGGGAAAGTTATAATTGTGAATGACATTATTCATTAGACATTTATATGCTCATTTATAATATTGTACTTTGTGCTGATGATTTTTTTTTCTAATGTCATGATAGAGTTATACAAAATTTTTCTAGGTAAATTACAATCATATTTCCCCATTATGTGTACACAAGAAGTATGTATAAAATTAACATAATGAACACAATAGGTAGGCCTATCTTTCCTTCAAAATTAATTCAAGAATATTGCATGTTAGGGGGCGGGCTACCACCAGATAATTTAACAAGTGGGGTGGAGTTCTTCTCATGGGAATTTTTTTTTGCGTTACAGCTACAGTGATTATTTATTTTCAGCATGCAATGTCCTTAAATGTTAATTTCTAAATCAAATTATACAGGGTCACTGCCAACATTGACACAATGCAGCCAGTGTTGAGCAACCAGTGCATGCTTGAAATGCTTCTTGGGAGAAATATTTATAAAACTGCAATGTCCAGTTATTTTTTTATAGATGTAACTCTCCTAATATGTGAAACTGAGCAATATTGAGGATTTTTTTAGCCTGCAGGAGAAAATTGACATGCACTAAATTGAAAATTTAACTTTTTCTTACAACGTCTCACATGGTCATCTTACGAATATGATGCCGTCTGTGAACGTGCAATATTCTACATCTGTGCTCCATATCTATTGTGTAGCAGATATACAATTATAATGAAGTTAATAAACTTGATATATTCGTTTATCTCTTTAAAAGCTTGTTATATGGAAACATATGGAGGTGCCACAAATACATAAAAAAAATTTCTCTTGTGAAAAGATCTTTTGGTTCTTTTGAATTTTTTTTTTTTAAACTTTTGTGGTCGCAGTACACTTCCATATTGTTAGCATAATAACATGAGGCCGGAGGGATATTTGGTGATGTCCCTAGCCCATTTATAAAATCTGGCATTGATGAAAGTACATGTATCATTCTGCATCTGTCCTGTATTTTTAGTGTAGGCTATAGCAGAGATGATTGTTACAGAATTAAAATGTGCTTATCTTTTTTTCTAAAATAAAAAGCTTGTCATACAGACACAAATGCAAAAAAATAATTTTTTTTTGTCATGATAATTATTTTTTGGCAGCAATAGGATTCCCTAATATAGCTTGGTCTGTAACTGTTGCCTACCAAATTTGAATTTCAAGATGACATTTGCTTTCAATGTTATATTATTATTTATTGTGGGGCAATCATGCCATGATTTCACGTGAGTTGGACACTCGGATTCTTGAAATATTAGAGATTAGAATCTCATTTGACTTGCAAGACACAGATATTCAAGGCCTCAAATGAATTAGCTAACTGACTGGATCTTCTTTTTTTTTCTTAAGGCTTTTTAAGGAATTGCTGAAATAGAGAGAGAAATTGGTTTCAGTACAACAAAAGATGTTTTGCCTTTAATTATTTTTTTCTTTGTGGCAGCAGCACACTTCCAAATTGTCATCATAATTACCGTAGTGACAACTGGATAGGTCTTGATATAGTAATCTTGAGAATAGAATACCGCCTATGAAAGAAAAATGTTCGACATCTGTCATGATCTGTGATCATTTTGACAGTTTACATTTTTTTACCACTTGTGATTTCTTGCATCTAGTCAAACTTCACCTGTAAAACAGTCTTATGAGTTTCAGCTTTGTCTCATTGAGTCAAAAATAGGTAATTGATTTTGGTAAACTCCAAGTGATCTGAGGAGTATGTGGCTCAGTAGTGAAGTGGTCAGAAAGTATTCCATCATAGCTATGTGCGCATTGTACAATGGTTCAAATCCTGTTCTGGCCATTTCCAGAGATTTTCACATTTTTCACTATTATGATTGGTATGATTGCTTGTGTTCAAATATTTCACTGTTATGATTGGCACGATTGCTGGTGTTCTATATGGTAACTGGTGAGTGCCAGTGCTATGTACAGATTAAACTATATTATTGCATTGATATTATGAAGAAGAATTTGCCAAATCACAGGGATATGACCCAAGACACCAGTATTTGTTTTGTTTTTTTGTGGCCGAGGGACCTTGGTCGCCTTGTCGTCATCAAAGGCTTGTTAGGTCTACAAATGACAACAGGAAATGGAAATATTAAATTGTTGTAGGGACAAAAAATGTTTTATGGATAAAATGACAAACCGAAGTGATGATCCTAAATGATTACATAACTGTTTAAGGTTCGCACTCTGTCACTGTATGCACCAGATCGGTACTAATTACACTGTAAACAATAAAATACTTAACTGCTACGAAGCAACGTCCATCACAAGCCCAGCCCAAAAACGACTTCATGCCCATGCGACGATGAGCACGCTGTAAACAACATTATAGCAGAGGCAGGTGAGCGCAATGCAAAACCTGGAATAGGATTTCAAGTGTCGGAGGTTTCATGTAGAGCCCGCAACTGAGTCAGCCACCTTAGGTGGGCTGACTTGAAGAAATTTTGGCTGACTTTTTCAGATAGCTGCATTTTGTTGGCTGCAACTTGAGCTGACTTAAGTCAGCTGACTTGAAGCATTATTTTCATGAAATTTTCAAAATCATATATATATGACACTCACTGCAGCATGAATCTTTAGTCTTCGCGCGAAAGTCCAAACCTGATAGTCCACCCAGGAAGTATTACTTATAACTATAGTATAAAGAAAATACTCTAGAAGGCTTGGGCCTGTGGTCTTTGCAGGAGGGGGGATGATAATGTACTGAATTTGTAAAACAGCACTAAAGGTACTGAAAGAACTATCAATGCCAATTATTATCCATATACAGGACTCCATATATAATTACTTATTATCAAGGGTATTATTCAAATTAAATAATGCTGTCCTAAATATTTGGTTTTGAACTTTTGGCTAAGTCATCGATAGATAGAGAGATGTCGGTATGGCCAAAAATCTTTTGAATTTTAGCTCCTGAATGCCTGAACAAGTTGTAACTACATGTAACATATTGTCCCAGGGACCAACGTGAATCTTAGGTAAATTACTAAGAAGAACTCTTCCAATAGACTCATGGAAAGTTCTGTCAGTTATAGGGGGAAGTGGTGCTTGGTGTCAGAATACTTAAATACCATTGGCTGATACATTACCTGCCCTTGCCTCTGATTGGTCCAGCAAAGTGCAACCAATCTGGAGTATGTTTAGTGCATTTTAATATAACTTTAAGGCTTTATAACTTAATTATTCTTTTAGACTAAATTTCGAAAGCTATGTTTTTTGGGAATTAAAGTACATACATCTACTGTATGTGAAAAAAAAAAAGAATCACTGATTTAAAAAATAGTTATTTGGGGCCAATGTTCAGGCACTGAGTGAAATGGGTCTATTGTCAAAGGTGTGAATTGCAATCAGATTGCGACTAATTGCCATCATGAGAAATAAAAGCAGAGACCTTCCCTTCTTCCTTAATTGCAATTATTAAAGTCCTATTGATTCTCCTGTAAATTAGACCTCAATTGCTTTAGAGACATTTGCTTTAATCGGCTTCAAGCTGGCTTTTCAGCTCAGCTGACTTCAAGCAATGTCAGCTGCTGGACTGACTCATCTCAGCTCACTTCAGCTGAGAGGAAAATCAGCTCGCGGCGGCGCAAAATGTCGGCGGTTCCGGGCTCTAGTTTCATGTTAGGTATAGACCTACCTCGGTGTACAATGTACGCTGCAATTCCCTTCAAATAGGCTGTCATTAAAGTCAATAGGAATGTCACTTACTATGTCACATAGTGTGCTTTGTTAATAGACAGTGTTATGGGAGGGGCAGCTTCAGTGGAACATTCCAGTGTGGGAGGCGCAGGTGGTACACGTTGTTATGTTCAGTGGTAATAATGAACATTTCTTCACATGCTGACCCACTGACAGACCATTTGAATTAATCCAGGTTATTAAAAGCATATATTTGTCACATCACTCTGATTGAGCATGATGAATATTACTTTGTTTACTTTGATTGTCAAATTCCTTAAATTGACCTAGTTTCTTCACTGCCCTGACCAGTAGGGTGGCCCTTAAAAGCACAGTAAAAAATAAAAGTTTAAAATATTGGTGGGCCACCCTGTAAAATTATGCCTATTATGGAAAAATGATTCATGCAATATTTCAGGCAAATCGTTTAATATTTAGAGGTGGCCCATCGCCCTTGAAGATTTTATGTTTCTTGCGTAATTATTTACTTTTGTCAACTCGCGGTTCTGTATGATTTAACCATTTCAAATGATACAACAATACAAATTGCATGGTTGAACTGGTCTTAATTAGAGTTTCATTTTGAGTACCAACTTGGTGGTCTGTGATGATTTTACATTTGGAATGTTCAACTGCAAGTTTGCGGAAAACCTCATGTTCATTTGATTTTCTTTTACATATCAGATGATTTGTTTTTTGAGCAGATGATAATTAACGAAGTGTTATTGGGTGCAAGAGAGCAAATATTGAGATTTTTAGCCTTATTAGATAAAAAATACTTAAATAATAATTATAATGATTAGGGCTTTATATATCACATTTATGTAGCTGGCAGGCTAATTATTAGGAAAGGACAGATATGAACAGCATGATTGAAATTGAATATGGGTTCAATTGACTGCAGATTTTAGATCAAACCCAGTGTTTGGAACCCCAGAGCACTCCTAACTGAGCTAACAACACTCCCCCAATGCATTCTTAGGGAATTATATCAAAGTCACTCTTTAAAATTTTTCCTGCAATGATGCCGTTGTTAATTAATTTGCCTTTTTCTATAATATGTGAATAATTTCATGTCAGAATATCTTGCAAATATTTGGTAGACCTGAACAAACCCTGCATGCCACTCACTGGTCTAGCAGTTTTTATGGTACAACTTGACAAGAGACTTTCCAGTCAGGAGTAATGAACAACCAGATTCAAACCAGTATCAAATTTGTGAAAAAAATATGACAAGATATGCCGTTAAATCTGACACAGAATTAACCCCTCATGGCCCCATGGGACAAGAATCACCAACGGTCCTGTTCTACAACATAACATTTTGATAAAGAATATGGGAAAATTAGATCCTGCTGTCATTTTTTGTCAAAAAAAGAACACATTGACAATTTACACATTGACTCTTTACGTACTTTTTTTCAAAATCATCACGGCTTTCGTGAAATTATTCCTACCCCAGACAATGAAAGGTTTTTTTTTCATTATTTTCCTTAAACAGTGATCAGAACAAGCAGCTGCCCTCATTGGTAATCCATTTTGCAAGGCCTGGTTAAGAATATTTGCCTCCAGATTGAATTCGGAGACATCATATATATCAAAACAAACAAATTTGAAAATAACTCATGACGTATGGCTCTTGGGGCTCATGAAGAATAGTTGGTACTCAAAATGAAGTTCTCATTCAGCCCAGTTAAAAAAATCTAATTGTAGAGTCAAGGAGGGTAAATCCGTCCACTTTTGGCTATAACTATATTTGAAGGAAAATGGTATTAGATACAAAAATAAAAATTGGCACACTGAAAGGAGCATGTTCCGTACTACCACTGGCAGCCAAAACAGCCAAATATTCCAATCATTTTTGCTGAAACCATGGCAACAAAAATTAAAGGTTAGGGCATCTAAATCCGTCCAGGAAGCTTCTAAATCCGTCCAGCAAGGATGGTAAATCCGTCCACAGGGTATTATGCAGCACATACCTATCACATCTTGTGATTTTTAATAGTTTTGCAACATATTAACTGTCACAAAGGATTTTCTGTCAATATTTGAACATTGGGTTGCTGATTGCACTTATAACAGGAGAATCAAATAATAGAGGTCAAGTTTATTGTCTATAATTATACAATAATGTTTTTTCGGAGGGCATTACCAGGGATTAATGACTGGCAGATGAGGGCAGTAAAATCATTAATGCCCAAGCCGAAGGCGAGGGCATTAATGATTTTACTGCCCGAGGCTGCCAGTCATTAATCCCGGTAATGCCCGACAAAAAAATATTATTTGCATTATTGTTACTATTTACTTCAAATCTGCATACCTGAGATCTTTTTTTAATGTAATGAACTTAGTCAAGACGTAGACAAGAAAAACAATATATCGGTCGACTAAAAACAATATTTTTGTCAAGGTTAATTTAATAATTTAGCCTATCTAGGTGCTAATGCCAGCAATGACCTCAAACGGCCGCTGAGTAAGTTGCCATCACATTATTTCAACGTTACCCTAATGATTAGGAAAATTAACTTATTTAAAAAAAAAGGAATTGGTACCATAATTGTAGTGTCACCAAAAATAAAGGCATCGGCAACTGATGATGCCACTACCAGTGTTGAATGATTCTGAATAATACCCAAGGTTGCGATATAGGCCTATTCAGATAAATTTAGGCCTATTCAGTATTGCATTGATCAACAAAATAAGATCGTTGTCATCAGATTCTAGCCCAAGTGAACTTTTGAAGCTGTCACAATGCAATGACGTCACAAATAATAACGTTGCCATGACGTCACTATGATGTCACAGCCAGGTGACGTCACGACATGCACAATACACCAGGGGGCCTCTTTGCCTGGTCCATGATATCGTTATGGCCCTGCAAGCAGGGCATTAATGAGATTAATGTTTTTCTTTATGGTGGATTAACATGGGGGGTCTGGAGCATTATCTGCCTGGTGAAGTGCATGTATAGTAATAATAATTTCAATTGACTGCCTCAATCACAATTTAAAAACCCTTTTAACCCAATCAAGTGGTATAATTGCTCAATCGAATTTCTTTAATCAGCTTTCTGCCATTTATAAATAAAAACGGTCATAATAGTACTTTTAAAGGCCATTTGAAGTGGGTGGACGGATTTACAATCACTCAGTCAAGCCAGTTTTAAGATAATGATGGTAAATCCGTCCACTTTTATTTCCATTGTATCTCCCTTCCATGTGATGGAATTCAGTTTAAGAAACCCTATAAGAATAATACAATCCCGTGCATCAATAATTTACCCCTCAATATATTTTTTTTGATGGAAATAGGCCTACAAGACCAACTACCTATTATTAAAAAATGGCTGTGATGACGTCACAGGATTTCATTGTTTTTTGTCTTCACCTTTTAAATGGTTCAGAATATCATTCAAAATGTTGTCAACACCATTAAAACGGCAAAATTAATTGAAAAACGAGTTTTTATTGATTTTACAACAAAGGCCCGGTGGGGTTCTTTTTGTTCCCTGCGGGGAAGAACAGTTGTACGCCGTCGCCAAAAGTTCGCCGGGGGAAAAGAAATTTCCTCCTCCTGCGGGATACTTTTATATCGCCCCGAGATATAAAAAGTACCCCGCAGGGAACCTATAACTGCCCCTCAGGGAAGCTATTTCACCGCGGCGGACTATATTTTCACCACGCCGGGTATTGCTTTTACGACTGCGGGAATGGTTTTGTACTCCATGGGGATGTCTGTCAACCTGACGTTGCTGTTGTTGCTGCTGTTGCTGGTGCTTATTACCTAAGAAGAATGAGGAGGAGGATGAAGAGATGGTGGATTCGGAATTGGCTGCTGCAGAGGGAATAACATGGCCATTTCTCTGGTTGGTTAATGCTCTTTTGAGCTTTTTGAGGGCTACACTGCTATTCCTTCAAATGCTGCTGTATTAAAGGCAGTTCTGTGTATTTCATCCAAATTTTCGGCACAAGGCATCCAAGAAAATATGTCAAGGAAAAAAAAAATTTTTTTTCAGGGGGGGCACTGTATTTTTTTAATAGTAAAAATTCTATTTTTAGCTTAAAATATGAAGAAAAACTTAAAAAAAGGCTGAGGGATGAGTTTTAATGATAGAAAAACATATGTGGTGTCAAATGAAAGCAGAGAAGCAGTGCAAGAAGATGCTGCAGGCGCTTTTTTTAAATTTTAATTTTAATCCCTTTTCCATGGGGTTTTAGTTGAAACTGAGCCATTTTTGGCATCTTTATTGGGAATAAAAAAATACTCAGACCCAAATTCAAAAAAGCGCCTCCAGGATCATATAGTGCTATTTCTCTTCTTTCATTTGACACCTTATTTGCATTTCTACTATTAAAATTCATCCCTCGGCCTCTATTTTAGTGTTTTTATCAGATTTTAAACTAAAAATAGCATTTTTTCCTATTAAAAGATGCAGTGACCCCCCCGAAAAAAAAAATTTTTTCCCCTGACATGTTTTAGTAGACTCCTCATGCTGAAAATTTGGAGTAAAACTGCACTATTGCTTTTAATTGAGCATCATTTAAGAGCATTTCAGTTCTGTCAAAAAAAGCTGAAAAGTGCATTAACCAACCAGAGTTCTACCAGCTGATGCCTGAATTGGCCAACAATGATGTCTCTGGCTACTACAACTTCTGCAGAATGCCTCCTGAAATTTTTGCTGAAATCCTGGCTGCTGTGGCTCCTGCAATTACAAAACAAGACACCAACATGAGGAGGGCTCTGGAACCTGGATTGAAGTTGGCAGTCACCCTACGGTGCCTGGCGACAGGAGAGAGCTACAAGTCCTTGGGCTACGGTTTCAGAGTGGCTCCCAACACCATCTGCAATTTTATCCCCAGTGTCTGCATTGCCATCATGCGAGCTTACGAACATCTGATGACCCTGCCAATGGATCTAGCACCCTGGAAGGAAATTGCCAAGGGCTTCGAGAAAAGGTGGAACATGCCTCATTGCATCGGAGCACTGGATGGGAAGCATATTGCCATCAGTTGTCCTCGGAAAGCTGGGTCAATCTACTTCACCTACAAGGGCTTGCATTCCATTGTGCTTATGGCTTTGGTGGATTCTGACTACAAGTTCCTCTACGTGCAGGCTGGATGCCAAGGAAGCTCATCGGATGGAGGAGTCTTCCTGGACACAAGGCTGAGGGACCTGCTGGAAGAAGAAGGACTTGGGCTACCCCCTGCTGAACCTCTACCTGGCACAGTTGGGAATCCTTTTCCATACTTCATCGTTGGAGATGAGGCCTTCCACCTGAAGAGCTTGTTGTTGAAGCCTGTTCCAAGAAGAAACTTTGACATCCCCTCCAGAGTCTACAACTACAGAATTTCAAGAGCCAGGAGAGTGGTGGAGAATGCCTTCAGTATCCTGTCCCACAGGTTCAGATGCTTCCTAACTACAATGCCCCAGAAACCCAGCAGGGTGGCAGCCATCACTCTGGCAGCCTGCACTCTACACAATCTTCTGTGAGACAGAATAGGAATTCATCGAGCCATGGACAACGACGTAATCGACAGAGAAGATCCTGCAACCCATGAAGTCACTGAAGGACTGTGGAGAGGAAGACCCTTGCATGACCTTGGATTCGCTCCAGCATATGGAAATGCCACCAGACAAGCCAAGCAGTACCGAGACTACCTACGAGACTACGTGAACATCCCAGTAGGAAGTGTCCCTTGGCAGATGGAAAGAATTTGAAGATGAAGCAGAGAAGCAGCAGCAGCAGCAGCAACAGCAATTCAATGCCCCCTTAAAAAACCACAAATAAACCCAGCCCTTGTAAGGGCTTACCACTTCCTCCAGAAAGAGCAGGCCTTGTACACATCTTTATGTTGACAAAAAAAAAATTCCTCCCTGCAACAACTACATTTTTTGTGACGTACATAAAATAGCACATTTTTAGGTTTGTATCTATCTGTACAACCCATTTAAATCACTTTCACTTCCTGTCTATCAATCTGTCTATTTAGTTATCTATCTGTCTATCTATCTATCTATCTATCTATCTATCTATCTATCTATCTATCTGTCTGTCTGTCTGTCTAGCTGTCTATCTATCTATCTATCTATCTATCTATGCAAGTGCAATCCCTGCAAAGTGACAATAACAGCTTTTGTTTTCTGCAGTGTATATATGTAACGAGCATTGTGTTCCATCTATCTATCTATCTATCTATCTATCTATCTATCTATCTATCTATCTATCTATCTATCTGCCTATCTATCTAGCTATCTATCTGCCTATCTATCTAGCTATCTATCTGCCTATCTATCTGCCTATCTATCTGTCTATCTATGTGCCTATCTATCTATCTATCTATCTATCTATCTATCTATCTATCTATCCAAGTGTCATCACTGCAAAATGATGATCTCTCGTTTTTCTTTGCTGCAGTGTGTATGCGACGTGCAAAAATTTTCTTCCATCTAGCTGTCTATCTGCCTATCTATCTAGCTATCTATCTGCCTATCTATCTGTCTATCTATCTGCCGATCTATCTATCTATCTATCTGTCTATCTATCCAAGTGCAATCCCTGCGAAGTGACGATAACTGCTTTTGTTTTCTGCAGTGTATATATGTAACGAGCATTGTGTTCCATCTATCTATCTATCTATCTCTCTATCTATCTATCTATCTATCTATCTATCTATCTATCTGTCTATCTATGTGCCTATCTATCTATCTATCTATCTATCTATCTACCCAAGTGTCATCACTGCAAAATGACAATCACTCGTTTTTCTTTGCTGCAGTGTATATGCGACGTGCAAATATTTTCTTCTATCTAGCTATCTATCTGCCTATCTATCTGCCTATCTATCTGTCTATCTATCTGCCTATCTATCTGTCTATCTATCTGACCATCTATCTATCTATCTATCTATTTATCTATCTATCTGACTATCTATCTATCTATCTATCTGACTATCTATCTGACTATCTATATATCTATCTATCTATCTATTTATCTATTTATCTATTTATCTATATTAATTAAAGTGGTGAAAAGGTTTTTTTTATGTATATAAATGAACTTATTCGCTATTAATACACGTATAATATTTGTGTACTAGACGTACCCATTGAGGGACATTTTTAGGGGGAATGGAGCCCCCCCCCCCCTCCCGACCCCCCACAATATGTGAAAATGAAGAGGTAGATTCCCAGTGATGGCAGTGGAAAGATTGACTGGGCAATGATAAAAATCTGCAGTTTGGCTGAAAGCATGTACTTTGAGTGAAATGGTAGAGAAATACGTGAGCAGGGAAAATATGTGAATGGAGTTGAGGAAGTATATTGGTGATGGAAAACAGTACTTGATATTTTGGCACATTGCCAAATCCTACATGTGTGTGGATGTTTTTGGCGGGAAAATGGAGCAGTGGCGCCAGTCCCTGGTGATGTGATAAGCGGAACTACTGAGCAGATTGATGCGCCCCTGGTGGCAGAAGACAGTTGACGTGGAAAAACGTAAGTAAGACAGCAGTGGAACTGTTTTCTGGTGCTATCAGAAGGACAGGATAGATCAATAAGGATAGGTGGATAGCTTAGGTGAGTGGCATCGCTAAGGGAGGAGTTTTTAGCTGTTGCAGGGGTGAGCATGTCAGCCATGATTTTTGCATCTTATACCCGGCAGGGATTGGTAATGGCACATATGCCCTTGAGGCATCCGCCAACCAAACTTGCGTTGATTTTCTGTTTCAATATGTTTTATGAATATTTGTCTATTGGTCAATAAATTTGAATTTGAATTGAATTTAGAAAACTTTAATTAAGAAAGCAGAAATGCCACCTGTACTGGTGGAGCAGAAAGTGAAAATGGGCCAAAAAAAAAGAAGGGAAATAGCACCTTGCTTTTATGAAGGTGTTTACAAGGGCCAGGACCTTGTTTGTCATCGCAAGAGTTTTTTTAGTCAACATAAGATGTGTACGTGGCCAGCTCTTTTGGGAGGATTTGGTGGCCCTTAAAAGGGCCTGGGTTTTTCTTTTCTTTTTTCAGACGACTTGAACAGGCATCACTTCCTTGGAGAGGGCAGGTTGACTTGGCTCCACTGGAACGACAATGGAGTTTGCTGCTGGTGGACAAGTGTCGGCTGCTGCTGCTGCTGTAGAGACTGCTGCTGCTGCTGCTGTAGAGACTGCTGCTGCTGTAGAGACTGCTGCTGCTGCGACCGCTGCTGATGCTGCTGTAGAGACTGCTGCTGTAGTGGTGGCTGCTGCTCCTGTAGAGACTGCTGCTGCTGCTGTAGTGGCTGATGCTGCTGTAGAGGCTGCTGCTGCTGCTGTAGTGGCTGATGCTGTAGTGGCTGCTGCTGCTGGCCAAAAGAGGGTCCGGGGAAGCCAAGCTTCTGGGGGCTGTCAAGCATCAGCTGGGTGAAGCTTAAAGATGACTGCTGCAGGGCTGGAGTCTGGCTTCGAATTGGCTGCAGGGACTGGAACTGGCTGCTGCTGCTTGGCTGGGACTGCAACTGCTGGCGTGGAGGCTGGGACTGCATCTGAAGACTTGTCGAAGACCTTGTTTGCTGGGGCTGCTGCTGAGTTGTTGGAGGCTGCTGCAAGTCCTGGTTGACAAAGGATGGAGCAGGACCAGGAGGAGGGATGTATTGCTGCTGCTGCTGCCCTAGGATCATCTCCACATTCTCTTGCTGCATCATCAGGATTTTATATTGGACGGCTGCCTGTACAAAGTAGTTGTCCGTCTGGCTCAAGGAGTGCAGGAGGCGAAGTCTCAGGGCACGGTTCATGTTCTTCCCAGATGTGAAGATACTCCTGCACATGTTCTGCAACTGGTGTACTTCTGGATCCAGCCTGTCAGCAGTTTGTGGGCACATGTCACAGAATGGTCCTGCCGGCTGAGGTGGTGCTGCTTTCCTTGGCCTGTCCGAAGTGTAGTGACCGGCAATTGAAGTGAGGGCAGGGGCCATCTCCTGGTCTGTGTCCTTCCTCTTCTTGGATGGCTTTCGTCCTGGGAAGACCTGGGACTGCGGCTGGGACGGCTGGGACATCTCCTGGGACGACTGCTGCTGGCTGGCTGGGAAGCTGTCATCCAGATCGGGCATAGGAGTGCAGTCCATGGGGCCATCAGAATCGGACGACAGGCGGTGACTTCCTCCTGGTCCAGTGAAGCTGGAGATTTCCACGGCACCCTTCGGAATGATGGAGGCCCTCAGGAATTCGCACTTCGCCAGGATGTACTTGTCTCGCTCGGACATCTTCTTTCTGCCAGACCCAGAAGCTTGAGGTCTGATGATCTTTCCAAGGTAGTCCTGATGTTGCTCCTCCATTTGTTGACTTTAGCTGCTGTGATTTCTTTCCCCACTAGCAATGTAAGTTCTGCTGCTTTCTCTGCATCCAGTCTGTCCTTCTGTGCACTCTTGAAGGTGGTGGAGCCCTTGGAGTACAGGTCCTTGTTCTCCCGGTACCAGTCGATCAGCTCATCCTCCTGCTCTTCTGTGATGCCCAGTAGGTCCCTGGAGTTTTTCTTTCTGTAGCCCTTCTTCTTCTCCTTGTGGACAAACTGGCCATTGGAGTCCTGGATCAGCTCTACCTCAGATCCAGTGTTGTCAGAATCTTCCGTCGCCTGGTTCTTCCCCTTATTGCCCTTGGACTTGGCAGCAGTCTTCTTGGGAGTATCTTCCTCTTTTGTGGCATCGTACTCGGACTGCAGGGTCTGCTGGTGGATTGCAGCTTTCAGATTTGGTACGGAGTCATCATCATCATCATCAGCAGGAGTATCATCTGGAGGTGGAGGTGGAGGCTGGACTGCAGTCTTTGCTCGGGTCTGGGCTGGAGTGACAGGCTTGACTGGAGACTTGGCTGGAGACTTGGCTGGAGACTTGGCTGGAGACTTGGCTGGAGACTTGGCTGGAGACCTGGCTGGAGACGTGGCTGGAGACTTGGCTGGAGACTTGGAGGTGGCTTGACGCTTGGCTGAAGGAGACTTGCCAGGAGTGCGAGGCCTTCCCCTTGGAGCAGTCTTGGTGGGAGACTTGAAGATAGCAGCATCAGCCGACTGGGTGCGCTTGGTTGGAGACTTGACAGAAGCAGCAGCATCAGCAGGCCTGCCACGCTTGGTTGGAGACTTGACATCAGCATCAGCAGACTTGGGACGCTTCTTCTTGACTGCAGCAGCAGTGGCAGGCCTGCCACGCTTGGTTGGAGACTTGACAGCAGCAGCAAGGTTGACCAGCACTTGATCTTCATCTTCATCATCATCATCATCTTCATCCTCCTCATCAGGTTGTTGTTGCAGCACTTTGGGTGGTGGGGCGCCCTCGAAGATGGTCTCACTGGTCACTGTTGATGTAGCAGTGGTCACTGCCACGATGCTGTCCGCCAAGCTGAACATGCTTGGAGACAATGTAACAGCTGGGTAGTCTAGGAATGGAGCTGGTGAACCAACTGGAGTTGAAGATGGAGTGGTCATTGGAGTGCTGGCTTGAATGTTGCCCTCGGTTGGTGCCCTCAAGGTCTTCTTCCCTCTTCCTCTGGGTCCCATCTTGAAGCAGGATCAATCAGAAATGAAGCAGGATGAATCAGCAATGAAGCAGGATCAATCAGCAATGAAGCAGCGATTCAGCAATGAAGCAGCAATTCAGTAGGCTGTGAAGCAGAGTGTCATGGAGTATAGATGTGTTCGTCTTGAAGTTCAGAGTGGTTATGGTGCTCTAGTGGCTGCTCTTCTATTTATATGCGAGGCGCGCGCCAGTGCGTCTCCAAGGCTGACCCCCCATTCGCGCCGTGGCACGAAAGGTCGACGCCGCGACGCTTTCAGTACCCCGCAGACAAAGGATTTTGCTAAGAATAGCCCCTGTGGCGCCACTCTGTCTGCTCCTGGAGGGGGTCCAGACAACGGCGCGAAGGTTTTGCACACGTCCCGGAGCATTTTCCTTGACGGCGGAGTGCAGAAGAACCGCGGCGTCGACCTTTTTGGCGCCACGCAGAGAATCCCGCTCGTTTTACAAATCCGCGGGAAAGTTATTACCCCTCAGTGGCGCGAAAACTTGCTTTTCTGATCGCGGCGTCGAACAATTTTTCTGGTCTGCTCTGCCGCAGATTTTTAGAAAATTTGTACTGGTTGAAACTTTTTTTCTGCTCCGTGGCGATTTCAAGTGACGGTAAGGAGCAGGTTTCTCGACGGCGCGCAATCAAAAAATGTCCGGCGGGAACCTAAAATGCCCCTGCGCGATACGTAAAAAGAGGAAACATTTTTCCGTTTTTCCTGAAAATACTTCGACGCCGGTTTAAATAGTTCTCCGGGAGCCGCCGTGAGAATGTAGCATTAGTTATACAATACTGCGAATCGGCAAACGTACAGAATCATTACTGAAATGCAAGAATTTCAAGGTTCGTGGGCTACCTCCAAATGTTAACCGATTTTAATGAATGAGATTTTTCCCAGCCTGTTTTTACCATAGTATGCATCATTTGAGGGGGTGGCCCATATAAGTTTCAATTATTTTTTTGAGGGCCACCCTACTGACTAGCCCAAGCTGATTCACTCATGATGACACAGCAGAGCAGCTGAGTTCAGCTGCTCCTTATAGCAGCAAAGGGAGGTATATCTGTTGCGAGTGACAGCGCCCTCACGCGGTACCGCGTGAAGGAGATAGGTAAAGTTGGCTACCCGAGCCTGGCTACCCGACAGCTACCCGATAGCTACCCAAAATTTTTGTAAAATTGGCTACCCGAACTGGCTACCTGGCAGTTACCCGGCAGCTACCTGAAATGTGGTAAAGTTAGCTACCTGACCTGGCTACCTGGCAGCTACCTGTCAGCTACCTGAATATGCTCAAGCAATGAAAAATATTAAAGAAAGGGAAATCAATAGGCTATACTATAATAAAAAAATGAAAATATGTGACATCCTGTGGTGGCATTGGGGAGCCTGTTACCCCCACCCCCCATAAATCTCTGTCCACCGGAATACCGGGAAAGCCCCTTTTTGTGCAAAAACCTCTCTAGGTCAAATTTGTTCCTTCCTACGTAGCTTTCAGAGCTTCTCTAAGTGATTTTATAGCAAAACGAGCTAATTAATGGTTACTGCAAGGTGTCAAAATTGACTTTTTCACTTCACCGGAAAACTAGGCAACCGGGAAAACCGGTTTTGCTACAACTGATTATTTACCCAGTGGCCTTTGAAACATATTTTTTTCGGAAATCCAAAAAATTTATTTTTCGAGCAATTATCAAAAAACACATTCTACTGGTGACTCCTGCCATATCTATTCTAGCGAAATAACGGAAAGGTGCATCTGTACCGGTCAGGTAAGAAATGAAATTTCATTCCGCAAGGTTTTAACTAAAATTGATTAAAATGTCATAAAAAGCAGTTAAATTGGTGTAAATAAGCAAAAGATTCAGGTAACTGCTGGGTAGCCAGCTTTTGTCAGAAATTTCTTTTCCGTTTTCCCGGATGAATGTAGTACCGGGACATCGCGTTTTGGTGAAAATACGTCCGATTGCCAAAGACTCGGATGTGAATGTCTTTTTCGGAACCGAAATATGTGGAATAGCTGCAAAACTAGCAAAAAACTGAAAAATGAGTACTTTTACCGGTCTGGGGCTTGAAAAATAACGGAGCATCACACCTATTCCGGTCAAAAAAAAAAAATTATTTAAATGTACCGGTTTTCTTTCCGGAACAAAACAGAAGCAATAATTCTACGTTTATTGGGTGAAATTAAGCAATAGATTCAGGTAACTGCCGGGTAGCCAGCTTCATTTTCACCGGTCCCGGAAGAACCGGAGTACCGGGAAAGCCACTTTTTGTGCAAAAACCTCTCTAGGTCAAATTTGTTCCTTCCTACGTCGCTTTCAGAGCTTCTCTAAGTGATTTTATAGCAAAACGAGCTAATTAATGGTTACTGCAAGGTGTCAAAATTGACTTTTTCACTTCACCGGAAAACTAGGCAACCGGGAAAACCGGTTTTGCTACAACTGATTATTTACCCAGTGGCCTTTTAAAACATATTTTTTTCGGAAATCCAAAAAATTTATTTTTCGAGCAATTATCAAAAAACACATTCTACTGGTGACTCCTGCCATATCTATTCTAGCGAAATAACGGAAAGGTGCATCTGTACCGGTCAGGTAAGAAATGAAATTTCATTCCACAAGGTTTTAACTAAAATTGATTAAAATGTCATAAAAAGCAGTTAAATTGGTGCAAATAAGCAAAAGATTCAGGTAACCGCCGGGTAGCCAGCTTTTGTCAGAAATTTATTTTCTGTTTTCCCGGATGAATGTAGAACCGGGACATCGCGTTTTGGTGAAAATACGTCCGATTGCCAAAGACTTGGATGTGAATGTTTTTTTCGGAACCGAAATATGTGGAATAGCTGCAAAACTAGCAAAAAACTGAAAAATGAGTACTTTTACCGGTCTGGGGGTTGAAAAATAACGGAGCATCACACCTATTCTGGTCATGCAAAAAAAATTATTTAAATGCACCGGTTTTCTTTCCGGAACGAAACAGAAGCAATAATTCTACGTTTATTGGGTGAAATTAAACAATAGATTCGGGTAACTGCCGGGTAGCCAGCTTCATTTACACCGGTCCCGGAAAAACCGGAGTACCAGGAAAGCCCCTTTTTGTGCAAAAACCTCTCTAGGTCAAATTTGTTCCTTCCTACGTAGCTTTCAGAGCTTATCTAAGTGATTTTATAGCAAAACGAGCTAATTAATGGTTACTGCAAGGTGTCAAAATTGACTTTTTCACTTCACCGGAAAACTAGGCAACCGGGAAAACCGGTTTTGCTACAACTGATTATTTACCCAGTGGCCTTTTAAAACATATTTTTTTCGGAAATCCAAAAAAATTTATTTTTCGAGCAATTATCAAAAAACACATTCTACTGATCCCGGAAAAACTGGAGTACCGGGAGAGTCGATTTTGTGCAAAAACCTCTCTAGTGTTAATAAGTAATTATGTAATTTGAGGAAGAAGGCGTCCAGAAAGGCATGAAACTGCCACTGGCACCCGCAAAATGCAGTTTTAGCTTTTCCCACCAAAAATCTGCTGTTTTTCGGCGATGATCTGTCACCGACGCAATCTTAGCCCATGGCATGGCCATAGTAATGTTGATCTACTCCATTTTAACCAATTTCCATGGTAGTTACTGGCCTACTGCCTGTATTTCGAAGTTCACCTGCATTAAGTCAACCAATCAGAGCACAGCTTTCTATTTTCTCCCTGCCTTAATCCTATAAAACCCATGTTGTCTGCTAGATATGAACCCATGTCGTCTGCTAGATATGAACCCATGTCGTCTGCTAGATATGAACCCATGTCGTCTGCTAGATATGAGCTTTCTGCTAGATATGAGCTTTCTGCTAGATATGAGCTTTCTGCTAGATATGAGCTTTCTGCTAGATATGAGCTTTCTGCATGCAATAAAGCTTGCAGGCTGCAAATTTAGCATGGAAATTACAAGAATTAGGAAAATGTATGCCTTTAACAACCACTGAGCCACTAAAACGTTTTTGCATTTTTGCATGTTTTAGATGACTGAAAATTAAGCAAGAAACCAACAAAAGGCTATTTTTTAGCTTTAGTTTTGTGTTACTGGTAAGTAAAAATGTATTTATTAATTTAGAAGGCTTAAATTATTGTCTTTGAATAAAATGAGGAAAAACAAAATTTTCAACCCGACCGGGAATTGAATTTAGTTTGTGAAGCAAGTGCTCTACCACTACACCATGGACGTTACAGTCACCAAGCTTCTCGGATTTGATGTGTTTCCACACTTAGATTTTGATGAAAGTGAAATATGATATTGGGGGGGGGGTGTTAGCCTGGAGGGGGGAGGATGCATTAGAAAGAGGGGGTGTGAACCCCCCCCCCTCCGATGAATTTTTTAAATTGATTTTTCAGACTTAACTATAGCCATTTTATGACGTCATGACAGGATACACCCCCCACCCTATGGGGTAACTAGGGGGAATTGGGGGGAAAGGAGGAGGTTATTGGGGGGCAAGTGGGGGGAAGTGGGGTGTAAGATGGGGTAAGTTGGGGCAACTGGGGGCTAGCGGGAGGCAACCTGGGGGAGTGGGGGGAAAACGGGGGCTAGTGGAAGGTAAGCGGGGGGGGGGGGCGGACAGCGGGGGGGGGGCAGCGGGGGGAAGTGAGGGGAAGTGGGGGGTAAGCAGGGGGATGCGGGGTGTTAGTGGGGGCAAATGGGGGATAAGCGAGGGCAAGTTGAGGGTAAGCCAGGGGTTAGTGGGGGGAAGAGGGGGGGAAGCAGGGGGCAAAACGGGGGTAAAATGGGGGGTAGCAGATATTACGGGAATAACAAAAGGGAGCGGGGAACGGATCCTGTCATGAGGCCTAGGTAGGGGGTGTATCCTGTCATGAGGCCTTCGAAATCATAAAAAAGTCTAAGTTCAAGTCTGACAACAACAAAAAATTGTTTGGGAGAGGGGGAGTCCAGGTCTTGTCACTCACCCCTTCCCTCAGGTTTCGCCATAAATTTTCAAAATCAATTCCTGAAAGTAGAAATTCTGGGGAAAATTTTGGTGTATGACACTTTGTGTTCTACTCCGGTGATCACTTGCCTCAAAGAATACTCTCCTCTGCTGCTCCACTAAAGGCTTTTCCGACCCCACCCCAACCCCCCCCCCCCCTTTCATAATACTACAAAGTAGGGGAGAGGCAGCTAGGTTAGTTGAGACGTTTTTCAGAAAAGCTTGCCTCCAACCTTTATGGATGATGATATTGGAATGATGTTAAGCCATGTGCATGCTTATTTACACCAATTTCACTGTTTTTTATGACATTTTAATCAATTTTAGTTAAAACCTTGTGGAATGAAATTTCATTTCTTATCTGAACGGTACAGATGCACCTTTCCGTTATTTCGCTGGAATAGATATGGCAGGAGTCACCAGTAGAATGTGTTTTTTGATAATTGCTCGAAAAATAAATTTTTTGGATTTCCGAAAAAAATATGTTTTAAAAGGCCACTGGGTAAATAATCAGTTGTAGCAAAACCGGTTTTCCCGGTTGCCTAGTTTTCCGGTGAAGTGAAAAAGTCAATTTTGACACCTTGCAGTAACCATTAATTAGCTCGTTTTGCTATAAGATCACTTAGATAAGCTCTGAAAGCTACGTAGGAAGGAACAAATTTGACCTAGAGAGGTTTTTGCACAAAAAGGGGCTTTCCTGGTACTCCGGTTTTTCCGGGACCGGTGAAAATGAAGCTGGCTACCCGGCAGTTACCCGAATCTATTGCTTAATTTCACCCAATAAACGTAGAATTATTGCTTCTGTTTTGTTCAGGAAAGAAGACCGGTACATTTAAATAATTTTTTTTGCATGACCGGAATAGGTGTGATGCTCCGTTATTTTTCAACCCCCAGATTGGTAAAAGTACTCATTTTTCAGTTTTTTGCTAGTTTTGCAGCTATTCCACATATTTCGGTTCCGAAAAAGACATTCACATCCGAGTCTTTGGCAATCGGACGTATTTTCACCAAAACGCGATGTCCCGGTACTACATTCATCCGGGAAAACGGAAAAGAAATTTCTGACAAAAGCTGGCTACCCGGCAGTTACCTGAATCTTTTGCTTATTTACACCAATTTAACTGCTTTTTATGACATTGTAATCAATTTTAGTTAAAACCTTGTGGAATGAAATTTTATTTCTTACCTGACTGGTACAGATGCACCTTTCTGTTATTTCGCTAGAATAGATATGGCAGGAGTCACCAGTAGAATGTGTTTTTTGATAATTGCTCGATAAATAAATTTTTGGATTTCCGAAAAAAATATGTTTTAAAAGGCCACTGGGTAAATAATCAGTTGTAGCAAAACCGGTTTTCCCGGTTGCCTAGTTTTCCGGTGAAGTGAAAAAGTCAATTTTGACACCTTGCAGTAACCATTAATTAGCTCGTTTTGCTATAAAATCACTTAGAGATGCTCTGAAAGCTACGTAGGAAGGAACAAATTTGACCTAGAGAGGTTTTTGCACAAAAAGGGGCTTTCCTGGTACTCCGGTTTTTCCGGGACCGGTGAAAATGAAGCTGGCTACCCGGCAGTTACCCGAATCTATTGCTTAATTTCACCCAATAAACGTAGAATTATTGCTTCTGTTTTGTTCAGGAAAGAAGACCGGTACATTTAAATAATTTTTTTTGCATGACCGGAATAGGTGTGATGCTCCGTTATTTTTCAACCCCCAGACCGGTAAAAGTACTCATTTTTCAGTTTTTTGCTAGTTTTGCAGCTATTCCACATATTTCGGTTCCGAAAAAGACATTCACATCCGAGTCTTTGGCAATCGGACGTATTTTCACCAAAACGCGATGTCCGGTACTACATTCATCCGGGAAAACGGAAAAGAAATTTCTGACAAAAGCTGGCTACCCGGCAGTTACCTGAATCTTTTGCTTATTTACACCAATTTAACTGCTTTTTATGACATTGTAATCAATTTTAGTTAAAACCTTGTGGAATGAAATTTTATTTCTTACCTGACTGGTACAGATGCACCTTTCTGTTATTTCGCTAGAATAGATATGGCAGGAGTCACCAGAAGAATGTGTTTTTTGATAATTGCTCGAAAAATAAGTTTTTGGATTTCCGAAAAAAATATGTTTTAAAAGGCCACTGGGTAAATAATCAGTTGTAGCAAAACCGGTTTTCCCGGTTGCCTAGTTTTCCGGTGAAGTGAAAAAGTCAATTTTGACACCTTGCAGTAACCATTAATTAGCTCGTTTTGCTATAAAATCACTTAGAGATGCTCTGAAAGCTACGTAGGAAGGAACAAATTTGACCTAGAGAGGTTTTTGCACAAAAAGGGGCTTTCCCGGTACTGCGGTTTTTCCGGGACCGGTGAAAATGAAGCTGGCTACCCGGCAGTTACCCGAATCTATTGCTTAATTTCACACAATTAAACGTAGAATTATAGCTTCTGTTTTGTTCCGGAAAGAAAACCGGTACATTTCAATAATTTTTTTTGCGTGACCGGAATAGGTGTGATGCTCCGTTATTTTTCAACCCCCAGACCGGTAAAAGTACTCATTTTTCAGTTTTTTGCTAGTTTTGCAGCTATTCCACATATTTCGGTTCCGAAAAAGACATTCACATCCGAGTCTTTGGCAATCGGACGTATTTTCACCAAAACGTGATGTCCCGGTACTACATTCATCCGGGAAAACGGAAAAGAAATTTCTGACAAAAGCTGGCTACCTGGCAGTTACCTGAATCTTTTGCTTATTTACACCAATTTAACTGCTTTTTATGACATTTTAATCAATTTTAGTTAAAACCTTGCGGAATGAAATTTCATTTCTTACCTGACCGGTACAGATGCACCTTTCCGTTATTTCGCTAGAATAGATATGGCAGGAGTCACCAGTAGAATGTGTTTTTTGATAATTGCTCGAAAAATAAATTTTTTGGATTTCCGAAAAAAATATGTCTTTAAGGCCACTGGGTAAATAATCAGTTGTAGCAAAACCGGTTTTCCCGGTTGCCTAGTTTTCCGGTGAAGTGAAAAAGTCAATTTTGACACCTTGCAGTAACCATTAATTAGCTCGTTTTGCTATAAAATCACTTAGATAAGCTCTGCAAGCTACGTAGGAAGGAACAAATTTGACCTAGAGAGGTTTTTGCACAAAAAGGGGCTTTCCCGGTACTGCGGTTTTTCCGTGAGCGGTGAAAATGAAGCTGGCTACCCGGCAGTTACCCGAATCTATTGCTTAATTTCACCCAATAAACGTAGAATCATTGCTTCTGTTTTGTTCCGGAAAGAAAACCGGTACATTTAAATAATTTTTTTTGCATGACCGGAATAGGTGTGATGCTCCGTTATTTTTCAAGCCCCAGACCGGTAAAAGTACTCATTTTTCAGTTTTTTGCTAGTTTTGCAGCTATTCCACATATTTCGGTTCCGAAAAAGACATTCACATCCGAGTCTTTGGCAATCGGACGTATTTTCACCAAAACGCGATGTCCCGGTACTACATTCATCCGGGAAAACGGAAAAGAAATTTCTGACAAAAGCTGGCTACCTGGCAGTTACCTGAATCTTTTGCTTATTTACACCAATTTAACTGTTTTTTATGACATTTTAATCAATTTTAGTTAAAACCTTGTGGAATGAAATTTCATTTCTTATCTGAACGGTACAGATGCACCTTTCCGTTATTTTGCTGGAATAGATATGGCAGGAGTCACTGGGTAAATAATCAGTTGTAGCAAAACCGGTTGTCCCGGTTGCCTAGTTTTCCGGTGAAGTGAAAAAGTCAATTTTGACACCTTGCAGTAACCATTAATTAGCTCGTTTTGCTATAAAATCACTTAGAGAAGCTCTGAAAGCTACGTAGGAAGGAACAAATTTGACCTAGAGAGGTTTTTGCACAAAAAGGGGCTTTCCTGGTACTCCGGTTTTTCCGGGACCGGTGAAAATGAAGCTGGCTACCCTGCAGTTACCCGAATCTATTGCTTAATTTCACCCAATAAACGTAGAATTATTGCTTCTGTTTCGTTCCGGAAAGAAAACCGGTACATTTAAATAATTTTTTTTGCGTGACCGGAATAGGTGTGATGCTCCGTTATTTTTCAACCCCCAGACCGGTAAAAGTACTCATTTTTCCGTTTTTTGCTAGTTTTGCAGCTATTCCACATATTTCCGTTCCGAAAAAGACATTCACATCCGAGTCTTTGGCAATCGGAAGTATTTTCACCAAAACGCGATGTCCCGGTACTACATTCATCCGGGAAAACGGAAAAGAAATTTCTGACAAAAGCTGGCTACCCGGCAGTTACCTGAATCTTTTGCTTATTTACACAAATTTAACTGCTTTTTATGACATTGTAATCAATTTTAGTTAAAACTTTGTGGAATGAAATTTTATTTCTTACCTAACTGGTACAGATGCACCTTTCTGTTATTTCGCTAGAATAGATATGGCAGGAGTCACCAGTAGAATGTGTTTTTTGATAATTGCTCGAAAAATAAATTTTTTGGATTTTCGAAAAAAATATGTTTTAAAAGGCCACTGGGTAAATAATCAGTTGTAGCAAAACCGGTTTTCCCGGTTGCCTAGTTTTCCGGTGAAGTGAAAAAGTCAATTTTGACACCTTGCAGTAACCATTAATTAGCTCGTTTTGCTATAAAATCACTTAGAGATGCTCTGAAAGTTACGCAGGAAGGAACAAATTTGACCTAGAGAGGTTTTTGCACAGAAAGGGGCTTTCCCGGTACTCTGGTTTTTCCGGGACCGGTGAAAATGAAGCTGGCTACCAGGCAGTTACCCGAATCTATTGCTTAATTTCACCCAATAAACGTAGAATTATTGCTTCTGTTTTGTTCCGGAAAGAAAACCGGTACATTTAAATAATTTTTTTTGCGTGACCGGAATAGGTGTGATGCTTCGTTATTTTTCAAGCCCCAGACCGGTAAAAGTACTCATTTTTCAGTTTTTTGCTAGTTTTGCAGCTATTCCACATATTTCGGTTCCGAAAAAGACATTCACATCCGAGTCTTTGGCAATCGGACGTATTTTCACCAAAACGCGATGTCCCGGTACTACATTCATCCGGGAAAACGGAAAAGAAATTTCTGACAAAAGCTGGCTACCCGGCAGTTACCTGAATCTTTTGCTTATTTACACCAATTTAACTGCTTTTTATGACATTTTAATCAATTTTAGTTAAAACCTTGCGGAATGAAATTTCATTTCTTACCTGACCGGTACAGATGCACCTTTCCGTTATTTCGCTAGAATAGATATGGCAGGAGTCACCAGTAGAATGTGTTTTTTGATAATTGCTCGAAAAATAAATTTTTTGGATTTCCGAAAAAAATATGTCTTAAAGGCCACTGGGTAAATAATCAGTTGTAGCAAAACCGGTTTTCTCGGTTGCCTAGTTTTCCGGTGAAGTGAAAAAGTCAATTTTGACACCTTGCAGTAACCATTAATTAGCTCGTTTTGCTATAAAATCACTTAGAGAAGCTCTGAAAGCTACGTAGGAAGGAACAAATTTGACCTAGAGAGGTTTTTGCACAAAAAGGGGCTTTCCCGGTATTTCGGTGGACAGAGATTTATGGGGGGGGGGAATACATGCTCCCCAATGCCACCACAGGATGTCACATATTTTCATTTTTTTATTGTAGTATAGCCTATTGATTTCCCTTTCTTTAATATTTTTCATTGCTTGAGCATATTCAGGTAGCTGACAGGTAGCTGCCAGGTAGCCAGGTCAGGTAGCTAACTTTACCACATTTCAGGTAGCTGCCGGGTAACTGCCAGGTAGCCAGTTCGGGTAGCCAATTTTACAAAAATTTCGGGTAGCTATCGGGTAGCTGTCGGGTAGCCAGGCTCGGGTAGCCAACTTTACCTATCTTCACGCGGTCACAGATTGCAACCCCACGCATGTGATAAGAGTGGGCCTGCTATATATTGTGCTGCCACGCGTGGGTGTGTCTTCACTTGCACGCGTGAAGCTGGACTATGCCATCCAGCGCACCTAATATCACGTGTGGCTATGCAATCCAGCGCATCCCAATGCTCCCACGCGGCAATCTTTACCTGTTCAGGAGTGCTACTGAGCACATATTCACGAAGCTGGAATGTGTTATCCAGTGCACCACTGAAGGTGTTCTCAAGAGCACTACTGAAGCTGGCATCAGAAGCACTCCTGAGGGTGTCATCCTGAGCAAAATGTTCATTTTTGAAATTAAAAATATTAATATTATTTTGAAAATTCAATAAATCAACACACAATTAATCACTCAATCAGTCATTCTATCTAACTATATATACAATGCATATATTATCTGTCTTTCATCTAGGTCAACTCACCATTGCTTCGCAAATTTGGTGCAGTTATATGACAATATTATAAACTGGGTAAATGCACCAGATCAGATGTCTTTGCATAAACTGACTCTACCCAAATCATCAACTTCTGCATGCAATTTGAAAAAAAAAATGTGCAATGGTCATCCTACAGGAGATGATTTGTTGCAAAATCCTGCCCTTTTTTGGGGTCACCATGTTTGGCAACTTTTCTTATAAAAAGTGAATTCAGCCCACAATTATCCACTGTCTGGCTAAATCAAATAGCCAGTCTAGTCATTTGAACCCTTGTGAAGGTTCCTGGTTAATTTTTTTCTAGTTGTTTTAAAATTATGCGCCAAAAACATGCTTTTTATTTTTCAAAGTCAAGCAAAAATGACAAAAACTTTAAGGGGAGGTATGGGTGACAAGGGCACTTTTTTGCAATTTTTAGAATAATGGTTCATATTTGGTACCAAAAGACAGGGTTTAACTAAATTAGATAATTTCAGGTAATTTTTGATTTTTGTGATGAATGGTTGCCATGGTAACCAGGTCAAAGCGCGAAAAAAGGCTGATCTTTCAGCTCACGGGATGTGAAATTTCTGAAGTTACAGGCATGGTAAAATTTTTTCGAAAAAATTTATGAAAGAAGAAAAGCCAAATGAAGATATTTACGGAGACGATTTTTGATATTCCTTTTAACAGTGTCAGGAATTGGGGTAAAGTAGACAAAAGTCATTTTTGGGGGAAAAAATTCTTGTTTTTATGGCTGCAATATCAAATAATTTTGTTACACAACAAAATATTTCAAAATTTTATCTTTAAATATGAAGACATTTTTTTAAGGATTCCTTTGACGTATCCCCTGAGTTCCTAGGTTGAACACCGGTCAAGATTTTTCACATCCAGTGCAGGGTAAAAGCGGTTTTTTGCACAAAACGGAAAATGGCAAAATTGTGACGTAACGTCATTATAGGCAATTTATCAAAGAAAACAAAGAGGCCTATCAGTGGCTATCATGATATTTTGCAAAGATTCAGTAATCATTGTCATGTTTCACCAAAGTAAATACTGTGCTGCCATGATACAAGCAAAATTTACAGATAAGTCACAAATTTAAAAAAAAAATTAAAACTGCAATTGACAATAAAGTTTTTTTCAATGATTTTATTGACTTCAGTAAGGCATTAAATTAGTGAACCAACATTATTGTTAGACATTGAACTGCATATAGATTACAGTCAACAGCTGTCACACTGTTTTGTTTTTAGCACAAGAGGACAGCAGTGTAAGGGGTTTCCCCAGAAGGGCATGGAAGTGAGGGCAAACGAGTGCCACAGCAGAGAAGTGATTGGTTAGAAGTGAGGGCAGCATCCTGAGGGCATGGGAATTAGGAATTTTTTCTGAGTTGTACTGTATGTAACCATCGGTATAGGCCAAAAAAACCATCATTTGCGATTTCTTATATCCTGCAGAATTCAGACCTGCCACTGTCAAAAAAACATCGATGTTGTGATGAGCAGGCTGTAAGATTACCAGTTTAAACGGCGATAAACCAAAACGGCTATTGCCGAAATGGCGAGGATTTGTGACACTGTCAAAACTACAATAGCCGTTCTGGTCTATCACCGTTTTGACTGCACACCAGCTGTAACTTGTAAGGGGTAAAACAGCATTGCCCGAGGCCACGGTGCATGCATTGCATGCTATTTTTCAACCTTGCAAGAAAAGCATCAAGTCTCACATTATTTCATTGTCGTATGAATTTATTAACTTGCACTCCTTGATTTCCAATTTGTGCTCAGCATATCTGAACCAGTATATACCATCAATGTTCCAATCAGAGTTATTGAAGGTACAAGCTTTTATCTATGAACTATATAATATATAGGCCTATGTTACCTTCTGCTATCTCTGGATCATTGTATCGAAAGACCTCAGGTTATACGGCAAAAATCAATAGTGAGACAAATTCCCAAAAGAACTCTTCATGCAATATTGTGGGCATGCTTTCAGAAAATATATTTTCCCTGTTGCAGTTCATAAACAATGTTTTAACCTATAGCGGGGCAGGTATGTAAAAAAATAGTGCATTTATACATAGAAGCATGAAACTTGGCGCAGACTTTAAAAACATCTATATTAATATATTTGGATAGGGAGCCACCTCAAATTTAGCTTAGGTGGCTACTGGCAGCCATTTTCCAAAATGGCGGCCAATTCTTCCATTTTGCTGCTTTCTAGGCAGTTCCTACAATTATAATACATACAAATTGTGTTTTTTATTCCATCTCCAGGTATTCAGTACATTACTATACATTTTTTTGGTAGCCTGGACTATTTTCAAGCTTTTTAGAATCCATTTTGGTAGAAATATTGATTCAAATGCTGTATTTCGCGGTTACGCATGGTTACGCCAATTCTTTATCAATCTCAAAATTAGTTATATATTTGAATTCCTTGCAAAAAGAGCTTTCAAATGAGTACCCGCATCAATGGGTTGCAAAACTTTTGTATGAAAATGGAAAAAATGAAAATAAAATGTTTTTTGTAAATTTCGGTTTTAGTTTAATCTCAAGAAAAAATTCACGAAAACTATTGATGCTACCATTCATTTGAAAGCTCTGTTTGCAAGGAATTCAAATATGTAGTCCGATTAAATATCAATTGAGACCTCACGAAAATATTGGAAACCGCGAAAATGCTACATTTTCTTCGACAGTTCTGACAAAATGGACCCTGACCACCCTAAAATTCCTAAGTTCAATTCACAAATCAATTGAAAAGGTTTCTTAGATCTGTAGAAGGAATAATTAGCACTGTTTTCATACAGTCAAACTATAGGCACTTCACAGAAAGCAGGAAAATGAGAAAATTCGCTGCCATTTTGGAAAATGGCTGCCATGGGTCAACAAGGTCAAATCTGAAGTGGCTCCCTATCTAAATATTTTCTTTGAGGTGTTTTTTAACTGTGTGCCAAGTTTCACGCTTCTATGTATAAATGCAATATTTCTTCCCTATTCATGACAAATCTGCCCCGCTAGGAGAAATAAATGACAATGGTGAAAGACTTTTGGACTATGCAAGAAAAAATAACCTTGTTCTCACCAACATGTTATTCTATCATAAAATTTCACACAGGACAACTTGGGAAATGCCGGAAAGAAGAAAACCTCACCGTGACGCAAAAACAGGGACAACAAGACGAAACAGATCAAAAAGACTTTATTATGGTCAGAAAGGAACATCAAAATTTAATACAAAATGCAAGATCGTATCGAAATCTCATCGTAAACACAGATCTCAAATTAGTATGTACCACGATCAACGTAAAGAAGATCTACACATGCTTCAAAAAACAAGACGTCCCTTTATGACACAAGAAGACTACAACATCCAGAAATAAGAGATGACTACAAAATCCGCCAATAGAAATACTATGAAGAGGCAAAACGTGATACACCATCGAATCCACAAAACATCTGGAGTAACATTGTTGAAGCAAGTCTAAAAGCAGCACAAGAAGTCGCAAAACCAGCCAAAAAAGGACAGAATAGTAACAGCGAACATATCATGGAACTGTCTAAAAAACAATTACGCGACAAAATTGCATCAATAAAAGATCCAGAATAAATCAGAAAAACAAGATCTGAGCAAAACTGAATTCAGAAGACAATACATAAGGAACTCGAAAAAGAAGAAACAGCAAAGATAGACCAAGAAATTATAAATATTGAAAAAATCAAAGACGACTCGAACAGAATGTTCTCGGCTGCGAAATTCATCTGATCAATGAAGCCGATAAAAATTTATTATTAAAGGAGAAAACGGATTAACTAGTAACTCCAAAGAGTGCGCAGACATCATGACAGATCATTTCAAATCTGTCTTCAATAAAACAATAAGGAAGCCAATGCCAGACATTCCCCCATCACCCCTGACAAACCCCTTCACAACCAAAGAAGTCCAACAAGCAATCAACTGGATGAAAAATTACAGAAGTGCAGGTTGTGAAGACATAAAAGGAGAATTAATCAAATACGGATCGGAGACAATAATAGCCGAAATTGCCGAGTTACTAAATTTAATAGCATCAGCAGGCCAATATCTGAAAGAAGTAAAATCAGGTATTCTAATAGCTCTTCCAAAGCCAGGAAAAGCAAAAGGCCCTGCAGAAAACTGTAGACCAGTCATCTTACCATCAACCATTAGAAAAATACTAGCCATAATCATCGTCCGTCGCACAACTGAAAGACTACAGTCCCAAATTCCACCATCACAATCAGCCTATTTACCAGGAGGCGGAACGACAGAACAGGTTTTTGCAATTAAAATGCTTTGTGACAAAGCCATTACATCAAGTGATTATGAGATCAATATTTTACTCTTTGATATGTCCAAAGCCTTCGACACAATTGACAGAAATACTCTCATCCAAGATCTCAAATCAGTACTAAATATAGATGAACTCCATATTTTCTATCTATTACTCAAAGACGTTGAAATAAAAGTGAGAGTTGAAAAAACTGTAGGAGAGAGTTTTGTAACAAATATAGGATCACATGAAGGAGATTCTGCAAGTGCATTTTTATTTATCTTCTACCTTCGTTAAGTCTAAGCAAAAAGAAGAAATTGATCCCAGCCCTACAAGATCATGGATATTACATACAAGCAAAAGAAGAAATCTACACACCACCAGCGACAGGAGATCACACTTATGCGAATCAGATGTCCGCCTCAGGATATACACACGAACAACAATATGCCGATGATATAGGCTGGGTGACAACTAACAACATACAAGTAAAAGACATCAAAGAAAGGATACCTGGACAATTAGCTGAAAGAAATCTTCAAATTAATCAAAGTAAAACTGAACATTACATCGTCAGAAAAGATGGTCCGGAAACCTGGAAGAAATGCAAATATCTTGGGACAATACTCGAAACATCCGAAGACATAAAGAGGAGAAGAGGTCTAGCGTACGACTCATTCAACAAAATTGAAAAATTTGCCATGAGCAAGGAGTCATCAATAAAGAATAAAATCAGAAAATTCTCAAAAAATGCCTCAATGTCACCAAAATGGACAAGATCACAAGTGAAGAACTTTACTGAAGAACAAAGACAAAGCCTTGGAGCAAAACCATCAAAGAAAAGGCCAAAAACAACTTGGTCGAATACAGTCAAAAAAGATCTGCAAAACCTAGGAATATCGACTGACATTAATAACTTGAGAACTCTAGCGAGAGACAGAGGAAATTGGATGGGACTGGTGCGACGCATAGTGTCCAACTAGGACGAATGACATACAGGAGAGAGAAATACATTTCAAAAAGTGAAAACAAATATTTATAAATGTACATCTTTAAACAATTAGGTCTATCCCAGTGGGCACATGACGTAACCCCGACGTTGTTACTTCTTGGAGGGCTGGTCTGTTGGTCACGTAGATATGTATGGTAGAGATTATGTCGCCCCAACGTGAACACGACGTCGGGGTTTTTTTACAACATTGCCACAATGTCGCAAGCTAACGTCATATCTTTGACGTTGCTTCACAACGTTGTGACAACATAATTTCAACCATACAATTCTACGTCATTCGACGAAAAGTGTGACGTACGTTGCTGCAACGTTGATGTGCCCATTAGGGTGCATCAGTTGCCCCAACTTTTAAGGAGAAACCTTGCCAGCTGCAGGAATGTTCCTTTTATACTAGAAACACATTGTGTAAAGTTTCAGAAAAATTGGACAACGTTTAGGGGTGGCACACTTGCACTGAAGTTTCTAGGATTTTTACATTTTCTGCCATTTTATCGGTTTCGCGGTTTGTTATATTTCATCGGGTATCAATCCAATAACAACAAAAATGATATCATCTTGTAGCTCTAATCATGAGCTTCAATTTGAATACCAACATGATGGGTGTATGACTTAGACAACCAATTCATGGTCACTTGCAATTTCGCAAATGTATACATGTGCTGATGTAAACAGAATAAATAATTCAACAATGTTCCTAATTCTTTGTTGGTTTGTTACCAACTAACAGACACATAGATTTGTATAGGTTATTCACCTAGGGAGAGGCAATATGTGATTTATCCAGCGAGGGCGTTAGCCCGAGCTGTGATAAACACATATTGCCGATCCCGTGGTGAATAACTGGCTTATACCGTAAGACTGCAACAGCTTAGCGGTTTTAATTAGCTTTGAAATTAAGTTTGTCATACTGAAAAATCTAGCTGCATATATACTTGGCTGTTAAGGCTCTCTTAGCCACTGGCAGTCATTTCTTTAGGCCTACATGTATGCATATGAAGACGAATCAGTGCTTTTGACTTTGGCTGTAACTTGGAAAAGTTTTTTGGTCATATTTCACAACTGACTTATCTGTATAGGGGAGATGCTGGACTGGTGATTCAATAGACTTGCCTCAAATTTGACTCCCAACTTATAATTATAAAAAGAGTTGTCTCATAAAGAATAATTCCTTTCTATCTATGGCCAGAAAATGATGAGCGACGAAAAAACCATTCATTTTATAAAAGTTATGAAAACACAAAATATGAACTTATATGATAGATTGAAGTCTAGATACAGAGCTCTTAAAACACCAAATGTGATCTGGCAAAGGAAAATTTTCCTCTAGATCAGTTATAAGGATCTTTAGATTAGTACAGAATAGAAAATTTAATTGATCTAAAATAATTTAAGCACTGATACAAATCCCATGCTCACATCACTGTGGATGAGTGTCCTCGATTGGACCATTTCGATTGAATTGAGCTATTTGCCTCTAGACAAAGGTTTGACATCAGTATTACAGCACAATGCATTGTAGCTTATTTTTTTATTATTCAAAACATTCCCATTTGATTTCCCATGAAATAGAAGTTTGGCACACCGAGCCTCTGAAGTTAGTAACAGTATTCGATTCTTGGGCCCGATTTTCAAAATGCAATATAATGTGCAAACTAAAATGTTATGGATAAAAATATACACATGTCTAAGATGTCCTTTAATGGACTTTATATCTGAATATCCCACATGACATAATGATTATTATTGTGGTAATAGCATAACATCAACTTATCATTTATTTTTAGATCCACAATGTCGTAATTCAATTCCGCTGTAATTTGTCTATCATAGAAAGATAATTGAAATGGATGTTTTAATGGGAGATATGGCTTCCTGGTACTCAAATTAAAGCTCTCTTTCTCCTCTGCATCATGGTACCTGTCTTGTTGTTCTGGTACAATTACTAAGTGAATTATTGCATACCGCAGATTCTCAAATGAGATATTTTTCATCAAAATCAGGACTAACTTTGGGGCATGTGTGCCACCCCTAGACATGTTCCGATTGTTCTGAAACTTTACAAGACATTCTTTTTTGGCAAAAGGAACAATATTGGAGAAGGCAAGGGTAATCAAACAACTATTTAATTTTTAGGGGGCAACTGATGCACCCTAGTGCCCATGGGGATTAAATCTATAAAACTAAAAATATAGGCCTACAATGTATGTTCTATCATATCATTATCGTCTTCACTTTTTTTACAGCCAATAATTGCATGTATATAGGCCTGTATATATATCAGTCAATAGGCTATATGAAATCAAAGCATTTCTATATCTTTAATAAAATAATTTAATCTTTAATAGCAAAAAATAAAAAAAATCTGTCACAGAGCTATTTTTACTGGATGCGGACTGCAGCCCATCTTTCTGTTACATGACAATATGCTGGCTCTATTCATTGACGCGCTTGACTCGCAGTGCATTTTTTAACATAGTAACTGGGAGACCAAATGGTCTCCCAGTGGACAGATTTGGTCTCCCAGTCGCTGTCAAATTGGTACCACTGGGAGACCAATTTTTCCAAATAATCTCTTTAATTTCACATTTAGTTTGTCATGATTTGTAATTATTGGGTTCATTTGAAAATGGGACTTCTTCTTTCTATATAAAAGATTATTATTCTACTGTATTTACCATTATACTTTTGCTGATGCCATCTTTCTGATTTCATATTTCATAAATCAAAATTTAAAAAAATTATTTTTGGTGGAAATAAGCCGAAGTCCTAAATTAGCAGTCAGCCCGACAGTTCAAAGTGCCTTTTGCAAGCATGTCATTTCACAAATATATCTTATTGATCTTTGGCTTATTGATAGATGTCGCGCATCATAGCACTACTATCGGGGCAGATTTGTCATGAATAGGGAAGAAATATTGCATTTATACATAGAAGCGTGAAACTTGGCACACAGTTAAAAAACACCTTAAAGAAAATATTTAGATAGGGAGCCACTTCAGATTTGACCTTGTTGACCCATGGCCATTTTCCAAAATGGCGGCCAATTCTTCCATTTTGCTGCTTTCTATGCAGTTCCTACAATTATAATACATACAAATTGTGTTTTTTATTCCTTCTCCAGGTATTCAGTACATTACTATACATTTTTTTGGTAGCCTGGACTATTTTCAAGCTTTTTAGAATCCATTTTGGTAGAAATATTGATTCAAATGCTGTATTTCGCGGTTACGCATGGTTACGCCAATTCTTTATCAATCTCAAAATTAGTTATATATTTGAATTCCTTGCAAAAAGAGCTTTCAAATGAGTACCCGCATCAATGGGTTGCAAAACTTTTGTATGAAAATGGAAAAAATGAAAATAAAATGTTTTTTGTAAATTTCGGTTTTAGTTTAATCTCAAGAAAAAATTCACGAAAACTATTGATGCTACCATTCATTTGAAAGCTCTGTTTGCAAGGAATTCAAATATGTAGTCTGATTAAATATCAATTGAGACGAAAATATTGTAAACCGCGAAAATGCTACATTTTCTTCGACAGTTCTGACAAAATGGACCCTGACCACCCTAAAATTCCTAAGTTCAATTCACAAATCAATTGAAAAGGTTTCTTAGATCTGTAGAAGGAATAATTAGCACTGTTTTCATACAGTCAAACTATAGGCACTTCACAGAAAGCAGGAAAATGAGAAAATTCGCTGCCATTTTGGAAAATGGCTGCCATGGGTCAACAAGGTCAAATCTGAAGTGGCTCCCTATCTAAATATTTTCTTTGAGGTGTTTTTTAACTGTGTGCCAAGTTTCACGCTTCTATGTATAAATGCAATATTTCTTCCCTATTCATGACAAATCTGCCCCGCTACTATGCTTAGATTGAGGAATGAAATGTGATATGCTTTAATATTGTGCAGCATGAAGAACATATTTGTATTCCAATAATGAACATACAATAAGTAATTGGCACATGAGTTTGGGTTTGAAAGTGTATTTTGATTAAGATTATTACTTAATATATAATTTCTATTTTGACAGACTTACTATTCCTGTGCTCGATACTGTCACTTTCTTCAAGACCTGCATGAGATGGAGACTGGAGAGATTGCTGCTCTGACTCCAGTGCAAAGAGCTGCAGAACTCAGAATATTCTATGAGGTCCTGAATTACCTGTTCACAAGGCCCTCTGCTCCTGAAGAATGTCGCTTCGTCAAGCTAATTTACTATGATGGTATGTATGATAAGACGACAAAATTCGTTTCGAAACCTGTGTCTTTAGCTGAAATAGCTAAATCATTACAAAATTTTAAATATGCCATAAACAGATATTGGTAAATCGGAATATTTTGGAACAAGATCCTCCTATCTATCAATTTAGCATTTGTCCTTTTTCTTAAAAGTGTGATTACTTCAGATGATGCAAAAATTAATAGAGAACCTAAAAGAATCTGTGAGCAGATCTTGGGCCGTCGTGATAATTTGGAATGAGATTCTCCTTTAATTTCTGTATCTGTCTGATTTTATTAATTTGGAATTCTTCTTCGTGTACTTGCCCACATCAGGTGGGTTACCGTCTCTAGTAGAGGCGATTGTACGTGCGTTCGTTCTAGTTTGTTTCATTGAGGTGGTTTGTGATTTTGATTAATTTTTCGCTTGTCTTTTTAAGGGTTTCAATTTCCTCTGTGAAGATCTCGTTTGTTGTTGCTATTGGGGCTTTTGTTCTGTCTATGGAGGTGCATTCTTCGAGTATATGTTGTTGTGTTTCTGTGCTGTTTTTGCAGAATCTGCAGTCTGTGTTGGGGTATTTGTTTTTAAAGTTACTTTTTACAGGGATCCTTGCTTTAAAGATGGCGCTTGCTTGCATCCTGTTTAGTTGGTTTATATAGGATTTTCCTCTGTTTGTCGTTCCCTTTCTGTTGTCAAGCAGGAATTTTACCTTAGATTTTTCTAGTCCTGCTTGTGATAATGTTTCATTCCATATCTTATAGGTGATTTTGTTTACCATATGTTGCGATGATTTGTTGTCAATGGTGTATGTTTTGAACTTGTCCTTTTGGGTTTCTTTTAGGTTTTTTGTCCAGCTGTTGTTTTCCTCTGAGTTGATGATTGACTCGAAGGTTTTGCTATTCTTCTTGTTTATAGACGTTAGGTAGTTGGATTTGTCTTTAAGTATGTTGTGCTCTATGTCCAGTAGCCCGGTTTCGATGTAAATGGCTTCTCTGGGTGTAGAGATTGGTGTTAGCAGAGTCCTTTTTATGATGTTGTCTAGGATTCTGTTAAGTTCGGTCATTTCTGTTTTATTCCAAATTGTACTCACTGCACCATAGGTGATTATTGGGATGATGCATGTGCTGATCAGTTTCCATATTGTGCCCATTTCTATTGCTTTCAGGTCCTTTGCTCCAGCTATTGATAGTACTGTTTGGTATGCTGCTTCCGCTTTTCTTCTTACGTCGGCGATGTGGTCCTTGTTGTTTCTTTTGTTATTTATAATCATGCCTAGGTATTTGTACTTGTCTTCCCAGTCAACGTCCATCTCTCCCAATTTGCAGGGTTCCTGTGTTGCCCTGTTCTTTCCAAATCTCAGGGTTTTACTCTTTTCTTTTCCAAATACTATGTGGTATTTGTCAGCTGTTTCTTGGGTTATTTTTAGTATCCTGTTCAGGTCCTCTTTGTTCTTTGCAAAGAAGGCGACGTCATCCATCCATAGGAGGCACCCTATTTTTGTTGTTTCGTTTTTTTGGATTCCCAGTTGTTGCTTTTCTATTTCCTTGTTTATTTCATCCATGACAGTAATGAGATTCTCCTTTGATTTCTGTATCTTTCTGATTTTATTAATTTGGAATGAGATTCTCCTTTAATTTCTGTATCCGTCTGATTTTTTTTAATTTGGAATGAGATTCTCCTTTAATTTTTGTATCCATCTGATTTTGTTAATTTGGAATGAGATTCTCCTTTCTGTATCTGTCTGACTTTACTAAAACTGTGATATCTACCTTATAAAAATGTATGTCCTGTGGATGCAAATAAAAATCTTTCAGTATTAACAAAAGTAAATCAAAGAAAGTGGTATATGGAGTGTAGTATACTGAAAGACGTTTATTTTTCAGATGACAAACATACTGGCAGGAAACTGTCTGAGATCATGGTGGACGAAATTAAGGAGAGTCTGAGAGAAGAACAGGATGGAGGTTCTTAGAGCACTCAGCTAATAACAGGGAACCCCCTGCACCCTGTGATACAGGTTTCTCCTTCTGCTTCCCACTCAAGGATTGTATTTTTCATGGACAATTTATGATGAAGCACTACACATTTCCATGCATGCTTTCAACTGTTTTACTCATTTTATCACAGAAATTTCTTGTATGTTATGACTTTTTTGAAAATATATTGGATACATTTCTGTGTCTGTTGATACAAATTAGCTGAATAATTTTCTTGCCTTTAAAAAATGTTATGATAAATTGATTTCATTGTTAATCAGAAATGGCCTATATTACCACACTTCTCATGCATTTATGGACATGCATAAACACAAATTGGTAAAACTGAAAGCTTTAAGCATTGTATGTTTTGTTTATTTTCATCTTAAGATTTTGCACATGTGCCATTCAACGTTACATTTTGGTTGTTTGTATTATGTTGCATAATATGATATTTGTGTTTCGCGAATATGTAAACAAAAAGAAAATGTGACAATTTTGCGAAGTTTATTTTTATGCGTCAGCTACATTTCCAGTTTGAAGGACATACATATATGTATTCCTGCATTTTTGAATCAATGTAGATTGATATTCTTTGTGTACTATTTTGTTTATTTGTATTATGTTGCATAATATCATATTTGTGTTACGCGAATATGTAGAACGATATGAATTTGTGACATTTCTACCAAGTTTATTTTTATACGTCAGTTAAATTTCCAATTTGAAGGACATACAGATGTATTCCTGCACATCTTTGAATCAATGTAGACTGATATTCTTTGTAGACAATTTTGTTCATTTGTATTATGTTACATTATGTGATACTTGTGCTACGCGAAATGTACAAATTGTGCCTTTTCTGCAAAGTTTATTTTCATACGTCAGTTACATTAACAAGTTGGAATATTGCCAACTATATACAAGCCTACCAGAGTAACTCACAATACTGCTACTCTTATAGACAATATTTATGTTGATGCCAACCTATTTGAAAATGTAAAATCTTTTATAGTTAAAAGTGATACTTCCCATCACTATCTATGTCTGTCTTGTGTAAATGGAAGTTTGTTGACTAACAAATAAATCCCACCTAATTTTACAAGAAAAATTATGGATGATGTTTTAAGAAACATGAATGCAAGTCTTGGTAATAGAAACTGGAACTTACTTGATACTATGAGTGTAAATGAAAGTAGCGAAATATTGATAAATGAAATTAAAGTGGTAATGGATTTCTATGCTCCCGAAAGAGTGAGAAACATTAATCAAAAGAAAGTTTATCAACCATGGTTCACGCAAGGTCTTAGAAAATCTTCACGAAAGTGTTTGAATATGTTCAACAAAGTAGCTGAGATACCAAGGGATGGTCCAGAATTTCAAAATTACAAAATTTACCGAAATACGTACAGTAAAGTTTGACGAAGAGCTAAAATAGCATATTATGACAATCTTATGCAGGAACATAGGAAAAATACAAAGAAGATTTGGGAAATATTGAACACACTGTCGGGCAGGTCCAAAAGTAGACAGGTCCTACCTGATGTAATAACAGTAAATGGTGCAAAATTGAATGACGTTGAAAGAGTTAGTAATGCCTTTGCAAAGCATTATAGTGCAATTGCTAAAGAGTTATCTGACAAAATTAAAGAAACAGGGATAGTAAATGACCCAATGTCTTACATGAATAATAGAATACCATATAACTGTTTTTTCTACCCTGTTTCAACTGAAGAAATAGAAAAAATCATCAATAGGTTAAAGGCCAAAAATAGCAGTGGTTTTGATCGCATCTCAAATAGAATCTTGAAAAAAATATATCCAGGAATAGTAAAAGCACTGGAAATAATATTTAACAAGTCTCTTCAAGAAGGAATATTTCCAAATAATATGAAAACAGCCATTGTAACACCACTTTACAAAGGAAAGAGCAAATCAGATGTTGTCAACTATCGTCCAGTTTCATTGCTACCCACAATTTCAAAAATATTAGAGAAAATTGTTCATGTTCGAGTAACTAAATTTCTTGTGAAGCATAAAGTATTCTATGAGGGTCAATATGGGTTTCGAAAAAACAGAAGTACAGCTGATGCCGTTTTAGATCTCACTGGTAATATTGTCGAAAACATTAATAGGGGTTATTACACAATGTGCTTATTTCTAGATATGTCAAAAGCTTTTGATAGTTTAAGTCATGATACAGTATTTAAAAAATCAGAATTTTATGGAATTAGAGGTGTTCCGCTGTCATGGTTTAGGAGTTACCTATTAGATAGACAGATGAGAGTTAAATTTAAGGGTCACATTTCAGATGCCTATAAAGTAGGGTATGGAGCCCCCAAGGTTCTGTTTTAGGTCCTCTAATATATATTATTCTGGCTAATGATTTAATCAGGTGTTTAAAAGTATGTAGAGCGTTAACGTATGCAGATGATACAACTGTGTATGCATCAGGGAATAACTTGAAGTTTCTCTACAAAAAAGTAACAACGACATTGAAAATTTAAATAAATGGTTTAGAAGTAACTCATTGACACTTAATATAGACAAAACAAAATATATGATATTCAGACCAAAGAGAAAAGAGCTCAATTTCAATGGGGTGCTTAAATTAGGAATAAACATTATTGACAGAGTAAAACAAATTAAATTTCTTGGGGTCCATGTAGATGAATTCTTGGAATGGGATTTTCAGGTAAAGCAAGTTTTAATGAAAATGACTGCAGGTATTTATAGTTTAAATATGACAAAGAATTTCTTGCCGAAAAACTTACAAAAATTGGTGTATTTTGCAAATGTACAAAGCCATATGTGTTACGCAATTAGTGCATGGGGGTCAATGGTTAAATCAAAAGATCTAAATAAGATTCAAGTTCAACAAAATAAAGCTATCAGAATTATGTGTAATGTAGACAGACGTGCCAGACTATCCGAACTCTACAAACAACTGAAAATTGTTAAAATTGAAGACTTGGTGAAATTGGAATTATTGAAAATTTCACATAGATATATATTTGGCAATTTACCAGTGAGATTAGGAAACTTATTTAATCTGAGTCACCACACATATTATACCCGGACTAGAAGCTATTTGAGAGCTCCACAACACACTGTAGAAAAATACAATGCCAGTTTTCTAGGGAGGTCCCCACATTTACGGTTACACTTGGATGAGCCATCGAAAGAAAGAAATAAGATGAAACTTTTTACAAAACAGTACTGTCTACATATAATAAATTCTTATTAACTGATTATTTCGTTCCATTCCCCATTGCAATAAGATCACAATCCATATCCATGATCATCCTCATTTTCATCTAATCAATATTGTTCTATTTATTTAAGATTTATAATCAATTTTACATATTAAGTTGGGGCAGCAATCCTATAGTTACTTGTAACTCCGCTGTTACCCTTTGATGCATTTGTTTGTTTTAAAACTATAGGGTGTATTGTATAAAATTATCTGGAGGTTACTGTATTTACATTATGCATTCATAAATAAAATAACTCTAACTCCATCCACTCACATATCAGATTTTGACCCACATGTAGCATAGAAAGAAAAGTTGCAGCCATTTATCCATGTTCTTATAATTAAAGGCAGATTCCAAAAATATTGTCCTTCCTGTTCATACATTTTCATCTAAGTGGATGAAAATCCATGCTCCCATAAGCAGGTTGGAGGCCAGATGGCAAAACATCACCTGTTTCACTTACTTACCAACAGGACTGTAATATACATGTAGATTTTTAAGGTGGCTCAATACTTGTGAACTTTCCAAGATAGGATTTTTTTTAAATAGTTTAGAATGGTCCAAAATAAAGTTTATGGCAAGCATATGTAAAAAAAGGGGGTCGCAACCAGCCATTTTCTCAAAATATTTGAGGTTATGTACAAGAAAGTCATTTCACACAAACCTGAAAAACTCAATTTTTTTCTTAACTTTTTTACTGTGAACTTTACCCTGTCATTCAGTGGTCATGCATCCCATATTATTCAATGAAGCATGAAATTAAAGAAGACACTTCAACGGAAAAGCTGATTATAATTTCAAAGAAATACATTTAGTTTAAAGGGCTTTCCAAGGGGCTTGGAATCAAAAAATTGATTTTGACAATTTTAATTTTTTTATAAACAATGGCACTAAAAAGAATTGGCGAGATAGGATTTCTCATTTCTTTGTCATTTATTTCTAAATATTGTGAGGAACAATAAAATGCATAAGAGAAGGTTTCCTACCGCGATGGATTTTGATATACAAATTTATTTATATCTCAAAGTCATTTTTGAGAAATTAGACCTGCTTGTCGAAAATCGCCTGTAAAAATTTTCTATTGTGAGTATCAAGCTGTATGTAGTCCTCTTCATAGCGCATCTAATGCCGTAAACGAGGAGTCTCCAACCCTAATAGAAGTGGCGCAAATTGCAAACGAAGCGGCCGACTCATGAAATTCTAAGAATTAAAAAAAGATGACAGCAAAGATCAGCTGCAATGGTGACGTTACGATAGATAGGGCCTGCCTGGCTGCGCGGAAATGTGCGCTCACTACCACTTCGCATGAGTAGTGAGCCACCTTAAATATACAGGGTCAAAATAAAAAATTTTAAAAACTTACAGCCATTCCAAAATATTGAAATCTCTCCGCAGAACATTGAGTGGCACATCCTCCGGCATTTTGTTTGAATTCACTCGGCCACCAGAAGAAAACCCACTCATGTCGTAAGTCATTGAAGCATCCCAGAAAATAGTAGGTGGGTGTGGTATCTTCTTTTGGTTTGGAATCTGCTTTAACTTGAAGAAAAAAAGTGAAAACACCAAATTTTTAGAAATGTACTGAACGTTATGGAACTGGCCTTGTCATTCACAGTATACAACTTCTGTGCATGAATGCGTACTTTATTCTTATCATAAACTCAACAGAGATGCTGATGGGCAAAAGAAAATTCTCTATGGATCAGGACAAAGGCCTGCACATAGACACTGCCTTGTAGCAAAAAAAAAAAGGCTTTGAGTAGGAGGACAGCGTTCTGTGGGATTTATATACAGGCCTGCAACTAAAAAACAACATTTTACTTGTCATGATGCAGGTCTCTGATTGGCCGCTTTGTTGAAAGACTGATATCAGCCAGGTTAGGAAATGAAGGCCTCAAGAGAACATTCCACTTCTTCTGCTGTTCTTGTGCATCTATTATAATAAGACCCAATGGGTATGGTGGTATTTTGAGATGTACTCCACGAGTTGAAGATATCCTGAGTCCTCTGTACAGAGGACTCAGGATATCTTCACGAGTGGGAGTACTATAATAAAACCCCATGACAGTGTAGTTCACAGCTATGAACATCATGAGTGGCAGGTCTGCTCTGAATTAACACGAGTCCGAAGGACGAGTGTTATTCAGAAGGCAGACCTGACACGAATGATGTTCATAGCTCATGAAGTCCATGGTGACGGAATGACAAAAATGAACATCATTTGTATCTTCTTCCTTTAAAAACACAAAAATAATGTGAAGGAGGGCTGATAAATATGCATATTTTGTTGAGACACACTTGATAGTTAACGTTTTTCCTGAATGCAAAATCATATAAAGGGTTGTAAAATATATATGATGCGTATTCACTGCCGTGACGGAATGACAGTGAAAAGGACCTTAGAATTTCATCATCTCAAATAATTACTTGTTACTGCTTATCTTATGTATACATTTTGGTTAATTTTCAAAGCAAATATACTTAGCTTGTCTTTCATTCAGAAATTTAAAGTTTCAATAGTTTCTGTGTTAGAGCAACGAGATATACCCACTAGAGGTAGTGTGACGGAATGACAGTTGCCAGATCTAATTTGTGACGGAATGACAGGACCATTAATACAAATAAAAACATGTATATATTTTATATTATTGCATCGGATATTCTTGTGACACACACCAAACTTGGTATACTTGTAGATTAGCTATAGTGGAACATATTCCAAAGTTAAAATTCAAACAATATAAAAATTTGTATATCTTGCTATATGTTTGAAATGTATCTGCTGCTGTGACGGAATGACCGTGAAAGAATATATGCATTTTATTTGAATTTGTTGCACATACTCTTCCAATACCTGTTTTTACCACATAGATTTGTACATTTTACAAAGTCTATAATGTGAGACTGTCTGTCGTTCAAAAATTTTGAACATTTCAACAGTTTTTGTGTTGGTATTAAGATGAACACCAGCCAGAGGCACTGTGACGGAATGACAGTTGCCATTACCTATCAGGTAATTGTGGCTTGACTAGCAAAATATTAATAGTAATAACTTTGCACTTGCAAAGGGACAAATAAGTAATTAAATTGCAAATACAAAGATTTAGATTCCAATGCATACATACACATGTACTAACTACTATTACATGTTGTGGAGTGACCACAAAATTTTGGTGTCAATTCTGCTCAGTCATTGCCAAAAATGTGAAATTTTTTTATCTGTTTATTGCTCAAATCTGTTCCACCAACCTAATAAATGTATCTCATTATATCAAACAATATAGCATAGGAGGTTTCATTTATGTCATCATTAGTGGAATGTGCAATAATGTTTTACATATACAGTAGTTTTTCAATTACTCTGTTTAGTATTGCGTCATTCCGTCACAGCCATAATGGCATCTCATTTGTTGTAGCTACAGTGGCGTAGCCAGGGGGGACAAGGTGGGGCAATTGCCCCCCCTGTGGCTGCTCTTGCCCCCCTCTTGCCCCTTCTCTGGCTTTTGAGTAAAATAAAATAAAATTAGCCTGAAATGTCCAGTGCATGACCTGGTTTTACTATTCTGCTTAGGATGGCCTCAACCAAATAGTGTTTCAAACGCTGACATAATTATTTAGCGGGCCAAGCGACTGGTGGAGCCAAAAAATGCAGGGCCTCGAAACTGAACTCTCCCGAATTTGTCAAATTTATTCAACCATACAGTGAGGCTCCTTAAAACTGCAATGACAATCCCAGCGTCCAGTGCTTCTTGTGAGCGAAGCTTCTCTGTCATGAAGAGGACAAAAACCTTTGTAAATATTCAATGGCAGATGAGAGGCTCTCAAACGTAAGAGTCGTCCATATTGAATGACAAAGGTCAAATTCATTTGATTTGGATGAGTTTGTAGAGGTATTTTCAAACAGGATCATGCTTCTTAACTCATATCAGAGACTGATGTTGCTACATTGAAATTTAGTGTCTCTATTGCAGGCCTCCTAGAACTCCTACTTTTCCTACCTTTTTTAGAAATCATCCTACTTTTCCTTTTTGGCCAGTCCTACTTTTTTTAAATTTAGAAATGGTAAATTTAGTGAAGTGGTCTCTTCATAGGACAAAGTTCGAGCTTTGAGTCAGAAATGTTTATAGCTTAGTTTTACTAAGAGTGATTAAGTGACCAAACCGTGGCCACCGTGCACCTTCTAGTTTCTGTCTCAGCCTTGGTTCACGTGTTCGTCACGTTTCCCTCCTCTCTTGTTTCTCACAGTTTGGTATTCACGCTCCTCTAATCCACACCCTATAAATACTCAGGGCGCGAGTACTCAGCGTCGCATTTTTAAACGAACCGTTGCACGGAGCGCACTTCGTTTAAGTACACCTGCACTGCACGAGGCCATGCTGCCGGGCCACATCATCTGACATTCCATCATCATACCTTCATAACTTCAGGGTAAACCGATCGGGCCATTTCTTCAGTATTATCTTGCAGTGTCTTGTCACGTCGGCAAGCTGCTTTAACCGCAGTCCGGCCAGTCTGGGCCCCTGCGTGATATTGGCCAGGTGCAAAGTTGCGCCAAATTGAACTGTCAGTGAATACGAGTGGCTTTGGTTTCGTCATGAGCGCAGTATAAGCAGTTTATTTCACAAGAGCAGTGATAAGCAGGTATCTACAAGCGACTTCTGGGCCATCCACTTTTGATTCCGTGTGTGGATTGGGCTTTGTGGCTAAGACTCCGGCACCAGACCGTGGGAGCATAGAGCCATGGGAAAGAACAAGACGCATCGCTGTTCGACTTGTCAAGTGCCAGTCAAGGGCCACGAGGGGCCAACCGGCAAGGGCTGCTATCTCTACAAGCAGAACAAGAGCAAGGAGGTTCCTCCGCCCCAGCCTCGGGCTTACCAACGCAGTTTCCTACCGGACCTGAGTGACCACGAGTCCCCCGGGGACGCCAGCCCGGACCGAAGCAGACGTAGGCACCAGCCGCCACCTGTGGCGGTCAGATTCGCCCCCACATCCCCCGTCGGTCGAGATGCCAGCAGCCGACCTTCTACATCGTACTTTGGTCGGACTTTTTCCCCCGTGCGTATCCCAGACCACAGCTACCGGGACCCCCCTTCAGCCGCACGCCAGTCGGGCCTGGGCAACTTGAATTTACCGCCCCCCATGTGGCGTAGGGACCCCCCCCCAGGAATATCAACGTGGCAGTTATGACGGTCGAGATAGCCACAGTTCGTACGACGGCCCTGAGCATCGTGGGGCCCATCGACAGGAGCCCTCCTCGTGGGAATTGCCTCGGGCTTCACCTACTCGTTATCCAGGAGATGCGAACGCCAACGTAAATACGAACTTTACGGGGTCTTCACGTACCCCCGCTTATTTGGGTCAGCCCATTACCGGGCACACTGTGAACTCTACGAACTCTATTGGGTTCCCACTGGAAGTGGGTATGGAATTTCTAAGCCAGAGGGCTGTATCATCTGCAATTGATGGTGAGTTTGCATCACTTGACGAATTTCTAGATTCAAATGTTGATAGTGACGAGATTCGCTCGTTTGTTGACCCTAATGGGCATGTTCAGGTTAGATCGGTCCGTTCTAGACGGTCAATTGTCTCACTTTATAAATGGCTAGAGGCGTGGTTAGTTTATATGATGCTCCTCGCCAAAGCATATGGTTTCTGTACTTTCTACCAAATGGCTAGATATATGGGGTTCATTATTAACATTGCTCAAAAATTTAAGATCGCCAGCGTCTTGTCCTATGACGTCAGGCATCGTCAGCGACTGGCACAGGCCAGAAGCTTTCAATTTAGTAAATTGGATCATGAGCTGTTTGTGACTACATTTGATGTTAATGCTGCTAAGTCCAACAAGTGTCAGAAATGTGGGTCTACTGATCATGGTGTCTCAGAATGTCAGCGTAGAACTGGCCCCAGTAACAAGGGTGCTAATGGTTATGGTGGTTCTCAGTCAGGCGGTGCTAGTTTTGGAGGTTCTGGTTCAGGCGGTGCCAATAATTTTCGTGGCCAATCCAAACCCAATGTCGACAGATCTAAGGAAATCTGCTTCATGTACCAGTTCGGGAAGTGTAGGTGGGGCGGCAATTGCCAGAGACGCCACGTCTGCGCCACCTGTCAGGGGCCAGACCCCCAGTCAACTTGCCCCAACGCCAAGTGCAAGGCCGCCACATTCAGCTCCGTGGTCTCCGGCACTTAATATCCCCTTCTGGGAAACCAACCTCCCCCTAGTTTTCCCCCCCCAGGTCTCTTCTTCGATTCTTTCCACCATTGTTTCAGGCGTCAGAATTGGCAGGCAACCAACTGACCGCACTATCATTAATCCCAATTGGCCCTCAGCTATGGAGTTTAGGTCCGAGGTCGATTCTATTTTAAAGGCCGATTTGGAGGCCGGGCGTCTCTTGGGCCCGTTTTACGACCCGCCTTTTGACAAGTTCATTATTTCGCCGCTAGGGGCGTTTCAGAAGAAAAACTCCTCCAAGGTCAGGGTTATACACGATCTCTCCTTTCCTATGGTCGGCTCGGTAAATTCAATGATCGATTCAGATCAGTTCACGTTGTCTTATGCCTCGATCGAGGACGCTGTCGATTTCATAAATTCTATGGGTTCTGACTCCATTTTTATGGCAAAAATGGACCTTAAGGACGCTTTCAAATTTATATTCATTAACCCGGAGGACTGGCCCCTTATGGGCCTGTCCTGGATGGACTCTGCGGGGCGTACTGAATATTATTTTAGTAAGGTTCTCAATTTCGGTTTAAGGTCAGCCCCTTATTTATTTGACAGTATCGCAGGCCCACTTCTAGACATAATGTTTCATAGGGGTGTTAGGCGATCGGTCATTAGGTATGTGGACGATTATTTGATCATGGCGCCCTCTGCCGCTGAGTGCTCTGCAGATCTTGAGTTGATGCTGTCTACCGCCAGGGAGGCTGGTTTCGTGATTCAGCAGTCTAAGGTTTCTAGCCCCTCGACAGTTGTGGAATTCCTAGGTATAGTCATAGATACCACTAAGGGCGAGTTACGTATATCAGAGGATAGATTAGAGGATCTAAAGTCGGAGGTCGATCATTGGTTACAAGTAGGCACTCTTACTAAAAGAAAGTTACTTAGTATCATAGGCAAGTGCGCCTTTGCAGCTAAGGTGATCAGGAATGGTAAACCCTTTCTTTCTAGGCTCTTCTCTGCCGCAAAATCAACCAAGTATCTTCATCATAAGATTAGATTGTCTCGTGAAGCCAGATTGGACTTAGAATGGTGGGCGAGGTGTATCGCGACCCACAATGGTGTATCTATTATTAGACCCAACTGGCTGGGCGTGGTCAGGCATATTTATACCGACGCGTCCTCTCTTGGATTAGGAGCTTGTCTAGATGTCAGTGATTGGTTTTACCTATCTTACACAGGGTCTCGTAGTTGGATGTTAGACAGGTCAATAAACTGGCGGGAGATGCACGCGGCTCTCCTGGCTCTTAACACCTGGGCTCCCATCCTCCGGGGGGCTAGTGTCATATTTCACATTGACAATCAGGTCACTTGTAATGTCCTGAACAAAGCCTATTCCCCCGTGGCCGAGTTCATGTTTTTTGTACGCCACTGGTTTATGACCATTGAGTGTTACAATATTACTATCGCACCTGTCTACATTACGTCTGCTGACAATATTGACGCAGACGATCTGAGTAGGTTAAGGGTTGATGAGTTCTTGAGTAGAAACCCAACAGCGTCTAGGGTCATGACCTGGCCAGACGAGGGGTTTATGCGGTTCGATTACTAGATAACTCTCTTCCTCTTTCAGGTCTCGATGCTCGTGCTTCGGCTCTGATCGCCACAGGCTGGGCCCCGCGTACAAGGGCGGCCTATTCAGCTGCAGTTAATAGGTATTGTAAGTTTGCTGATGCTTATTCATTACGTCCATTACCATTGCTTGAGACTAACTTACTCCGTTACGTGGTTTATCTCTCCTCTCAGGGTATCACTTCCTCTACTATATCAAATTACTTATCTGCTTTGAGGGCCTGGGTCATTGCCCTCGGGGGCGTTGAACCCACGATATGGACCCCAAGGCTTCGCTTGGCGGTCAAGGCCGTGTCACGTATCGACACTCAGCCCAGGCAGGTGGAACCAATTACATTTCCACTGCTCTCTCGTATTATATATTCATTGAATAACTCGCCTCAGAGTTTAATGATAGCGTCCGCTATCCTGGTTCACTATTTTGCTTGTCTCAGAGCTTCAGAGCTTTGTGTAGATCCCAACACAGGTAGAGCCCCTCTTAGATCATCGGTTCAGTTTCCATTGTCTGATAGAATGTTATTTCACGTCGCTTCTTCAAAAACTTCCCATAGGGGATTTTCAGTTTACATCGGGTGCTCAGGTCACCCTATATGTGCACCATGCACTTTAAGGGCTTATCTCCATCAGTATCCTGCCCCTTCCACTTCTTACTTATTTACCTCTGCCCCCGGGGTCCCTTTGGACTACCCAACCTATAATGCTTCTATTAAATCACTGGTTTCTAGAATCGGACTTAATCCGACCCTCTATTCTACACATTCCCTCCGCTCGGGGGCAGCCACGCAGGCAGCTCAGTCTGGCCTGCCTGAGACTCAGATTCAGAGACTCGGTAGGTGGCGCTCCGATGCTTACAAGCTATACATGAGGCCCGATCCGGCTTCATATTCCCATCTCGCCCCTCACCTAGTTCATCACACTTCATAGCCGAGCAGCATGGTCTCGTATCGCACCATTGCACTCACACCCTCACTTACCACTAATGCTCTTGGGTGTTTTCAGTACCCTCAAAATTTTTGGGCAACCCAGAGCATTCAATGTTCACAATCTATGTTACATCTATGTTGTCTATCTGTGTGTTTATCTGTCTGCCTATTGTTTGTCTTATGTCCCTTCCTGTGTGAATGTCATTTGTCTTGTGTGTCTTGACTTGCCTGATTAATTTTGATTAAAGGCACTGCAGCCATGTTTACTAATAAACTTGTGTTTGTGTTTACTCAATTATAGCTTAGTTTTACTAAGAGTGATTGAGTGACCAAACCGTGGCCACCGTGCACCTTCTAGTTTCTGTCTCAGCCTTGGTTCACGTGTTCGTCACGTTTCCCTCCTCTCTTGTTTCTCACAGTTTGGTGTTCACGCTCCTCTAATCCACACCCTATAAATACTCAGGGCGCGAGTACTCAGCGTCGCATTTTTAAACGAACCCCCCCCACCCGCTCCTTTTATAGGACTTTTCATAGGAAGTGGGTGTTAATCAAAATTATAAAAATTTTAAAAAAATTTTCCCATGTGTATCTAGTTTTTGGTGGAGACTGCTAATAACTTAACAACTTTACAAATCTATTATTATATAAAAATTCTCATTTGTTTGATTGTTTAATTCAATTATTTATAGTCACTACAAACTTTAATTAGTTTTCAAGGTTAAAATCATTCTTATTTTATATGTTAAATCTTGAATTTAATGAAATTTACCGTGCCAATGCACAAAGACATTTTACAGTGCTATTGCACAAAAGACTATCTCAGGGGCAACCCAGAGCATTCAATGTTCACAATCTATGTTACATCTATGTTGTCTATCTGTGTGTTTATCTGTCTGCCTATTGTTTGTCTTATGTCCCTTCCTGTGTGAATGTCATTTGTCTTGTGTGTCTTGACTTGCCTGATTAATTTTGATTAAAGGCACTGCGGCCATGTTTACTAATAAACTTGTGTTTGTGTTTACTCAACAGATATTTGACTGAAAAAAATCTTAAGGCTCATTGTACATTCTTTCGACAAGGTTCGGGACTTATCTTGAAGGAAAAAATTGTGTACTTTCAATGAAGGCGTCAAAAATGAAGACAACATCTTGTCCCTTTGTCTTGTTTCTTGGCAAAATGTGACTAAAACAGGCTCCTACATGACCACAATTAATGATCCTAATTTTTTTGGCCAAACTCCAATTTTTTTTCTGGAGGGCTGCTAGGAGCCCTGCTATTGTTATTACACTGCTCTGTTCTAATTAAGGATAAAGATAGTTTTTCATTATTCTATATGACACTCATTACATTCCTTTAATATATTTATGAATAGTTTATAGGCCTAGTCTGATGAAAAATCATGCAATTTTTCTGTTCTAGTGTGACGACATTGCTAAGATGATGATTGCTATGTGATGAGCATTATAACTTTTCTGTTTCTTGTTCAAGACTGAAAGAATATTTTCATTGATATCAGAATTCTTGTTTTGATAAAAATGTCACTTTTCTGATGTTTTTCTATGATGTTTTCTTCATCTATGGATCCAATCATCTGGATTCAATATTTAGTGGCATTCAGTCAAGCAAATTTATGCAAGATATAATAATAACTTAACATTTAGCAGCAAAATGTCTAACGCCTTAAAAAATGATATGTATATACAACATATAATTAAATTTCTTGCACTTCATGGTCAATTTAACTTGTTTAATGATGATGATAATGACCATTGTGGGAGTCATGTGAATTTTATCCGAAAAATATCGATTAATGTCGATAAAGGTCTTCCCCCCCTCAAGAAGTCCTGCCCCACCCACTGCCCCACCTGGTGGCAGATGTCTGGCTACACCACTGTGTAGCTAGGCATACTAATTGACCACAAATTTGAAAAAACGAGAAAGAATACTTTCCTACTTCTGCCTCGTTGTAGAATTTAGCTTTGATGCACCCCCAAGTTTTGCATAATTCACAGAACAGCAAAAAGAAGGTTAACATTTTGGCAGAATGATATGATTAGAATATGTCATTCCGTCACACAAATTGAGTTGTATTTAAATAAAGTTTGCTTTCAGCTTTATTCATTAAATTTCGAATCAGACATTTCAGAAATAGTTTGCTTGAGCAATATTAGTTCATACACATGGCTATGGGATATATGGACCACAGCAGGCCTATAATTTTCAGCTATGGTGTCATTCCGTCACATTTTGTGTCATTCCGTCACAGCCAAAATGTCATTCCGTACAGGGTAGCTAGGAAGACTAATGGACCACAAACTTAAAGGAAACCAGCCAAGATATTTTTCTGCTGTGGTCTCATTGTAGAATTTAACTTTCATACATGTCTAAACTATAGGCCTACATGCTATACATGACAACAATAATAAGGTTATTATTGTGACGGAATGACATGACTATAACTCATCCAGGACCGTTTTTGAAGTGGGAATAACTCATTATACTCCATGACAGGGTTAAGAAAAATATTTAAAGATGATAAATATTGTCATTTTGTACAAAATGATATGCTGAGTGACCATGAGAAGTGAAAATAATTTTAGTTATACTTCATGAAAGATGAGGTATCCATCCCCTTTTGCTGTTGTTCAGATTTTTGTGTGATGTCATGTACAATGTTGGCTCAAAAACAGGGGATCCCATACTCAAAATTGAAGAAAACTGTCCAAAGTCCGAAATATAGGTTTTTATCTATCATTTAACACCGGTTTCCATACAATTACTTATATTTTAATATTTCATTGGTTTGTCCACATTTCTGTGGATTTCATGAGCTGTGAACTACACTGTCATGGGGTTTTATTTATATCCCGCAATGACTTTATCAGTGGTTTTTACTAAATTTTAGTCTGATAACTTCAAATTCTGCCAAGTTAGGAGCAGCAGTTTGTTGTGACGTCACCAGCTGCCCATTGTGACGTCATGACATAAACAATCGCTACCCATTGTTTGCATAACAACGTCAGATAATTTATTTCATTGAGTTCACAAGGATGAACTCAATGGTGTGAACTCAATGGTTTTTCCATGGTGTTCACTCGCAATTGCGGGATATAGGGGAGACCGGGGCTAGTGGTCACAATTTTTTTTACCTCAAGTTTGACTGTATCTGAGAGATCTCTAGGTTCAGGTTGTCTGGAATTTTCCAGCCCTGTAACATTTTTGTAAGTCTTAAGAAAGTTTTTATTCAGCTTTCGTCCTGATTTATCAACCATGTGTTTCCCTGTAGGTCATGTTGTAACTCAAAGTCATTTTTGTGAAAATGTGACAACTTGCCCCGAGCCCGGGGCAAGTTGTCACACTCATATGCCCTATCTAACATCTCTTGACAGATTTTCTATAATCCAAGCTTGTAATACATCGGATTCCTTTTGAAAAAGAAAAATGCACATCTTGCAAAGACTTTGGATGAATGCCATCATAAATCAGGGCTTATTTCTACCAGATAATTGCTTCTCAAATTGGAGGACAATGAAATGATTGAAAAATTTCTGTTGAAAAAGTCATTTTTAAGAAGTCCACATATCACATGACAGATTATACTTTCTTTCAACCACATCATACAAAAAGCTTAGCAAACAAACAGATCTTGAAATTTATTTAATAATGACAGAACTGCTGCCACCTATAGCCAAGTTATAAGCATTGTGACAACTTGCCCCTGTGACAACTAGCCCCGGCCTATCCTCGTCACGATCATGAAGTCAATCTGATATCTCGGTAATCAAAAGAGAATGTATTCTATTTCCACTAAGAAAACAGAGACAGATTGTTCACGGACACTATGGATTAATGCCATCATGAATTAATGCCTTAATCTCCCAAAAATTGTCTCAACTTGGAAGACAATGAAAAATTTGAAAATGGTGAAAAAATTGATTTTAAACTGTCATTTTCAGAAATCTTCACATAGCAAATGACAGACTGCACATTTTTGTGATATCATCACAGGAATATTCCCCATGTCAAAAAATATCAAAATTGGTTTAATTGCCATGCAGCTGCTACTATCCATAGCTGAGTAATAAGCATTGTGACAACTTGCCCGTGTGACAACTAGCCGCGGTCTCCCCTATCTCAAAATACCACCATACAACCATTGGGTCTTATTTATACCCGATTATGTAACTCCAAAGAATGAACTTCACTCAGGAGATCTATACTCAACAGCTGCATCAGCCAATCAGAGCAAAGATAGCAGCTCAACTGATGATGTCACAATGTTGTGACGTCACCATGGAAATGACGTCACAATGGCAAACAATGCAATGACATCATCAACAATGATCAAACCATTGAGTATACAACAAACTATTGAGTATACAACGCATTATGTGACCACCAAGGCCAATGCTTGTTTCTGATTGGCTGAGAACTGTGGGTATATATCCTGTATCTGTCAGGCAGATTGGCCTGTACAGATATTTTCTGTATCCTGCAGTGATGATGTCACAATCACTCGTAAATTATCTGACGTTGTCATGCAAACAATGGGCAGTGATTGTTTGTCATGACGTCACAATGGCATGGGCTGCTGGTGACGTCACAACAATCTGCTGAGCACTCCTATCTTACAGAATTTGAAGTTATCAGACTAAAATTTAGTAAAGACCACTGATAAAATCATTGTGGCACATAAGTAAATCCCAATAGCAGTGTAGTAAATTCACAGTTATGAACATAATTTGTGTCAGGTCTGCTTTTAAATCACTCGTCATACCTGGCACTCCTGATGTTCTACCTCTGAACTACATTGTTATGGGGGGTTTATTATAACATGTGGTCGGATAAATTCGTAATTTGTTGTTTGCTTTTGGCAGATACAGGATTTACCTTCCCTCAGATAGCTGTATCCGGGCTCAGCTTCGCTTCGCCCAGATACAGCTATCTTCAGGAAGGTAAATCCTGTATCCGCCAAGCAAACAACAAATAACTATTAATACCACATGGGATATATCCACTGCTTTTTCATGTGGTATTGTAAACATTATGGGGTATAATCAAATACTTCATATGCCTCCAATTCCTGAATGTCGTTCGGATGAGACGTTAAATTGGCGGCCCCTTGTATCAGTGTCTGTGCTGGGCAAGTAAAAGATCCCTCACATGGGGTAAATGTGTAACATGTTGAGGACTCCTACTCTCTCTCTCATCTCATCAATCAACCCTTGTGAGCGCCCAGAATTGGGCTTAGAGGGCTGCACTTACCATATCTATCTATCTATATCTATCTATCCTGCCTTGCCCTTGAATCTCGATTAAGGATTCCATAATGTTTTGGCGCACATGGGTGTGAAGATTTTCTTTCATATTGCAATGTCATGTACCTCAGTGGATGAGTGGATTGCTGCCTGGTCTTGTAATTTTGAGGTCCAGGGTTCGATTCCACTACTATATGTGACTGCTAAATTAAGGTACTGACTGGGAACCACCTGGTGATAGACATGCCGCATTGCCGCAAAGTTGCTAAGCAAATGGAACTCAGCATTGAAACTCCTACCTCATTGGCCTCTTGAGCTTATCGTTAGTACATCTGAGCTTTTAACCTCGGGTTCAATTCGCGAACTTGGAAAACAATGTCAGACGGATGTTTCATATATGACAACAGTGCTTCTCACCACATTATCAATGTCTCCACCTGTCCTATTACAGGAATTCGTTTTGAAGTAGACTTGTTGGACTTGAGAATCTCTCAATTTAGCTTCACGTGACGTATGGTAGAAAGCTACTCATGTGTGGAAGATCTCCATTCAATTCTGTGCACATGCAGAAGCTGTTAGGTTCAAATCCTTTGCCAGTTTATCTGTTTATTTCAGTAGATTGCAAACCTAACTAAACTTATGGAGTGTGGAAGTTTATATGCGAATATCTTATAATCCCACATCAATCATAAGAAGTGTGCTTGTATGGTTGGTCAGCAATTATTGGTGGGCAGTCACATCTTGTCTGATCACTGATTCACTCGGCTCATGCATGACCCACGCCAGACGCATTAAAAAAAAATTATTTCTTTAGCTCTGTAGACCCTGCATTCAAGGTGTAAGATGCGTTAAAAATTCCATGGAACTTAATTATGTGTTGTTGTTTTTTGCATTCTCAATTTAGTAGATAGTTAAATAGATAGATAGATAGATAGATAGATAGATAGATAGATAGATAGATAGATAGATAGATAGATAGATAGATAGATGGATAGATAGATAGATAGATAGATAGATAGATAGATAGATAGATAGATAGATAGATAGATAGATAGATAGACAGAATGATAGACAGATAGATAGATGGATAGACTGATTGATTGATTTATTGATCGAATGATTGATTGATTGGTTGATTGATGCAAGTGCACTCTGCCAGGCAGTGCCTGGCAGGCACCAGTATCAAGCAAGTTAAGGTTATCTATCTATCTATAGGCCTATATCTATCTATCTATCTATCTGTCTATCTATCTATCTATCTATCTATCTATCTATCTATCTATCTATCTATCTATCTATCTATCATAAAGTACCTATCTTTTCTTTCTTTATTTATTTCTAGGGGAGGCGGGGGTCAGAAGTCACAAAATTCAGAAAAAGCCCCAGAACAGAGCAGGTGTTTGTTAGATCTTAATGACCTTTGGCACAATTATGCAGTATTTAGTTGACTATAGCTGTATCACATGATAGCTGCTGTGCTGTAAATAGGCTTTAGTCAGTTCAAAATTAATTAAGGCAAAGTCCGAAGTGACTTTTTACCCCATGTCAGGGTCAAGAAGTCACAACCATGGGGTAACAAGTCACATTCAATTTTTGTGAACATACAACACTATATGAGGTAATATGCAGACCTAGACTTGATAGTCATCCTTGTCAGGGGTGGACTGGCTTATGTGGCAAAGTGGCAGCTGCCACGGGCCCATCCACTCAGGGGGGCCCATGCAAGATGCAAAAAAAAAAGGAATTTCAAGTGAAGAGAGAAATGTTCCTCTAAGGTTTATGATTGTGGTCTAAAACCATGCTAACTTGAAATGACAGCACCCTTTCTTTTGACCCCCCCCCCTCCCTAATTTTATCACTTTGCCAAATTCATATATTAGTCCTGTTGTATTTTGTTTTTCCATTTTTAAATATTGCCGATGGTAGGGACCTAGGGGCCCATTGACGTATTTCGCCACGGGCCCAAAATGCCGCCAGTCCGCCCCTGATCCTTGTACATGAAATTTATAGTGAGCCTTCCAAAGCTATCGGCATGCAATGACAATGCACCATCACCAAAGCGGGCGTCAGAAATTGCCCAAAGTTTGCGAAATGAAATTTTGCTGCAATGCTCTCTCATCAGTATTATTGATGATGGATGATGATAAGATTGTAAGTTAAAAGCTTCTAGTGTGGAATATTTGAATATTTTACTTTCCTTAGCACAGAATACTGACTTCCTGGTACCCTATGGTAAAATATCACAGTGCTGGGGTGAAATGTCACAGTGTGACATTTCACCGCTCAGCTGTTTTTTAAATTTAACACATGATCATAGCAACTTCGTGACCAAGTGGCCAAAAATGGGTTCACAGCATGAAAGACAATTATCCAAAAGACCTTGAAACACTAGCAAAACTTCCTATGTCACAGTGACCAGACATTAATAGAGAAAGTTCAGAATCAATGAAACCTGTTTGGGACACCAAAAATGCATGAGGTGGGTAAAAACCCACTTTGCACAATGAGTATAATTTCCATATTCCCTGCAGACCTTCTTCTCATAAAAGTGGCCCAAATTATGATTTAAGCTTAAGAATTAGGTCACCTCAAGTTAGTCAAAAAGGCCTGTGACTTTTTACCCCTGTGACTTTTCACCCCCTCTTCCCCTATCTTAATTGTTATATCTTAATCTAATCTTCCATCTGGCTATCCGTGTGTGGATCCAATTGAAAAGATTTTTTAGATGCTCGTCAAAATGCGGTCTGAGTTGTTCAAATATGGAAACACTGTGTAGGTGTCAGTCAAGCTTGTAATCCTAATTTACATGTCAGCCAATCAAAACTTAGTTCATTATACACATTTACAAGATGTTTCGACACTTGGTTTGTCAATTTCATTGACAGTTTGGTGTGTTGATGTCAGTGTACCACTGCTGACATTACAGCGAAAAACTTTGATATAGAATTAAAGTGGACTGTGGCACTGTGAAAATGGCACTTCGTGACTCATGATAGCCAATGAAGTGCCATCTTCTCTACTTTCAACATGGGAAACATAGAGGCTGTTCGATTGGTCATGATCAAGAGAGTGCCATTTGACTTCTCATAACGGATTTTAGAGTGAAAATCAGATGCATAATCCTTTCGTTTGGCTGTCACCAACAAGTGGGATAAGTCTCCTTCAATCAAATTAACATTGAAAGTATTGGGTTTGATCATGACAAATCATCAGCATGATGACACACGAAGTGCCATTTTCACAGTGCCACAGTCCACTTTAATTCTATATCAAAGTGTTTCGCTGTAATCTTTGGAATGGACTGTGTTGCTACCACATGTCACCTGGGCTCACCATAAGTCACGTTGTGTATTTTAAAATTTGCAATTACTAATTTATTTTCCATTTCTGGACTCCGTGCTTAGGTGGTTTTGTTTCTAAAATAATATGCCCTCTTGCCAGGGCAAAAAGTTCAAGATTTATCATGATAGTTTTAATCCAATATTGAAAATACTCATTTTGCTGGAGGACCCAAGAATGAAAACTAACAAGTCAACTGCAACGCGAATTCCTGTAACCTTTTTCAGGGCAAAAGTATTTGATAAAAAACTTACCTTGAATGAGATGACTTAAGAAAATGTATAAAACAAAGCCAGCCTTCTGTATGCTATTGTTTATTCTATATTTTATTTCTTTAATGGTCTCTCTGAGATGATGACATGATCTTTTAATTTTTTTTAGGGGGGGGGCATCTCGCCAACGGTAAGTACTTGTCTTAGAGATGTCCTCCCTCTTTACTGTAACATAACGTTTCAGAAAGAAATAAAATATCTTGAGTCTTGAGTCTTACACAGAAGCCACAAACATTCATAGTGTGATACTGGCCAAAGCTGGAAAAGCATCTCTTGTCTGACAGTATTGCAGAGCTGAGCATATTTCTTATTCAGACCAAAGTTGGAATGCATATTTCTCATAAAGGCCGAAGTTGGAATGCATATTTCTCATAAAGGCCGAAGTGGGATTGCATATTTCTGATAAAGACCAAAGTTGGAATGCGTATTTATTATAAAAGCCGAAGTTGGAATGCATATTTCTCATAAAGGCCGAAGTGGGATTGCATATTTCTGATAAAGACCAAAGTTGGAATGCGTATTTATTATAAAGACCGAAGTTGGATTGCATATATTTCTTTTAAAGACCAAAGTGGGAATGCATGTTTCATATAAAGGCCGAAGTGGAATCCATATTTGTGACTAAGGCTGAAGTGGGATTGCATATTTCTGATAAAGACCAAAGTTGGAATGCGTATCTATTATAAAGGCACGAAGTGGGATTGCATATTTCTGATAAAGACCAAAGTTGGAATGTGTATTTATTATAAAGGCCGAAGTTGGAATGCATATTTCTGATAAAGGCCGAAGTGGGATTGCATATTTCTGATAAAGACCAAAGTTGGAATGCGTATTTATTATAAAGGCCGAAGTTGGAATGCATATTTCTTATAAAGGCCGAAGTGGGATTGCATATTTCTAATAAAGACTAATTTGGAATGCGTATTTATTATAAAAGCCAAAGTTGGAATGCATATTTCTCATAAAGGCCGAATAGGGATTGCATATTTCTGACAAAGACCAAAGTTGGAATGCGTATTTATTATAAAGGCACGAAGTTGGATTGCATATTTCTTGTAAAGGTTGAAGTGGGATTGCATATTTCTGATAAAGACCAAAGTTCAAACAGGTATTTATTATAAAGGCACGAAGTTGGATTGCATATTTCTTATAAAGGCCGAAGTTGGAATACATTTTTCTTATAAAGACCAACGCTGTGGGAATGTATATTTCTTAAAAGACCAAGGTGGGAAAGCATCTGTAAGATGCATGTTCTTATTCATCGTCATTTGTGTCTTCGAAATTGCAGTAACATCTAATAAATACTGCACTGTGCGCAACCACATTTAACTGTTTAAAAGTGTGACTCTGTTGATGTTTGTAATAAATGTGTAGTTATTGTTAACACCACCAGAGAGCATAAAAAGCCAAGCAGGCTGAAAAGCATACTCCCATCTAAAAATATTGTTGCCAAGTCATCACGGCTATTGTATTTTGCTTTTGGCTTAATGACACAATTAGTGAATGAGAAAGAGACCTCGAAATTAACATAATTTTAAGATTTATGTCTTTTTCTTAACTGGTCTAAAATATGTAGATGACCATGTATGAGGTAGTAATTGGCCATAAATGATATTGTGGTATTATAAGACCGACTTAAATCATACAATCATTTAAAATTCCCATAGGGCCTATAGGCTGTCATCAAAGCCTATAGTGTTTTCTACTTCATTTTAAGTTCAATTATTACATCTTTGAAATTACAACACTCAGATTCTGTAGCTGGCAGAATTGCCACAGAGTACCAAGGGTTTGCCGCCACACAGATTGTGTTTTTCAAAAAGTCTCTCATATCTAGCAATGTGAGATGGCCCAGATGGGGTCAAGTGTGATTTAAATAGTCCACAACAGTTAAAGTAACACTTAGAAGTGATCAATTGGTTTGAAAAAGAGCTTGACCAAAAAATCACTCCCATTGACCAGAAAAAAAAAATCTGAGAAAAATATTGAAAGCTGTCTTTTATGTGCAAACAATTATAATGGTTTTAGCCAACATTCCTTTGTTTAGTTGTTTCTAACTTCTTAATTAGGGCTTTATTATTGACACCAAGCCAGCTCTGTGTCTTTTAAAATCATTGTCTTGAAGCAGAGCCAAGAGACTTTGATATTCCATTGAAAATATTAATTGCAATTAGGACTTCACACTTCATTCACTCCAATCTGCTTCAATCAGGTAAAACCAATCCAATTAGCCAATCCAACAGACCAATCCAGTTGCAATTCACTCTTGACACTTGGAATTTGAATGCCATACAGTGTCTTCCAGGTACAAATATACAAATAAAAGATTAATCGATTTTGCAAACTGGAATTGATTTTTAACCAAAATCTAATCGGCGGCGATTAATCGGTTAATCGTTAGCAAGAATACATCTTTATTTCTCAGAAAAGTCATCCATTTTGTATCTGGAATGCAATGTTTCAGGATGCACTTTTTATACACAAGTGAAACTAAAATCGGGTGATGAAATTTCAAGGAAAGATTTGCTGATAAAAACATTTTGTGAGCAACTATTCTGTAATGGATGGAAATTTAAGAGGATCAACTTATCTCAAACTCACCAAATGGAGCAAAAATTGTGTGGAGGTGTTTGTACTATAAAAAGAATAGAACTTTGTATCTTCCACTAAAAAGGGATATTACATACAATTCCTTTCCCATAAGGTTTATGGCCTAGTTCAAAAATAATGAAGCCACGCAGCATATTTTCTGTAGGGGTCTCAAAATATGAGAATGGCTGTATGTAAAAACTTAATGGTACACCATTGCTTTAGGTACATTCTTATGCAAATTTCCTGAAAATTTCAGGACATTCTGTCTCATAGTTGTTGAGATAGAGTTGAATTACATTGAAAAACGAGCATTTTTTCACTCAAAAAACGTGACATAACATTTTTGACCACTTGAATTCTTTCAGTTTTACAAATTTAGACGTATTCTAAGGCAATTTCCCAACACTTGCTGGAATCTCTACATCCTCAAGCTTCATCAATCCATCGAATCAAGTATTTGCCTGTGTTGACATTATTGAGCTATTTGGATTCAAACATTGACTTCCAAAAATTAAGTCAAATTTGACACATACTGATTAGCGATGCTCTAGTGTGCCTTTGACATGTGTCAGTTGAATCCTTTGGCCCTTGAGACCTAGTCTTATATCTCCTTACCCATTTTGGAGCTTTTCATGGATATGGAAAATTTAGTTCATTAAGAAATTCCAATGAATAGCAGGGTAGGTGAATCCGTCGCAAGCGTAACGCCCAGAATACTTTGTAGTGCCACAGAGCAATAAAAGCTCCGTTTTAAATCTGGTTTGGCTTGTAAGATTGCAAAATCTGTGTAGTTTTAAGAAACAATCAAGTCGTCCAGGTCCGAGCTGGTTTCTGGTGGTAAAATACAAAGATTTCTTGAATGGGACTTTGTCGCAAGCGTAACGCTATGGAAAATATTGATCATATTTTCATGGTTTCCTGTAAGGAGTAAAGCAATCATTCTAGTATTACTTGTAGTGATAATCAACACAATATTTCAGTAGTTGGAGTATGTTTCAATGTTTAATTATCAAAATTTTGCTCTTTTTGAAGCTTTCCTCATAATTTGGGGCCAATTTGTTGAAAAAGGCAACAACCAATACAAATTTCACTTTAATTTTGTAATTACTGTTATGCTTCATCCAGCTATTACTGATAATGCATATAAAATCAATTTGGATCAAAACCAGAACACTTCTTTTACTTTTGTGTCACACCATCACCCAAAATTGGCTTTTTGTCTGGAAAAATAGGCTAAAAAACACGCTTCTATCATCATTTGCTCGGTTCGTATTCACTTCGGAGACACTTATTTGGTACCAATTCAAAGCCCACACACAGACGCATAACACAGGACAGGTGAAATCATTTTAGAGGAAAATATGTATATCTGGGGAAAAAATATGTAAGTTTTTTTTAAATATTGCAACAACGTTTCGAAAAATACGGTTTTCCTCATAAAATATTTCGTGAATTTGGATTAAAACAGCCACGGAGACTTAAGAGTATATGAGTTTTGTCATACACCAAACAAAATAGCTTTAATTTCATGATAAGTTGCCATTTAGTCTGCTTTGCTTTTACTGCCTTAGAAATAAAAATAAATAAAATTTGGCGATATTCGGCTTTTATCAGTTATTTCCTCAAACCACAGCAAAATTGTAAATACAGTTTCTAGAACTTAGACATGTTTGTTACAATATTATGTGGTCATTTGATACATATAACCATTTTAAAATTTTGATGGTCATGTCACACTTTGGCTTCATTATTTTTGAACTAGGCCTTATGCCATTGTCTCAGGAATCTGATATTTTGAATTAAAAAATAGGCCTATATAGACCCTCCAATATTGAAAATTGTTCAGACCTACAGGATGTTACAGAAGTGTGCAGACCTCCATAATTATGTAGAGGTGATGAATGGGTAGCTAAACAATTAATTACAGTCAGGAAATTTGATATGTAAAAAGAGCGGACTGTTGTACTGTGAAAATAGCACTTTGTGACTCATGATAGCTGATGAAGTGTCGTCTTCTCTATATTCAACATGGGAAACATGGAGGCTGTTTGATTAGTTCTGATCAAGAGAAGGCCATTTGACTTGCCATAACTGATTTCAGATTGAAAATCAGATGCATAATCATTTTGTTTGGCTGTCACCAACAAGAGGGATTAGTCTCCTTAAATCAAATTAACATTGAAAGTATTGGGCATGATCATGATAAATCATCAGCATGATGATACACGAAGGGCCATTTTCACAGTGCAGCAGTCCACTCATTTTACATATATCAAATTTCCTGCCTGTAAATGAAAATGCATCTTACAGTCAGAGTTGTAAGCATTTTGAATTGATGTAAAATGCTGCACTCGCTCTTGAGAGGAAGTGTCCCCTTCTACACAATCAATCTTATACAAACTTCATCCATTATGGACGCTCTCACTACAACTCTCCTATTTATCTTTCACTTCTCTTTAGTGATTTTTCGAAAAAAGGAAGAACATGAGAATCATTCAAGTCATCTTCTCAGTGCCAATTCTTCCTCCATTCACCTATATATTCCAATTTTCCATTTGCTGCTGACTCCATTCATCCGTCCGCTTTGTTGTGATAAAGCAGGATCCAGCTATTGAAAATAGCACTTTGTGACTCATGATAGCTGATGAAGTGTCGTCTTCTCTATATTCAACATGGGAAACACGGAGGCTGTTTGATTAGTCATGATCAAGAGAACGCCATTTGATTTGTCATGTATAACTGATTTTAGAGTAAAAATCAGATGCATAATCCTTTCATTTGCTTGTTACCAACACGCAGTATTACAGCGAAACACTTTGATACAGAATAAGAGTGGACAGTGGCACTGTGAAAATGGCACTTCATGACTCATGATAGCCGATGAAGTGTCTTCTCTACTTTCAACATGGGAAACATAGAGGCTGTTTGATCAGTCATGATCAAGAGAAAGCCATTTGACTTCTCATAACGGATTTTAGAGTGAAAATCAGAAGCATACTCCTTTTGTTTGGCTGTCACCAACAAGTGGGATAAGTCTCCTTCAATCAAATTAACATTGAAAGTATTGGGTATGATCATGACAAATCATTCATCAGCATGATGACACCCGAAGTGCCATTTTCACAGTGCCACAGTCCACTCTAATTCTATATCAAGGTGTTTGGCTGTAATCTCCTTGTAAACAGCCTGTCACTTTGATACCGTAAAAGAGTGTACTATTGAACTGTGAAAATGGCACTTCGTGTGTCATCATACTGATGATTTGTCATGATCATACCCAATACTTTCAATGTTAATTTGATTTAAGGAGACTTATCCCACTTGTTGGTGACAGCCAAATGAAATAAAAGGATTATGCTTCTGATTTTCAATCCAAAATCAGTTATGACAAGTCAAATGGCCTTCTCTTGATCATGACTAATCAAAGTGCCTCTATGTTTCCCATGTTGAAAGTAGAGAAAATGACACTTCATCAGCTATCATGAGTCACGAAGTGCATTTTTCACAGTGAACTGGTCCTCATTTTTTCTTTATCAAAGAGAGAGACTGTAAATCAAATTAACATTTGAAATTTTAGGTAAAATCAGCTTAACATTTGAAATATTATGTATGATCATGACAAATCATCAGCTGATGACAGGTTAGTCAAGTCAAGGTTATTTATGAGTTACATCAATTTACATGTCTTATTAAAAATATGACATCTTTGGTAAAAGAATAAAGTCCCCTGGATTTGGACCATCATCCGACCATGCACCATCTGGAACTATGGCCAGGTCTGAAGCCATGCTCTCTGAAAGTGGGCTATATTGTGGTGATGTTAACAGTACATTTCACTGAGCATGCCAGTTTGTTTTATAGAATTAAGGGTGAGGGTAAGAAATGAAGGGTTCGGTACGGCGAGTATCTTCCTGACGGCATTGGATTTAGCAAACAGTATAGGATTGTACTTCACGCTCATGTGCCCCATCCAGTTAAAAACCCTTATCTTTAATCTATTATCTATATATACATTCAAACTAAATATGCTAATGACATGCAAATGAGGTCACCCCAGGGGCCGGTTTCACAAAGCTTTTGGGGCATGCCCCAGAGTGGGGCAGTCCCCGTTTCTGTCCTCGTTTCAGTCCCCACCCCAAATCCAGTTTCACAAAACCGGGGCATGCCCCGATCTGTCCCCAACCTGTCCCCGATTGAGGACTGCTCCCTAGCTGTCCCCGTTTCAATGGGGCAGTCCCCGTGGCAGGCCCCAATAATGTAATTCTCAAGCTCTGTGTGATGTATAGATTGATTGTGCCTCGTTTTGAGCACAGACATACATTTCAACACATCCACTTCACAGAGCACTAAATTACATGAAAATTGTGGAAAAACACGGAATAGGAGAAACAAAATTGGCATACTGTTCTATGAATACACAAAGAAGAAAAATTTGACACCTTCAAGAAGAAAAACGACCCAGAATTATTATTTGTGTGTGTCTAAAGTCAACAACAGCATGAAGACAGAAATATAGCGTCGAATTCGTGGTTGCTAAGGTCAGAATACTGTGGTTGCGAAGGTTGCCAAGGTGAGGACAATTAGATTTGAGAAATGGACACTACTGGGAATGAGGCAGTGAAAATCCTTACTGATCCTGCTTTTACTAAAATTCTGGAATTAATTCTAACACCATACAAAGAGAGAATTTCAACACTTGAACAAAAAAGTATTGAGCAAGACAAGAAAATTACCGAGCTACAAAACAACCTGAAGAGTATAGAAACAAAAGCCGCACTGCAAAACAAAGTAGAAGAGAATCCGCAAAAAACAACTCCATTGCCCAGCTTGGAAGAAATAAAACAAATAGAAATGAAGCAAAAGTACCACAATCTCATTTTACAAGGATTGCCTGAAGAGGAAAATGAGAACCTGTGCACCAAAGTCCATCAGATTCTTCAAGAAAAATTTAAAACATCAACACAAATAGACTGCCGTAGAATTGGCAAAAACATCAAGGATTCTACAGACGTCACAAGTTCACAAACAAAACATACTCCAAGGCCAACTTTGATCTCCTTCAATAACATCTGGACAAGGAGAGAAATATATCGACAAAGAATACAATGCCTAAAAATTTCAGGTCTTTTCATTTGTGAGGATCTCCCGAGAGACAAAATGAGTTTGGCATACCTGGCAAGAGAATGCAAAAGGAAAGGGAAAATTCACAGCACTTGGACGCAAGACTGGAAAGTGTTAATCAAAGAAACGGAAAATGATATTCCAAGAGAAATTCAAGCTACAGACCTCCTGTTCTCAACCCCTGAAGCTTCAAGTACCGAAACTGTAGCTGCAAGCATCCCGGAAATAAATTCATCAACAACAATGCATCCATCTGAAGATCGAAACATACCAATGGATGAGAAGAAAAAAGACATCAGAGTGGAGGAATTAGAAGAATCTATCCGAAAGCACACAGATCAATTGAATTTTTTGAAAACCTTATCATTACAACACCATGGAAACTGATTCAGTACTAAATAATTTGGGAAGTACAGAAAAAAATTCTTTACTTAATATAACAAATAACGTCAATGATTCTAGTGACCTACAACTTTTAGAGCATTCCCCATATTATAACAATGATGATTTGACCGATATTTTAAAAAAACAAAAATAATATACTTAATGTATGAGTCTCAACATACAAAGCTTAAATGCAAAATTTGATCAACTACAAATCTATATTAATTTACTAAACAGATCAAAAACGTTTTTCGACATAATCTGTTTGCAAGAAACTTGGATGAGTAGTGACAGTGATGTTTCAATGTTGCATTTGGATGGCTATATTTTGTTGTCACAGCCCCTTTATTGTTCGAAGCATGGAGGTCTTGCTATATATATAAAACAGGAACTTAAATACAAAGAGCTAAAAATAAAATCAAGTTCATCTAAAATATGGGAAGGACAATTTACTCAAATAAATGTGAATGGGAAAAAAGTAACAATCGGAAATGTTTATAGACCACCCCGATACCTAATTGAAAACTACAAAACATTCACAGTTGAATTCCAATGCGCATACACAACCGCTATTCGAAAAGCTAAATCTACTATCTCTAAATGAAATTTACAACCAAAAACTACTTCAATTTTATTATAGATATCAAAACAACATCCTCCCCGATAACTTCATTAACTCCTTTTCAGTTAAAAAGCAGAGAGATACTCACTCCATAAATACGCGAAATAACAAATTCTTAACTCATAGAATCAAACACAAGTTTGCCGAAAATTATGTGAGATACAAACTATGCCATTTATTAAATAAAACCGATATTAGCATTTTAAGTAAAGCAACCACCCATTGTGAAAAAGCCTTCAAAAATTACGTAAAAATCAGTTTCCTTGGTCAATATAACTTAGAATGAAATTTACCAAACAGCTATATACGTGAAATACTTAAATCAAATAATCACAAATTATACTGTCTTTTCAAGGTGGCACTCATGCCAGCGTCCTCATTTGGACAATATGGGTGTCTCCTGGCCTTGTATTTCAAATAATATTCCAATTTATTGTACAATACTTTCCGGTCGAATAAATGCTACTCTACTCTACTCTAAATGCTACTCTACTCTACTCTACTCTACTGTACTGCAAACATGCAATTAATTGCCAATTAAAAAAGTGCAGTACCAAGTTAATTTCTTAAACTGTTGTTTTTAAATTTCGTTATCTATTGTGTTTGTTGGGAAATTAAGTGATTATGGTGTAAAATTAGTGCAACTGACCTCCGAAAAATTAAATATTTTTTAAAGGAATTGACATACGCGTCGCGTCATACAGTGTATATATGCAAGGTGTACGAGTAAAAAAAGTTATGAAATTTGCATTTAATGAAGTAGGGGAGACCAGGGTAAGTATATAGGCCTATTTGTTTCAGGTATTACCCTCTGGGACTAGGGTATCAATACCATACCAATTTCTGGGGTGTCAAATGAAAGCTAACTAAACATCATTTACTCATCATTAACATGATTAATGATAAATCAGTTCTTAATCTCTCTGGTTTGTGCTAATTAATTAACTATTTTTGAAAAGGATCAACCTTAACCCCCATAGCCCCCATGGCGGGGTAAGTTTAAGCCGTGGCATGGGGCGAGGCTATCCCTGAAAATGTTGGAGATAGGAGGAGGAGGATAGGAGGAGGAGGAGATAGGAGGAGGAGATAGGAGGAGGAGATAGGAGGAGGAGATAAGAGGAGGAGGAGAAAAGAGGAGGAGGAGATAGGAGGTGGAGGAGGAGGAGAAAGGAGGAGGAGGAGAAAGGAGGAGGGGGGATAGGAGGAGATAGGAGGAAATAGGAGGAGGAGGAGATAGGAGAAGGATATAGTAGATAGGAGAAGGAGGAGATAGGAGGAGGAGGAGAAGATAGGAGGAGAAGATAGGAGGAGGAGAAGATAGGAGGAGAAGGAGGAGATAGGAGGGGGAGATAGGAGGAGATAGGAGGAGATAGGAGGAGATAGGAGGAGATAGGAGATACGAGGAGGAGGAGGAGATAGGAGGAGGAGATAGGAGGAGGAGGAGATAGGAGTAGGAGGAGGAGGAGATAGGAGGAGGAGTAGGAGGAGTAGATAAATAGAAGAGGTAGGATGGGAGAGAGAAGGTGGAGGTAGGAGGATGAGATAGAAGTAGATGGGAGGGGGAGGAGCAGATAGGAGAAGGAGGAGGAGTTAGGAGGAGGAGATAGGAGGAGGAGGAGATAGGAGGAGGAGATAGGAGGAGGAGATAGGAGGAGGTGGAGGAGATAGGAGGAGGAGGAGAAAGGAGATAAAGGGGATAGTAGAAGGAGGAGGAGGAGATAGGAGGGGGGGATAGGAGGAGATAGGAGGTGATAGGAGAAGGAGGAGGAGAAGATAGGAGGAGAAGATAGGAGGAGAAGATAGGAGGAGGAGAAGATAGGAGGAGAAGGAGAAGATAGGAGGGGGAGATAGGAGGGGGAGACAGGAGGAGATAAGAGGATGAAGGAGAAGATAGGAGGATGAGATAGAAGAAGGAGGAGGAAGGAGGAGATAGGAGGATGAGATAGAAGTAGGAGGAGGAGGAGGAGATAGGAGGAGATAGTAGGAGGAGGAGATAGGAGAAGATTGGAGAAGGAGGAGATGGGAGGAGGAGTAGGAGGAGGAGATAGGAGGAAGAGTAGGAGGAGGAGGTAAATAGAAGAGGTAGGATGGGAGAGAGAAGGTGGAGGTAGGAGGATGAGATAGAAGTAGATGGGAGGAGGAGGGGGGAGATAGGAGAAGGAGGAGGAGACAGGAAGAGGATAAGACAGGAGGAGGAGATAGGAGAAGATAGGAGGAGATAGGAGGAGATAGGAGGAGATAGGAGGAGATAGGAGGAGATAGGAGGAGATAGGAGGAGATAGGAGGAGGATGAGGAGAAGGAGGAGATAGGAGGAGGAGATATGAGGAGGAGATAGGAGGAGGAGGAGGAGACAAATAGGCAAGGTAGGATGGGAGAGAGAAGGTGGAGGTAGGAGGATGAGATAGAAGTGGATGGGAGGGGGGAGATAGGAGAAGGAGGAGACAGGAGGAGGATGAGACAGGAGGAGGTGGAGGAGATAGGAGGAGGAGGAGATAGGAGGAGGAGATAGGAGGAGCTAGGAGCAGGAGGAGATAGGAGAAGGAGGAGATAGGAGAAGGAGGAGATAGGAGAAGGAGGAGATAGGAGAAGGAGGAGATAGGAGAAGGAGGAGATAGGAGAAGGAGGAGATAGGAGGAGGAGGAGGGGGAGATAGGAGGGGAGATAGGAGGGGATATAGGAGGGGAGATAGGAGGGGAGATAGGAGGGGAGATAGGAGGAGTAAGGAGGAGATAGGGGGAGGAAGGAGGAGATAGGAGGAGGAGGAGATATGAGGAGGAGGAGATAGGGGGAGGATGAGGAGGAGGAGGAGGAGATAAATAGAAGAGGTAGGATGGGAGAGAGAAGGTTGAGATAGGAGGATGAGATAGAAATAGGTAGGAGGAGGAGATAGGGGAAGGAGGAGGAGGACAAGATAGGAGGAGTAGATAGGAGGAGGAGATAGGAGGAGGAGATAGGAGGAGGAGATAGGAGGAGGAGATAGGAGGAGGAGATAGGAGGAGGAGGAGGAGAAGGATAATAAAGGAGAAGGAGGAGGAGAAGGAGGAGGTAATAGGAGAAGGAGGAGGAGGAGAAGATAGTAGGAGGAGGAGGAGATAGGAGGGGTAGATAGGAGGAGGAGATAAGATGAGGATGGAGGAGATATGAGGAGGAGGTAGGAGGAGATAGGAGAAGGAGGGGGAGATAGGAGGATAGGAGGAGGAAGAGGAGATATGAGGAGGAGGAGATAAATAGAAGAGGTAGGATGGGAGAGAGAAGGTGGAGGTAGGAGGATGAGAAATAGATGGGAGGAGGATGTCCATATCCAATCTCCTCCTTACTCCTATCTCCATTCTGGTATCTCCTCCTCCTCCTAATTCCAATCTTTTCATATCTCCTCCTGTCTCCTCCTCCTCCTCCTCCTCCTCTTCCTCTTCCTCCTCTTCCTCCTCCTCCTCCTCCTCCTCCTCCTATCAGCTATCTTCCACTCCTATCTCCCCCTCCCGCACGATCCAATCTCATAATTTGTCCTCCTATCTCGTATCTCCAACATCCTGTCTCCTCCTTCAATCTCCTCCTATATCCGATATCCTCCTACTATCTCCAACCGCCTCCCTTCTCTAATCTCCTATCTCCTATCTACTCATCCAAAATCATATTTACCCATCTTATCTCCTATCTCCTATTTCCTATCTATCTCCTATATATCCTCCTATCTCCTCTCTCCAATCTCCTCCTATCCCCTATTTGCTTCTCCTACCTCCTACTCCTCCTTCTAATACCCACTCTTCCTCTAACACACCTATCTCCTCCTACCTCCTATTTTCAATCTCCTCCTCCTATTTCCTAGCCCCTCATCCTATCTCTATATCCTCCTCCTATCTCCTCTTTCTTCCTGCTACCTCCTGTGTCCTCCTCCCCACTCCTCTTCCTCCAAACACCTATCTCTTCCTCCTTACACATCTCTCCTCCATCTGACTCATACCTCCTCCTATCTCCTCCTATCTCCTCCCTCCTACTACTTATAAATCCTATCTCCTCCACTCTCCTATCTAATCTACTCATCCAATCTCCTCCTCCTAACAGTGGCTAACACCTATTTCCTCCTCTTAACACCTATCTCCATCTATCTCCTATATCCTCTCTCCTCCCTTCTCCTATTTCCTCCTCCTCTCTCTTCCTCCCATCTCCTATTTCCTCCTCCTCCTATCTCCCCCTTTAACACCAATCTCCTCGAATCACCTATTTCCAATCCGCTCCTCTCATCTCTTCTCCATATATAGTATCTCCTCCTACTATCTCAAATAGCCTCCTATCTCAAAACTGCAATCTCCTCCTCCTATCTACTCCTCATATTTCTATATCCTCCTACCTCCTATCTCCAATCTCCTTCCTATCTCCTTTCTCCTACTCTTAACACCTACTCCTAACACCTATCTCCTTCTCCTAGCACCTATCTCGTACTCTAAACAAATATTTCCTCCTAACACCCCTCCTCCTATCTCCTCCTCCTATCCCCTATCTCCTACTATCTCCTACTATCTCCTATCTTCCTTACTTAAATTCCTATCTCCTCTTCCATCATCCTTACTCCTGTCTACTTCTCCAATCTCCTTTTATTTATAATCTCCTCCTCATATCTCTTATTACTCCTCCTATCTGTAAACAGGGATAGGTGGTAGGGATAGGAGACAGGAGGAGGAGATTACAGTGTAATCTCCTCCTCCTTTCTCCTATTCCTACCACCTATCCCTGTTTCCTCCTCATAATCATATCTCTATATCTCCTATCTTTTCTTTATACCTCCTATCTTCTCTTCCTATCTACTTTCTCCAATCTCCTCTTACTAGCTCCTTTCTCCTCCTATCAACTATCTCCCATCCTATCTCCTCCTCCTATCTTCCCTTTCTCATAATTTGTTCTCCTATCCCTTACCTCCTTTTCAAATTTCCTACATCCTATCTCCTCGTCCTATCTTCTACCTCTCCTATCCCCTCCTGCAATTTCCTCCTATCTCCAATATCCTCCTCCAACCTCTCATCTCCTATCTCCAATCTCCAATCTCCTTGTCCACCTCCTATCTCCTCCTCCTAACAACTCTCCTTCTAACATCTATTTCCTCATATATGGTATCTCCTATTTCCACTCTCTCTCCAATCTCTTCCTCATGCGTCATATCTCCTCCTACTATCTCAAATATCATTCTCCTATGTCCAATCTCTTCCCATCTGCTATCCCCTCCTCCTATCTCCTCCTCATATTACTATCCTCATTTCTCCTATCTCCTCTTCCTTCTACCTCTTATCTTCTCCTCTTGTCTACTCTCTCCTCGTATCTCGTATCTCGTATCTCCTACTGCTAACACCTACCTCTTCCTATCACCTCCTCCTCGTTACTTCTATTTCCTTCATTCTCCTATTTCCAATCTCCTCAATTCTCTCCTACCTCATCCTCCTATCTCCAATCGCCTACTCCTATCTCCTACCACCTATCCTCCAGCTCCTTCTCATATCCCTATATCTCCTATCAAATATTTACTCATAGGTGTACGGCGCGTGCGATTTTGGGGGGGGGGGGCTAGCAACATTTGCCGGAATTTCACAATCTAAATTTATAAACTTTTCAAATTAAATTGCCCGGAAATCATTACTTTTCAGTAGTTTTTATTTAATCATCAGCCCAAATTTTTTTAGCCTTTTTCCCCGAATCTTACTGTTTCCCAAACTTTTACCACCTATCCTCCAGCTCCTTCTCATCTCTATACCTCCTATCAAATATTTACTCCTCAAAAACCTCTCCCCTCCCTCCTCCTCCTTACACATATATCTCCTATATCCTCTCTCCTATCTCCTCCTATCTCCACCTATCTCCTATCTCCAATCTCCTGTTCTTTAGTTCTGCTCCAATCTCCCCTTCTTTCTCCTTTCTCCTCTTCCTATCACCTAGCTCCTCCTCCCATCTCCTATCTCCTACTACCTTCTACCTTTCTTACAATATCTCCTGTCTCTTATCTTCTCCTCCTATCTTATATTTTCTCCTCTTTCCTCCTATGGACTCCTTCTACCTCCTATCTCCTCTTCCTATCTCCTATCTCATACCTCCTCCTCCTCAATATCTTCCCTTTCTCCTCTTATCTCTTCCTCCTCTTTAAAATGATATGACGAAGAGAAGGTTGGGCACCAGTTTGATTGACAGATGGAGATGACATGAGAAGGTAGGTGGGAATTTCAGTGTGGTGTTATAATTTAATTGTTTTAAATTAATATAAATGAATATGATAGAAATAAATTAGCAATATTTGTGCCCTTTACAATTGACCCTTCAGCTGATCTTTGACTTTTCAGATGCTCAAGGCACTGGCCCAAGGCCTGCGGAGAAGCCCGCAGGAAGGGGGGGGGTTCTTCCTCAACTTCTGCATTGGGATGCGCCACAGCATTTGAAATCAATCGTTTGGTCCGCAGAACTAAAATAATGTGCAGTATATATTTTTTCTGAACATGACAATGGTTTTACTGTCTAAATTCACAAGAAATTGCCAAATATCATTTTTTTTTTTTCTCGTCTGTATATAACCAGAAATTAAATTTCAGGCCTTTCTATTTCCTTGGCCCTTTGGGTAAAATCTAATTTGTTTCAAGCCTTTTCAGGGCCTGGAATTTGAGAAACCCTAATTACAGGCTTTTCAAATATTGGCAGTCGCCACAACTATATAGTCATTATACTATATTTATATTAGGAAATACTCTGAGCAGTAAAAAGTAAAATAAAATGTTGACAGCCTTGGGAGAATTTATATGTTTTATAAAAAGACCTAGAATTTAAAAAAAACTAGAAGTGCATCAACTGGATGTCTGATACCCCCTTCTCCACCCCAATTGAATTTTTTCCTACTTTTTAGCTACATCAACTGGGAAAATGTTTCAGAATATTTTTCTCATTCGATTTGCATTTTGTAAGCATTCTTAAAATATGTTTGTATGGATTCTGCTTTAGGGCTGATTGCCCATTGCATTTAGTAATCTAATTTGATAAAGGTATGGATTATATATTTTCTTTCTTTTTATTGCATCGAAAATGTTTTAATTAATTTATACTGCAATTTAGCTGATGGTGGCAGCACTGAGTGGAATGAGCAGCTCGCCCTGCCATCTACTGTTAATTTTGTACGGGGGGGGGGGATATCTCGTGAGACACAATGTAAACATTGCAAAATCCAAAACATGCAAAACACAAATGAATCAAACACTGAAAGAAGCAGAAACTGATGAAATGATGCTGCAGAATGGTCTTCCAAGGAGATTGTTTTGTTGGGACTGCCAAGTCTGGTATGGGTCTTGCACTCAAAACTTCAGAGCCCATTTTCTCAGCTCCTAGTTGGTCAATCTTCACTCTGAAAAGTTTTACAGACTCTCCTCAACGATCTCCAAATGGATAGCCATAAGATCTAGGTGTGCAAAGCTTAAATAACCCTCAAAAGTGCCGCGATCGGCAGCGCGTAAAATTTGCGTCATGACGCAACGGGGCATGCCCCATGCTTGGGGCTGTCCCCGTGAGGACTGGGTGAGTTTTGGTTTGTGAAACTCAACGGGGAGTGCTCCAACGGGGCATGCTCCCTGGGGAGTGCCCCACAGCGGGGCAGGCCCCATAGGGGACTGCGATCGTGAAACCGGCCCCAGGTCATACGACAGTTGTGCAAGGAAAGCTACCTCCACAGGCCTGTCCTTCCCCTACACCCTTCACCTACCCTTCTTTCACCCTTTTCTTCTTCTGATGACATCATTAATTGCTGTTTTCTTTGCTGTTTATTGCAGTTTGTCTGTAACATCAAACGTACTTCGCTCTGTCTCCACCAGAGCTCCGCTTATGCAAATCACCTGCTGGGTCAGAAATGTTTCGCCCCACAAATGTTATGCCACATGGCAGCACTGTCAAAATGTAGGACCATCATCTTTTCTGGGCCAATAACTCCCTGTTTACAAAGTCTACCGACCGCTTGAATGTCACTGTCTCATTTCTAATGTAATGCCCTCTTAATCTAATAGAAATACTGTACTTCACTAACAACTTTTCATCAACATCCCGTCAAAATCTCCATTCACCTGTTTATTCCCTTATCACTTTCTGTGCTTTCAATGGGCTTTACTAGTTATATACATTCAAACTAAATACTAATGACATGCAAATGAGGTCATCCCAGGTCACAGGATGGTTGTGTGCTGAGACCTCCTTCTACATGCCTGTCCTTCCCCTGCACCCTTCACCTACCCTTCTTTCACCCTTTTCTTCTTCTGATGATGCCATAAATTGCTGTTTCCCTTGCTGTTTAATGCAGTTTGTCTGTAACATCAAAGGTATTTCCCTCTGTCTCCACCAGAGCTCCGCTTATGCATATGGGCTACAGAAATGTTTCACCCTAAAAATGTTATGCCAGATGGCAGCACTGTCAAAACGTGGACTTTTGCATTGACTTATCTGCTTGGGCCAAGGGCCAAATAACTGCATCTTTAACAAAAGATAACTCCCTGTTTACAGTGTGTACCATGCCCTTAATTGTAATAACTCCCTCTTTACAAAAAGATAATTCCATCTTTGCAAAGTCTACCCTGCTCTTGACGGTCTCATTTCTAATTTAATGCCATGTTAATCTCATAAAAATACTTGACTAAAAACTTTTATCAACATGCCATCAACATGCCATCAAAATGGCCATTCAACCGATTTCCCTTATCACTTTCCGTGCTTTCTATGAGCTTTACTACCTATATCGAAAATAAGAGGTACTAGTGTCTGTTTCAAAGACATGTACTAGATAAACTGTCGAGTGTTGAACTTCAAACAAGAGATCTATGGCATGACTTCCCTTTCGTCTGTAGCATACTGGGTCTCAATAAATTTTGATTTCTGAACAATTCGTACAAACTTCAATAAAGCAGTGAAATGAGCAAACCATTGAAATAGGAAATAAGCTGCATCAACCATGGCTTTATTTCAAAGCATTAAACATCTTGTGTGATATAAAACTGGTCAGATTCATTCAGTCAGCTATTGGCAATATCCTTCATTTGCAGGACAATGAATTAGAGTTGGTTTTGGGAAACTTCTCCAAATTGAAATGAAACAGCAAATGTGTTGTGTAATCTCCCAGGAATTCATCACAGAAGCTGCCAAAGTGTAAATCAGATGATCAGGGGGATTTCCCTCAACATAAAAACATTTTATGTAACCCAGTTAGCAAACCTAAATTCAGGTTCACTAAATGCATGTTTCATATTTGCATTGCTGATGCAGATTACTATTAGTAAGGTGTACTGCGAGGTTTACATAAACTATACCAATGTAAATAATTGATAGTTCCATAATCGAGTCATATATATCAGCCTACACGATGATGAAATGTGATAATGACAAAGGAAGATCAATATTAAATTTTAAGTGTCAAATAATGACCATTTATTAATACGGAAATATGATAATATAATGCATATTAAAATTGTACAAAAACTGTGCATTTTCGTCATTCAGTATTGCATTTTAAAGCAATGACTAATCTCAACATAGTGATAATAGTTAATTATGTACATTTAGAAGTAAAAAATAAACATTTTGATACTGTTACAGCTGATGGATGATGATAGCAGTGACTTTAATACCTTTTGAGTAGTGATGCAGACCGGACCACTTTTTAGAGGGTGGTCCGGTATTTACAAAAGTGGTCCGGTCCTGGTCTGGTCCAGGGTGAGGTGGTCCGATTTTGTTACTGGACCGGTCCAGAAGCGGTCCATCGGCATTTAGAAAATTATGATAAAAATGAGGGTTTAAACAAGCTGTATGACATAAATTTCATTTTTTGAAATGACAAAATTGATGCCACACCCTTCATGACATGAAAAATCACTGGACCGGTCCGGACCGGCACTTTACCGGTCTGGTCCATCACTGGACCGGTTTTTTGTCGGTGGTCCGGTCCAAGGCGGTCCAGGGCTGGACCGCGGACCGGACCGGTCCAAGGCGGTCCGGTCTGCATCACTACTTTTGAGACCATGTCCCTATCCTTGCCATTTTATTCTCGCTGATTCATAAGCAATTTTTCTGGTCATATCCTGTAGGGGAGAGCGGGGCACAGTGAGACGGTGGGCACAGTGAGACAAAGCCCGTAGCGCCCAGCTGGTACTGTTTACAGATCAACCCTCTTTTTTATAGTACAAAAAGTAAGTAAGTGAGAGTCTGACCTATATCCGGAATGCCTAGGCAGCATATTGAGAGTGGAATTTCAATATTTTGGTTTTTAGCGAGTAAAAGTAAATAATTTTGCTAAACGACTTTTTGTTATAATTCCCAAGAAAAATGGTATCATGCAAATCAATTGCCAGGGATTCAAACCTTAATTATTTATCTTAGTTTAGTGAGATGATGAACACAATATAGGCATCTGGTCCACAGAATTCAAAAATTTTAGAAAGAGAGCTGCGTGGGGCACATTGAGACAGTTGGAGGCGGGGCACAGTGAGACATCATTAAATACACTTGAAATGACCTGAATGTAAGGCATAGCTTACAATTCACTATTAAAAACAAAATGCCTGCTATAAACTACTGATTTTAGTGAGTCATATCCAAAGAGAGGCATCAGAAAGAATTTTGATTAGTTTGTAACAGGTGCGGCAGGTTAAATAAGTCGTGCATGCGTCCTGTGCGATGAAGTTTCGAAACATGCTCAAAAAAGTACCTAAAAAATCACCTAGCCAGCTGCTTTTATAAAAGTACAGTAGTTTCTGTATCAACAATTCATAGAACAGTTCCGCAGGTCTTGAGGATCGGCGGTTACGGCAGCAGATGCCGTGTCTCACTGTGCCCCGCCTGCTGTCTCACTGTGCCCCACCCACGGGGCACAGTGAGACACTTAACGAGCATGGACGTAGCTCAAAATTTCTCCAAACCTGTAAAAGGTAGGAACCTAAAACTGCTGGACAATATACCCAACGTCATTATCTATAATGTGGACCTGATCTCATTTAACTCGTTACTGCCAACATTTTGGAACACTTGAAAATAAAAAAAGTGTCTCACTGTGCCCCGCTCTCCCCTACTGTCAATGCTATCAAAACAAGTCAGCTACTGAGTCACAGCAAATTAATCATGCAATTGAATATGGCCTGTGGTGAAGTCATTGATGGTGAAAAACAACAGAGTGTAAGTACTGTTCATTCTTCAACTCTAACAATTTCAACATGCAGCAAGAGATCAGCTCGAAAAATATTCCACTTTGATCCAACTTCCTTAAAATACTACAAGCAAAAAACACAAATTGTGCTAATTCGACCACATGTAGAAGGAGAAAGTGAAATCTCTCCGCTCATATCCATGTTAATGTCTGAAGGTGGAAAATAATACCACAAGTGGAGAATGCGAGGTAACATCTTCATCCACTCATGTCCATGTAAATGCCTGAATGTGGTAGATAATACCACAAGTGGAGAACGAGAGGTGACATCTTCATCCACTCATGTCCATGTAAATGCCTGAATGTGGCAAATAATACCACAAGTGGAGAACGAGAGGTGACATCTTCATCCACTCATGTCCATGTAAATGCCTGAATGTGGCAAATAATACCACAAGTGGAGAACGAGTCCATGTAAATGCCTGAATGTGGCAAATAATACCACAAGTGGAGAACGAGAGGTGACATCTTCATCCACTCATGTCCATGTAAATGCCTGAATGTGGCAAATAATACCACAAGTGGAGAACGAGAGGTGACATCTTCATCCACTCATGTCCATGTAAATGCCTGAATGTGGTAGATAATACCACAAGTGGAGAACGAGAGGTGACATCTTCATCCACTCATGTCCATGTAAATGCCTGAATGTGGCAAATAATACCACAAGTGGAGAACGTGAGGCGACATCTTCATCCACTCATGTCCATGTAAATGCCTGAATGTGGCAGATAACACTGGTCAACGATGATTTTGCTACCTGAGGAAAAATACCTCTATAAACCTAATTTGAGCGTGCTGATTCCAAATCTGAAATCAGAATTTCTCCAGAACATCTAGATTTTGAGTTATGGCCATGTCAATATTTGGCAAATAATCAGGCGTGAGAGCAATTTGCGTGTCAAAGAAATGTGTTCTTAGCTATTAAAATTTAGATTTAGAAATTATCTTAGCATTTGTATAGGTGATTTTGATATTCTGAATCAAAATATGACCTACTTGTTTACTCAGACTTCTCCAACTGAATATATTTGAGGATAAGAGGTGCCAGAAATAGGCGATTTTTACCAAGTAACCTCTGGTTGGGTTTATAACTATTTCAAGATATGAAAATTTTTTATGAGGTGCTACAGCCAGTAATTAAAACCAATTTGTGAGCTACTATGGCCTACTTTGCCAAAAAAAATGTATTGATAATTTTATATTAACAAATTTGATGAAAAAAATATTCGGAAAATCTATGCTTTTTCCAATCTGATTTTGAATGTCCATTTTTAAATGCTCAGGAGAATGTATATGCCCTAAGTTATGTCAGATTACACTTAACCTCCAGTAGCTCAGACTCTGTAGGGATTGCTTGATCATCATTAAAGAAGGGGTTATGTGAACCACATAAATTGCTGCAAATTCGATGATTTAATTCTACGCGATTTGATTTCTTCTTGACAGAAATTGTTGGTTTGAGCAAAACAGTATGGAAAACAGTTAAAACCATGTAAAATTCCAGGCACTGGTCTACACAGTGGCTGAGGCTGGTTCTATGGACAGTGTGGTTGTATTAGAGTGTAGTATTTGGAATTATATCTGCATTACCTGACCCTTCCAACCAGAACATTTTAATTTACAGTTTATTGCATCTAATTTTCCATCAATTTTTTTTCATATTCTTCATAAAAAAAACCAATACTAATAAGAAATTACACACAGAAACTATAATTTATCAGTAGGAGTTGCATATTAGCCCTTTTCATATCTCTAAAAGGGAATATATTGAACAATAACAATTTCGCAAAAAATCGCCCATTTCTGGAGCCTGTCACCCTCAAATTTTTGTATCTGGACCTGTCTGATTGAAATACTTGGCTATATATTGCTTCAGCATCTTGAAATAATCTATGTAAATACTGCGATATGCCTACTTTCCAGTATTCAACAGTACAGAGTGCATTTCTTTGACACGCGAATTGCTCTCACGCCTGATTATTTGCCAAATATTGACATGGCCATAACTCAAAATCTAGATGTTCTGGAGAAATTCTGATTTCAGATTTGGAATCGGCATGCTCGAATTAGGTTTATATAGGTATTTTTCCTCAGGTAGCAGACGGAAAATTTTTTTTTGTTGACCAGTGTAATACCACAAGTGGAGAATGCGAGGCGACATCTTCATCCACTCATGTCCATGTAAATTCCTGAATGTGGAAGGTAAATTTATATTATTGGAACACTGGCAATCTTATATAATTAAAACACAAATGCTGTATTAATCATAGATGAGAAAGATACAACAATTTTTTTTTATTTCCAGAGTTAATATAAATTTACCTGAAGTTGTTAGTTCATCTGTAAGTGACCTGTTTTCTTGCACATGTACTGAAGTATCTGAAAGAATACATAACAAGAAATTCTTTTACAAAAAAGAATTGTAGTTTGCTTTGTTATGCGGAATAGGGATTTTTTGTAACAAAAATTATATATATTGCATACATGTATAGGGCGGCGGGCTGATGTTATAAGTAAAGTGATTTTGAAGGAAACAAGGATGGCTCAGCCAAGATCGAGAGCAATCATCGAAATTAACGCATGCAGTAGATTGAGGTGAAATGACGGGATGGAAGAAGCAAATTTAACGATCATGTAGCTATAGAAGATACTTCCATGAAAATTTCATGTCAAATGTTGATTCATTACACATTTTGATGTCATGAAGCAGTGAATAAGAGCCATTGATTTTCAATGTTGGTTTTCAAGTAAGTTGAAGAAATATTGTAGGAAGCCCTTTTAATAAAATGCACATGACAAGTCCCAACTGTCCATGCTTGACATTTTCACTTACACAGGAGTAAATAATTGCTATTACTAGTGAAATGACGGGTTCAGATCAGAAGATGAAGAACCATGTTGAATTTAATGATCATGTAAACGATAATTTCTATGATATTTTCATGCCAAATGTTGGTTCATTACATTTTGATTTAATAATGCAACAAATAATTGACATTGTCAATGATGGATTGAGGCTTGAATCAATCTGAAGACTGAAGAAACTGTATAGCTGGATACCCTTTTAATGAAACTCACATGTCAAGTTCCCTGCTGTCTGTGCTTGACATTTTCATCTGTAATGTACACGAATGAGTAATCAATATTGTTGTCAAAGTACAAAGACACTGAACAGATAATCACAGGAAGACCAAAGGTAACACGTTAAAACAATACATTCAAAGTATTACTGAGAAAAGGCCTTTCTGTATAACATATGACCAAACAATAATGTCACTAATTTTGCCTTTCAACAGTCATGTTATCATAGAGCAGTGTGTAGGAGTGTCAATGAAATAGACAGTGTAGAAGCTCAGGCTGTTATAGATAAACGATAATACGATAATGCCCCAGCATAGTAGCAGGGCTCTTTCAATCTTATTGTCATGCATACAAATTGTCCCTGGCTGACCATACTAATTTCAATGATTTCAATCAGCCAAAGAGATGCAAGTTGCTATTTCATTAAGTTTTGAACCATGTCTTTATATAAAGTGCAATTACTACCCAGAAGTAATAATCTAAAGATATAGATGTAACATTAAAAATGCGAACCAGGAAATTAAAACGAATCAAAATTCATTGAAAAACTGTGGGAGTGTCATGCAAATTTGCAAAAGGTAACCTGAAATCCACCATTTCAGCTTTGATGAGAGTCACATGCCAGTTAGGAAGTTTTATGAAACCAACACTGCCTTGTATAAAATTCCAATTGACAAGGAAGAAGTAGACACCAGGTTAGCTGTCACCAACTTGTTTTTCAATATGTCGCTTTGACAAGTGGTAAATTTGTGGTGGATCCATCATGGCCCAGCCAGGCTTGACAGATTCAATATTCCAACCAAAATTAATGAAAATCCAAACCTACTGGAGGTTGGTATTTTGCCCCCATCCCCCTCCCCCCCCAGTCATAAATTCTGAACGGTCCCTTAACAACTAAAAGATCATGAAAAGAAATCAAATTTTAAAATGAATCTTCTCACAGAAAAAAAGAGGAAGTTTTGCAGGTCAAGTTCTTGCCATAGGTAATCAAAACTTAAATCAAAAGATCTAGACTTTGTAATATGCAATTTCAATGAAATTCACAAGCCAAATATAAGAGGTTGACATTTTCATTTAATAAAGCTATGAATAATTGACAGAGTTTGTCAAAAGACGGACTCAGAACCAGAGATGCAAGACAAAGCCAATGAAAAGCCCAACCAAACTCAATGAATGAAAATCTCTCAATGAAATTCACAGGACATATTTCAGACCTTTTCCAATGTATATAATTGATTTACATGAGCCACCAATCGACTTCTTCTATTTATATGTATCAAATAAACAATAGATTGGATGATATTCACAATGCTATTGTTGCTAAACATGTCCTCATCCAAATCAAAAACACAGAATTCAATAAATTTTATTCAGTGAACTATAGTCACTTAGGTTTTGCATGGTTTGTAAACACTGACCCCTGCATGTCCATAGTATAGACCCTAGGTTTGTTGTGGAGGTATCAGGATCATTGTAGCGAAGAAGACCTCAGGGACTCATAATTATGTTCCATTGAAAATACTAATTGCAATTAAGATCTTATTCTCTCTAATCTGCTGCAGTCAAATACAACCAATGCGATTAGCCAATCCGTTTGACCAAAACAAGTGCTCTTTAATTACTGCCTGTTATTTAAAAACCACATTATGTCTTACAGGTATAAAGAAACATATAATAAATTAATCCATTTTGCTGACTGGAATTGATTTTCAAATCTTATCAGCAACGATTAATCAGTTTGTCGTGAGAACTGTAGCGTGAAGCAATTAATTTTCTTGGTTATGGGTCAATCATATGAGTTGAGGGGTGCCGGAAGGAACTGCGGGCGGCAGGGGCAGTTGGACGAAAAAGGGCAAATCATATTCGCGCCAATTTCATATGACAGAATTTAAATAGAGAGTTAATAATAATTTCAATATATACTTACTAATTTGTACCTATAGTAAAAAAATTGCCCCCCCCCTGCCCCCCCCCTGTTCCGACACCCCTGGTTGAGTTAATGCTAGAAATATTTCTGCAATTTTTTTGGCTAAGTCTACCTTTAAAACAGATCAATAGGGGGCGCTGATTCCTAGCGACCTGACTACGATATTCACTGCACAATTTCCGAGTTTTCTAGAAATAATTCCACTTCCCAAAAAACCGCAACCTAAAATACTCAATGATTTTAGGCCAGTAGCACTAACTTCGGTAGCCATGAAATGGTATGGAAATTGCACACAAGTGTCCAGAAACAAATTATGTAAAGTCATCAAATATGCTAAAAGGCTAGGTATGCAAAATGCAAAGACTCTGTTAGAATTATATGAGAAGTTTGCCAGGCAAAAAGCAGTGGCCATTAAAGTAGATTGCCAACATCCATTGTATAGTTGCTACCAATTATCACCATCACGCAGGAGATTTCAAGCACAATATGCAAGAACAGCAAGGTTTAGCAAATCATTCGTACCTGCAAGTGTTAGACTGCTTAATTATGTATAAATTGTATAAACTATTTTTGTATAAATTGTACATACGTTGACATTTACTGTTGTTTGAATATCGTATGCCACAACAAATTTTACTGTATACAGTGACAATAAATTATTATCATATCGTATCGTATCGTATCGTAGATCAGTCACATGCAGATGTACATCTAAATGAAATTGAGATCCTCGTCATGAGTTCCAGCAAATCGGGGCACAGTGTCTCCCTTTTAGGTAAGGACGATGGCTTGATCTGTGTGACATCAACTCGACAAGGGCTGAAAAAGGAAGAAAAATTATTTTTTCAGCATATTCAATAGTTACTAATAGGGTTTTATATCGTTGCCGACATTCGATACGATACGTATCATCGATACACTTGATCGATACACGATTCGTACCGTCGGTCCGCAAATTCGGGCCCGATCCGCATTTTAGAGAATCCGCCTCCCGAAAAAACAAATTTTTGGCCCGGAAAGTTGATCTCGCACTAGAGCGCACATCAACATGACGAAGTTGGCGAGTTCAGTTCATGATTTTATGGATATTTTCTGTTAAAACTTGGCAATAAAACAACTTTTTGGCTGGAAATTGCATTATTACATCGAAACGAAAGTGCTGCTTTGAAAACTGGTTCGGGAACCGGCCAGACTGTACCAGTATGGCCGGTATTTATCGAACCGGTATAGACCCCTGGTTACTAAAAGTTAAGTAATATTACTATACGACTCTGGACCCCAAAAATCTGAACTTAGTTAAGAGGTCCATTTATGCGAAATTCAGTAAATGTATGCGCCATAGCTTTCTAATGCAATGAGGTCACAACAAAAATATGGATCATTGGTGAATTAAATAGTTATCTAACATAAATAAGCACCATAAATTAATTAACATGCTTTAGTTCTGCATATACCCACGGATTGATCCATCGAATGTCTTGGAGTATGATGGAGATTCATGGGAGTTTCAATGACTTCCAACAGGCAAACTACACACTTCCAGTGCAACTTTTTCCACTGCAAGACAAAAAGAATAAAATAAATTATAAAAGTGGCAAAAATAATTCTTATTGTATTTTGGATAAAAAATATTATAATATCACTGAGATATCCATGAACTCCTTGTTGGCCACAAATATAAGACTCTTAAATGACACAAGCAGGTGGTACAGTGACTGTTTTGTATAATCATTAAATATTTATGCATCTTTTGATTTATTTCAATTTCAATTCTAAATTGTTAATTATAAAAATTAGTAAGTTAGATCAAACATATTTAATCTTTAGTTTCTTGGATCAACAGACCAAAAAGACTTTCCACCCTTGAAAAAAAAGGTGCCGAACAATGAATTTTATTTGTTTGCAGAATGAAAGTCAAGATTTACTACAAAGTCTACAATTTTTTTGTCATCCCACAAATTGACCATAAAAAGATAACAATCAATTGCCAGGCCTAACAGGAGTTTATAAATACCTATTGCCAGGCCTAACAGGAGTTTATAGATACCTTATCAGCACAACAATTACTTATCGGATAAACGTCTAAGCATACATTCCAAAATGTAAAGAATATCTGAAAATCCAATGAATTAACTTTTCAACACAAACCTCTCAACTTACCCAGAGAGCTCTGTCAACACTTTTCACAATTTATAGAGATGTGTCAATGCAATGATCATGCATATCTCATTGAGTTATAAGTGGTTATTAAAATTGCTCGAGGACACCGTGCATGCATTGCGTGCTATTTTTCATTATCACCTTGTATTAGTCTTCAGTGAGTGAGTGAGTTTGTGTTTTACGCCCCATCAGCACTGGTGTGGGCTATTTAGAGGCAAGTATTAGTCTTCAAGAAGCAAAGCGGAATCTATGCTTGAAGGCAGCATATCCAGTGATCCATTAATGTTATATTATTCCCCTGAAAGATGAAAAATGAATGGTTAATTAAATGTAAGTTGATGTAGTACATAAAAACTCGCCGTAAACTGATTTTATGGACAATATCATAACTGCATTATTGCAATTAATCAAAACTTCATCTTTTATCAAAGAGATCAAGTTATGCAATAAAACTTATAAAATTATAACAGTAAGTAAAATTAATTATTTTATGATAATTCTCACCATTTGTTTTATCAAGAGATCAATATGCAATAAAACTTATAAATCATAACAGTAAGTAAAAATTAATAATTTTAACATAATTCTCACAATTTTTTACAAAAAGTTCGGGACATTCCAATTTTTAAACTGGAGTATGAATTTGCCACATGATTTATCGACATCACGTCATGACGTAAACTTATCGCCAATGTACAAAATAGTGGATGTCCTTTGTTCCTGACCAGTGAAATTTTACCAAAAATTAATAATCACCATGTTAATTTGAGTGCCCTCCAAGTTGGACTAGGGCTTTCTGAAAGCCGTTTCTCGTGCTGATTATCACATATATCATATCTCAGCTTAATAGGCTATTATCACGCAGCAGTACGTGACTGTTACACACAAATGGTTTTTCATTTGTCAGACTTATCAGTGCAGTAGGCCTTTAGTTTAAAAATCAGTAATTTCATTGTTAAAAAGATTTAAAAGTTCAAATCCATTTGTTTTGACATACCATGAAATTGTCATGTGCAGTGCAAGGTTGAGCCTGAGCAGTAGCCTTCACAAAACTTGCAGTTAGGGGTAGACCGGTTTTAAAACTATTAGTTGGTCGCATGCATATCATCCAGCTTTACCATGGAGGTCTGCTGCTGTCCTGTTGAAAATAAAGTGAAGACGGTAGTCAAATTTAAATCAAGGCAATTTAAATCACGTTTATTTAATGATTTTAAGGTGCCCATTGAAATCATGATGTATTTGATTTAAACAGATTTATTTTGATTTAGATCACTTAAAAATCACTGAATCTGAAAGAAAAACAAGCATTTGGTACGAGCCATATTTAATCTGAAGAATAGATGGTGCCATAATAACATTATGTATATATACAACTCATCATGTCAAGGCCAGGACTGGAATTGTGAATGTCCTCATGTGACAGTTATTTCCCAGACTCATAAATATGCTGCTTCTTCACCACTGGTAATTTCAGTGGGCCTGGCGAGTTCTCCCCTGCCAACTTGACCAATCCCCCCCCCCCCAAATAAACTTTTGACAGAACAGCCCCTCTCTCAGTCTCTGGCTCTGATTAAACAGGTAAACAGTGAAATCCTTACCTTCAATGACTCTCTGCAACCTTCAGTACTGCAAAATAGGTGAAAATCCCTTGTAAGTCACTAATGTTACAATAATATCTGTCAGAATCATCCGATTTAAAAAATTTAAAGTTCTTCATGTGCATCTGCTTGCAATGACGCCGTTCATGCAGGTTCGAAATGTGCTCCGCGCACGAGAAAGAATCGCGAAAAATATTAATTTAATGAAATGACTGGTGTTTGATCAAGATTGGCCTTTGATCCACCTATGTATTTTAAAGACTAGTATTTTAGAAAAGCTATAATGAATGTATATAACTGAGAAAGTCATTTAAGATGGAACACAGATATTGATGATGTCATTAACTTGAGTGGGTTTCCAAGGTGATTCTCCAGCGTTTTACTAGTTTGCTGGCTTATGTAATTCATACTCTGCTTAAGCCTGTAACATAGATTTCAGATGCAAACTACAAAAAGAGGTGACAGTAATTAAAGGCATTACCACAGCTCAAGGGAGGAAGTTACAATTGAGAAATTACAAATCCTTGCAGAAATGCACTAGAATGTTTCTTGTGAGGTCACATCCATGCCGTATTCCCTTTGCCTCATATGTAGCCAGTCAGGTCATATAGTATGCAATACTTCCAATGCTCTTGACCAAAGTCACTGACTGACTAGTTCCACTCTCCACTGAGGTCACAAGTTGCCCCATGATAAATTGACAGTTCTTGCCAATGTATTTGATTTGACATCATTGATGTACACACACAACTGAATGTAGAAAGTTGTCATTCTTTGACTGTCAATTACCAGCATGTCTGACCAATCACAATAAAAGCACAGGGAAATACATCCCTTCAACACTGACACACAACCAACATGTTACCATTACAATCAAGCAAAAATATGTGATATATGAACACACTGACCAAGTTGTCTGCCGGAAATGCTCTCAACAGTGTCCCTCTTTTCTGGAATGGGTGGCAAGGGAGGTTTGGGGGAGTATCCTTGCCCGGAAGAAACAGCTGAGATGCAAGACAGAGCTGATTTAAAATTTGTATTTATAATGAAAGGTGACAATTGAAGGGTCAGCAGTGTATTAATTAATAGTAAATGTAGTAGATAATTCTATGAAATGCTAGAATGTCAGATACCAGATGTGATGAAAATGCAAGTAATTACCAGAAGAAGTTTGTTGATCTTTGAGCTGCTTGTTTTCCAAGGCATTGTCCAAATTCAGGACATTTTCCAGCGATTCTGTGAAATTAAGAATATGTTTAAATAAGTCATTCAAAATATCGAAGATATTCAGAACAACATTTAATTATAGCGACTGAAGAACAGTAATCATCATGTTGATATCAAGCATCATTTAGTGTTATATAGTGTGTCTCACACTTCTCAACTCTTTTATTATTAAGGTATGAAGATGGGCACATTTTTAAGGAAAATGCTTCATGGGGAAATAAAAAATTAATCAATGAATACACTGACCTTGTGGTGTGCTGGTGGTACCCTCAATCATGTCTCTCTTTGGTGGAATGGGTGGCAGTGGAGGTGGCAGTGGAGGTTTCGGGTGATCCCTTTGTAAGAAAGATAGCCCATGAACTGAAAAATGGATAAATGATGATGATTAAGAAAGTTCACAGTGCAGCACAAAACTTATGGAAAAAACTGGTAGCTTCCATTTTTGACTGCAATTTTCAAAAATGTTCTAGTCATAATTATCACCATTCTATCCTTCCATTAGATATCTTTTGAGCTGGTCTGGCTAGTTCTCCTGTGATTTTATGTTATAACATGGATGTGTCAATGAATCTTGGATGCTGCAACATTTTTAAACCTAAACAATTAAGGGAAATATTCGTCAAATTGTCAAATATTGAACTGGAAACATAAATTCTTCCATTGTCTCCAGAAGTATAGGGAGTTAACTGTGAGACTCAATTTAATGGAGCTCTGGTTCTTAAATTTTCCAGCAATATGTATAATAATGAACATTATATTATTACAAATACAATATTCCCCTCAAAAGTTTATTGCAACAAAAGTTTCGAGAAAGGACAATAAACTATATAATTTAGTCAATAAGCACTTGCATAGAAAAGTATGTGACTTTGATTGGAACCTTTTTTATGGTCAAGTAAATGTTGAAAAGAGGTTAAAGACAACAAAATATGTAGATGCAAAATTTGTAACTGCGAAATAGAAACTGTTGAGCAATGATTGACTGTTCAGATATTATGCGTATTTGGAAAAATGAAGAAGATATTTTGAAGAAATTGGTGGATAATTTTTGATTGATAAATTTAATATAATTTGTGGCTATCTTGACGATGAGGAAGATGAAAACAGTGAAATTGTGAACTTTGCTCCATAGTGCATTTACATCAAATATAGCAAAAGCTCTAATCAACAGGGTATTTCATGAAGTTCATTGAGTGAACAAAGTGGCTTTACCAGTAATTTCAACTAAATGTGGCACTCTCTAGGGGACGTGGCTAAAACCATCTTAATTGGCTTTCCAAAAGAAGTTTTCTTCAGGGGACGTGGCTAAAACCATCCCAACTGGCTATTCAAAAGAAGTCTTCATCAGGGGACGTGGCTGAAACCATCCTAACTGGCTATTCAAAAGAAGTTTTCTTCAGGGCACGTGGCTAAAACCATCCCAACTGGCTATTCAAAAGAAGTTTTCTTCAGGGGACGTGGCTAAAACCATCCCAACTGGCTATTCAAAAGAAGTTTTCTTCAGGGGACGTGGCTGAAACCATCCCAACTGGCTATTCAAAAGAAGTTTTCTTCAGGGTATGTGGCTGAAACCATCTCAACTGGCTATTCAAAAGAAGTCTTCTTCAGGGGATGTGGCTGAAACCATCCCAACTGGCTATTCAAAAGAAGTTTTCTTCAGGGGATGTGGCTGAAACCATCTCAACTGGCTATTCAAAAGAAGTTTTCTTCAGGGTATGTGGCTGAAACCATCTCAACTTGCTATTCAAAAGAAGTTTTCTTCAGGGGATGTGGCTGAAACCATCCCAACTGGCTATTCAAAAGAAGTTTTCTTCAGGGGATGTGGCTGAAACCATCCCAACTGGCTATTCAAAAGAAGTTTTCTTCAGGGGACGTGGCTGAAACCATCCCAACTGGCTATTCAAAAGAAATTTTCTTCAGGGAATGTGGCTGAAACCATCCTAACTGGCTATTCAAAAGAAGTTTTCTTCAGGGGACGTGGCTGAAACCATCCCAACTGGCTATTCAAAAGAACTTTTCTTCAGGGGACGTGGCTGAAACCATCCCAACTGGCTATTCAAAAGAAGTTTTCTTCAGGAGACGTGGCTGAAACCATCCCTAAATGCATACATATGTGTTGGATGTGATGGAAAATGTGATAGAAAGAGTGAAGTATACTGTGGGTTAAATGTGATGGAAAGAGTGAAGTATACTGTGGGTTAAATTTGATGGAAAGAGTGAAGTATACTGTCGGTTAAATGAGATGGAAAGAGTGAAGTATACTGTGGGTTAAATGTGATGGAAAGAGTATATTATATGTTAGATGACGAAAAGAGCAAATAAAGTATTATATGACATGCGTGTAATGCAGGCCTTAGGATGTTAAGGCACCTGCGGAATAGGTGAGTGTACTGAATTGTGAATGTATGTGTGGTTTGTTTATGAATAAATAAATAAATAAAATGAATATAAAATGGTTGGCTAAATTCCAAACTAATTATGGAATATTTTGTACTGCCACATGTTTTGTAATAGACCTACCCAGGATGCTGCTTCCCTCATTCCCAGCTAGTGATCCTGCATCCCTGGGAATTGGTTCACTGTCATTTCCTGCGTTAGACTGAAAAAGGAGAAGTAAGCCATGCCTATCATTCAGATGACCAGAAGAGCAAGATATAGAACTCATTCCATCAAGCAGTGTATAATGTATTATTTGAAATGAAAAGTTATACATCACTTATAAGAATTTCGCTTGTACTGCTAGGGAAGTTTATCTCACAGACTTGTATAAACAAAAACATATTCATTGATTGGCACTGATCAAGTAACAAGTAAAAAGCTCTACAAATGCATTGTGATGGCACAGACTAGACTTTTCTTCCAATAGAATGCAATATGTACGCAAATAGTTGAGTTTTAAGCAAACTATAAAGTACTACCAGGAACAGCTGAACAAAATAACAATCTTCATAAAATTATGCATGTTTCTTATACACAAGTTACATGACTGAAAAAAAAAGGTTCATTTATATCATAGTGATGATACATTTTACCTTTAATGTATCATGAAAGACAAGATATCCAAACTGTACAGATGCTTTATACAATGTTAAGATAAATAGATAAACTTATGAAAACCTTGAGTAAATTCAAGTTACCTTAGATTTCATGGCTGCCATGTCAATGTACACATCTAAAAATCCAAAGAACAACAGATTGAGGGGAATTAGTGGGTCGACAAAAAATATACAAGAACCCTGATACAAAGGCACTAACTGTAAATAACTTCATATAAGGATACTTGCAATCGGTACTGTATAATCAGGAATATCATCTGACTATATTTGTAAATATTCCAATAATTAGAAACCTTAACATGAATTTATTAGCGGGTTGACAATATACAGAAAGTGGCAAACAAGAAGGATTCATGACGGAAATCCACTAAGTATTGTATGATATATTTCATCAAAAGTTACTTTGAAATATGTTCTGCAAATTCTGGAATATCATCTAAGCAGTCAGAATTATTCTAGTAATCAAAACCATAAAATTTTTGCATGTCTGGAATGATCAGATGGCTAATATTTCCCATGGAACTGGTGTTCACATGTTGCGTATATGTATTGATTTTAAAGATATACAAAGTGTATACATTTGCCTTTCCCATGTAAGGAGACCCACATTGTAAAACCTGTTGCATCACTTGAATGGCAGCTACCTTAGTGAATAAAAAATCACCCATTTTAGAAAGCTGTTGTTTTTACTGGTACTGTTGTCTTAACAGTATCTGCCTGCAAATGTAAATTGACAGCTTGGATTAAAGTGCAATTGATAAAAGTGAAAACTGTCAACTCACTTTTGTCATCTAAATCTTGGTTTACAGTGCAATTGATAAAAGAGAAAACTGTCAACTCACTTTTGGCACCAGAATCTTGGTTTGCAGTGCAATTGATAAAAGTGTAAACTGTTTCTAAAACTTACTTTTGCCATTTGAATCTTGGTTTACATTGCAATTGATAAACTTGTGAACTGTTAACTTAATTTTGCCATCTGAATCTGTGTTTACAGTGCAATTGATAAACGTGTAAACTGGCAAATTACTTTTGCCATCTGATTCTTGGTTTACAGTGCAATTGATAAATGTGTAAACTGTTAACTTACTTTTGCCATTTGAATCTTGGTTTACAGAGCAATTCATAAAAGTGAAAAGTGTGACCTTACTTTAATTTGCCATCTGAATCTTGGTGTACAGTGCAATTGATAAACGTGTAAACTGTTAACTTACTTTTGCCATCTGAATCTGTGTTTACAGTGCCATTGATAAAAGTGAAAAGTTTCAACTTCCTTCTGCCATTTGAATCTTGTTTTACAGTGCAATTGATAACAGTGAAAAGTGTGAACTTACTTTTGCCATCTGATTCTTGGTTTACAGAGCAATTCATAAAAGTGAAAAGTGTGACCTTACTTTTGCAATCTGAATCTTGGTGTACAGTGCAATTGATAAAAGTGAAAACTGTCAACTTACTTTAGCCATCTGAATCTTGTTTTACAGTGCAATTGATAAATGTGTAAACTGTTAACTTACTTTTGCCATCTGATTCTTGGTTTACAGTGCAATTGATAAAAGTGAAAACGGTTAACTTACTTTTGCCATCTGAATCTGTGTTTACAGTACATTTGATAAAAGTGAAAACTGTCAACTTACTTTAGCCATCTGATTCTTGGTTTACAGTGCAATTGATAAAAGTGAAAACGGTTAACTTACTTTTGCCATCTGAATCTGTGTTTACAGTGCAATTGATAAAAGGGAAAACTGTCAACTTACTTTTGCTATCTGATTCTTGGTTTACAGTGCAATTGATAAAAGTGAAAAGTGTCAACTTACTTTTGCCATCTGATTCTTGGTTTACAGTGCAATTGATAAAAGTGATAATTGTGAACATACTTTTTCCATATGAATCAGTATCTTGGATGTTGCTTTCCTCATTCTGTGTGTCTGATTGAGTATCACTTGCAAAAGTTTTACTCTCAGTTCCTGAATCAGTCTGTAAAAGGAAAAAACACGGTAGCGATATTAATGTGGATGATTACAATAACTGCCATTAGATACATGTATGTATCACATATTGTTAACATGTGCTTAAGGGACAATTGTCACTTACAATATTGCTATTAATTGTGGCTTTAGCAATTTTACTATAGTACTTCGTTCCATCACTCTTCTTATTGAACAGAAGCAATTAGTCCCAGCCTATCACACATCAGCATTGGGATGTAGTGCCATACTATATGAATGCCCCAGAATGATAACCCCAAGTCGCATTTGCCGAGCTGACAAGATTTTATATGTAATTGACATTGAGTTTAAAAATGGTAACATTTCTGGTAATCAGAAATAGATTTATTCTACTGAATGAAAGTGGTTATCAAATATAAATACCTTCATTCTCATGGCCGTCATGTCCATGTATACTTCTAAAAATCCAAAAGGAATTCAGTCACATGTAGATAAATTTGCTTAGAATATAAACAATACTGGCAAACAGTACAAACTTTGTTATAAGTGACACAATGATATTATATTTTTGAAACAGAGACAAAAACAATTTTAAACATCATAATAGGTTATTGCAGTCTCACTCTCTTGAATCTTCTTACAAAAATGTTAATAAGAACTAATATGGATATTCATGTGTGTGTCTAATAATAGGATTTTATGTGGTACACATGTCTTTTGCATTCAATGTATATTATGGCAAAAAACGGAAATGGTATAAATGTATGTTTTGGCACTCTGGGCTCTATACATAAATATATAATTATACCTTTCATCTCACTTCCGTCATCCTGAGCATCTGCTACAGAAGGACTGGCCATACCTTTCCAGTCAGTTTCTGAGTCGGTCTGTTCAGTCAAAGAAAATAAAACAGTTATTCCGTTTCTTAAAAGTATTTACCCTTTTAATCATTCTGCATAATACAAATTAACTTTTTACATTTCCAATTAAACATTCTCATTTAAGCAAATTTGCACAATAGCATCAAATAATAGTAATTATGAACGCATTTCATCACACAATGGCCAATCTGATGAACATAGATAGTGAAATTCAAATAAATTTATAAAAAGATCCATAAATTTATTTACGTGTACTTCAGCTTTTGTGACCAATGAAAAGTCTTTCATGATGACATATTCAGCTTTAAAAGAAAAAATAAACAGTCATATTAAGAATTGATGAATGAGAAGTTCCATCGAAACATTCCTAGAACTTATAATATCAAAATGATTTATTACAATGAATAAGTAAGAGAGAGAATTCCTCATTGTCACTGATAACAACAAATTAGCTAAATTTCAAGCATTCAAGCAGCAATGCTGGAAAATATGATAAAAAAGCTAAAGTGGCATTTGCAATCACATAATATTTACAATTTACCCTTTATGACTTGCCAGAAAAATAAATAACTCTACCATGATAGTGCTCATGATGGTAAATAAAGGGTAACAACGAGCTTGAGCAGTATAACGGCAATGTCAGGGAGGTAAAGCCCTCAGTGAATAACTCCCTGAAAAACTTTTGTTATACCATATAGGCGTGCAGAAATTTTTTTTAAATCGTGAAGTTATAAGGCATTTTCAGAGGGAATCTTTGTTGTGTTTTCATGAATGTATTCAAATGTTTCTCTGATAATGCTTTATAGCTTTCTCAGTACAATTGTTTTGTTTTGTTTCTTTGCTTGATAAATTTATGTTTGCTTCAGTTGAGTGATTGATAGGATTATATGTTTAAGCGCTAACACAATTAAGTCATTCAAGCATTCATTTTCAGACTAGATAGATGATTGTATTGCCATTTATCCATCTATCTGTCTATTCATCTGAGCACAATGTATAGTCTTCACGCTCCCTGAACTTCATCGTGCTTAGAGGGATGCAACTGTCATATCAAGCGCTTCATAACTCTATCATTATTTCAAATTTATTAATCATGTCTTTCCATCAAATTTATCGAATCTATTTATCTATCTAACCATTTTTTGTAAACTTTTTATGCAATAGGATTTGACTGTTGCATTGTGAAAATAGAACTTTGTGAGTCCTCATACCTTTGATCTGTCACGATCATACCCAACACTTTCCATGTTGCTTTGATTTAAGGAGATTAATACTGAAAGGATGATTTTTACTTGCTTATGACAAATCAAATGGCCGTCTCTTGATCATGAATTAAACAGCCTCTATGGTTCCCATGTCAAATGTTTGATGATTACGCGTCATTGGCACAAAGTGCATTTTTCACAGCGAAACGGTCCTCTCTTTTTGCATAACAAATTCACAGACTGTAATGGCAGATGCTCTTATGCCTGCAAAAAATAGTCATTTCCTGGAAGAAAACTTCATGTTTGTGGTTTGAATGTTATTATCGTTTTCATAGCTGTGTGTTTTTCAAATTTGTACTTTGCTTTATCTCAAAACCCTGATGTCACAGATTTAGTAGCATAACTTTGTATATTACAAGCACATATTTTAAGAAACTGACTAAATGCATTGACACATGGATTATGTATGTTTAACTTGTTTGGCTTTTATACCAGCACTGGTTGATAGATGCTTCAATCAACCATAACTGAATCAAACAGACTACTTATCCTCAAAGGACAGTTAAGGACCATTCAGAATTTATTACTTAGTGGGAGTTTTGCCAGAACTTCCCGTCAAAATTTGATACCCCCTTGAATTTCATGCGGACTTATAGTGCCCCACTCTAAGGTATCTTGCATATTTTTACTATCCCCCCTCAACGTACAAAGCAATACACACATACATACTATTATACTTGTGCTGGGGGGGGGGGGTTGGTCTAGTGGTAGCATGCTGGACTACGAATTGCTGGGTTCGAATCCAGCTCTTGCCGGTCACCTGGGCCTATGTTGGACGGCTGTTTCAATCATGCTTCGCCTCATTGTCGTGTCCTCCCCCTGTCCTAATTAGCCTACCAAGTGCATATCACAGAATGTAAAGCCCCAATCATCCATCCATCCATAACGATCTATTATACTTGTGCCCTTGGACAGTCACGTGTACAGATTTGCGGACTTTTTCACATAAAAATCGCCGATAAACTGAGTGTATGTGCATTTTGGACCTTTTTGTTTTTTAAAATTTCTTACCCCCCTTGGACATGTTGTCAAAAATTAGTACCCCCCTTGAAAAATGTCTGAAAAGTTGGGGCCCCCTCAGGCAAAACTCCCACCTCCCCTAGCCATAAATTCTGAATTGTCCCATACCATGACTGACAACAAATTTCTGGAAATTATTTGAAATTGTGATAACTAGTGTCTTGTGAAAAACAGTGACACACTTTGTTTGCAAAACATTGAGACTCTTCTGGTGAGGTATAACACTCGGCCCAGACTGAAGTTGTTTATTGTGGTTGTACACAAAAAATACCATTGCCTAGCAGTTTTAGATTCCTTTGTCAAGAACTGTGATGTCTGACTCTAAACTGATATGTCAGAGGTTGAAGATTAGACCAATCACATTCACCGATACGCTCTGATGTCACGGTTTAACTGCAGAAAAACACACAGCTATGAAAACTATAATAACTGCTTCAGTGTTGTGAAAGGTAACTGCATTAAGCATAAGAGTTATGCAGTTACTTTTACTGTGTATGAATTATAACCTCAGTCACAATTGGGTAAGAATACAGGCAACCCAGTGCACATTGTCAAAGTTATAAGTTCCTCAACACAATGCAGCTCTGGATTTCACTGAGTATCACTGATGTAATTACAAAAGAGTAAAGTATATCAGTGTTTGCAGATTCAAGACAATGACCGATATATGAAATATTTACCCGTAGCAGATTCTTCCTTTGCTTTTGTCATCTTTGGAAAAGAACCGTATCTGTCTTCGCAGTATTCAAGGAGTTCTCCCAGGGAATCTGAAATGGCAGAATTGATATAGAATTGTCCCCAAAATAAGCATATATTTCTATAACGTAATTGTCTTTGCAGCATTAAAGGAGTTCTTCCTGGGAATCTAAAATGGCAGAATCAATAGCGAAGTACCACAATAAAAGAGTGAAGTCACTTTCTATTCCAATGAGGAGTTATGTCACAAGTGAAGTTTCTATTCAAGTGAAAGTTTATGTAACTTATATTCATGGCAATCATGGGAGTAAGTCAAAGTCTAGTGAAAGTCATAAATATCTGTTCCTCCCATTGGTGAGTGAGTATTAATAGTATGGTATTACTTATCTCTGATGTAGCATACTTCATTGTACGTGTATAGATATACCATATATCAAGTAAGTGTGGAATGTGGATATATTGTAATACAAAGGTCTGTGTTTCACATAATTGAAATAAAAGTTACTCTGTATGCATAATGTCCTGGGCAGCAATAGGATTAATTAATCTGTAATACAAGGATTTTATCAACATGTGTTTATTTAATTTACCTGTAAATAAGATATTATTGTTCTGGTTTTTTTTTTCTTCTCTCTTTTCTCACTGTATGTAACTATATACTTATACGTTCTTTTTTTCTTTTCTTTTGGATTCTTCCAATATGCAAATGATTATGCTTAATGTATTTAAGACTCTTTTGGTAAAGGCAAATACATCAGTCTTGGCGTCAGCCGACCATGATTAATGCTGACCAGTTTTGTATGTCGACATAAATATTATTTTATAATGGTCAATAAACTATTCTATTCTATTCTACAGCAAAATGCCCCAAAAATATATCACATATATATTTTTTTGATAACTTCCAATGTAATGCAGACTTGTTGCCCTGACATTCCAAATAGATTAGTGTTCAGGACTGTGATAATAAAGAGAAAGGTCTTTCAAAAATTGTGCATATCTGAAACCCCCTATCACCCATCTAGCCTTGACTTAAACTATGAATAAAAAGGTGATGTTGATGAGTCTTGTTTATAAAAATTTACATTCTTGCAAGAAGAGCAAGGTTCCATGAAAGCTGAAGATACATTTTCTCAACTTTCAATTTGTGAGTGGTGATTCATTGGAATTACACTCAAACAATTATAACCAGGAGCATCACTGCATATACTGACCAGTCTTGGCAATACTGAAACGACTCCTTCTTGGAATAGTGGCTGCAATGGCCATTCTGTTTGTGTAGTGCTGGTCGCTCTCAGGACACAGGTCGAGAGTTTCAGGGAAGTTGCTGACATCTGGAAGGGGTGGTGGAGTGGGAACTGACAAGCAAACTTCTGAAAAAGCAATTTGCGTAATATATTATTTGTCTACTTCCATGTTTATTGACTTCTGTTTCACTACTTTTTCCTCAACTAAGAAAATCTAAGCCTGTGCACAGGATGATCACTTAAGGATATATCTAAAGACAATTCATGCAGATATAGACAATTTGTGAAAAATAAATGCATGCATTCTTTACTTCCACATATTATGACACCACTCAGGGCTATAGAGGTCATACCCTCTTTATGCCCACTCCTGGCGATCTACGTGTGATAGCATGGGGTAATTTCCTCATCAACGTTCATTACATTGGAAAAATATAGATTTTTACAAAGGGTTAGCTGAGCTATATTTCAATTGTGTCTTGGTAGATCTAAGCTACAGAATGTCTTCTTCTGTTGGCACGAAGTTGCACTTTTGTAGGAACCCAAATACTGACATACGCGCTATCAAAAATTTGTTTGATTGTTATTTTCTTATGAAAAAGGGCCCTGACAGGCAAAGAGAGTATGTTCACTGCATTATGATGTCAAAAAGTGATTTCTTAACAATTTTCTAGAACCAGAATTTTTGATGTGATTTTTCATTATGCCATTTATCACTGCTTCTTAATCTACCTCTATTAGTGGAGCAGCAGAAGGCCAAAAAGTGCAATATTTGAGGAGATAGTGATCACCGGAGTAGAACACAAAGTGTCATACACCAAAATTTTCCCCAGAATTTCTACTTTCAGGAATTGACTTTGAAAATTTATGAAACTTATGGCGAAACCAACGGCAACTGTTTCCATGGCAACAAGTCTATCAATTCAGAGAAGGTTATGTACAACATATAATAAAGATGTTGTCTGACTAATTAAACTGTGGGAATCAATTCAACCATGCATTATGGTACCACTTAGTGTGGGTCACATATTAGGAAAATATATTTAGTTTAGGTTGTAATCCTGTTGCTATGGTGACCTTTGAATCATAACAAATGTGTGAGAAATTCAATACATCAGGATGCAATCTTTTGTATCATGCAGAATTAAGATTATATAGATTAACTTTTGAGTCATATTGAAAGCCCTTGTTCTCAGCTTTCCAATGATGCCTCACACAAGTATGTAGGTAGTATACTCTTGGAGTTTCGACTGAAAATGTGGCTGAGTATCCATTGTTCGATTCATACAAAATTATGGCATTCATGCCATTGTTTCTATTTGATCATATAACTACTTACTACAAGATATAAATATACAACCGATTCTATCAAATATTTAACAAATATTATCAAATTCATGTTACTGACTTCCACAATTGTTTTGAACCCCATGGTTACCATGGAAACCAACAGGTAAACAAATATGACCTTGACATCATATGGTCTTCTGTTACAACTGGAATTATCTTGTCAAGTCAGTAAAATCAGCTTCATGCTTTGAATATAATTAAGCAAGACAGGTTTTGTGGTCCAAATGTTTGAATTGGTTGTCAAGGACAAGAAACTAGTTTTTTTGCATAGCAACAGAAAGAACACCACCTCCAAAATTCAAGTGAAAATCTTTCTTGTCCATGCCCTGCACGGAGGTTTGTGTAACCGAGGGAGGAAGAGCATTCAACTTTATGGGCTATTCTGTTACTATATTGTCTGGTCTTTAAGATCATCATGGTAGATATCTCAGGCCATGGCTGGTCAGGATACAATCAACATGGCAGCCTAAATGACGGTCATGACAAGAAAATTGGACTGAGTTGCTCACAGTAGCACTACAGAGAGGTTTTCTGGGTTGCTGAGTCCAAATATCTAAGAATGAAACCTCTTCCGACATTCTGTTTTGAGATATTCAAATCAAGCCAATATGGCGGGCACTAAAGGAACAATGCCTATGCTGCTGAAGACCGTACAAGTAAAGGTCATGTAGGGCATCAAAATAGGGGTTTCCTATTGTATCACATCAAACTACAGCGCAGACCGCCGACTTTTGGCGCCACCACAAGCTCCCTTCCTGCTGAAGTGAGCTGAGATTAATCAGTCCAGCAGCTGACTTTGCTCCAAATCAGCTGAGCTGATAATTCGGCTTGAAGCCACTTAAGCTTTTGTCTCCAGATGACAATTAGGTCTTAAGTTGCAGCAGAATAAATTGAACTTAGATACAATGTAATTGCAATTAGGAGGGTAAGAGAAGGTCTAGAGTTGCTTTTACATCTCATGATGGTACTTTATGGTTCTTGTCTGATTGCACTTCATACCATTAGATATTCAGGAGAGTTTAAGTGATTTTATAGTACATATTTATATAATTCTTTATCCTTTCATGGAAAAACACTTCAAGTTACTGCTGACAAAATTCAGCTAGCTGAAAAAGTGAGCCACAAATTCCTCAAGTGAGCTGACCAAAGGTGGCTGACTCAGTTCCTAGCTCTACATCAAGAACGGATTTTCTCTGTCAACTTGTGGACAAAAAATGCTCATGTTAAACAGTTCAGACACTTGAAGAACGAGCAAATAAAAATCACCCACTCTAGGCTCAGCTGAGCACCTGAGCTGTTGTGGTGGTATTGTTGGCCAGACTGGCCAAGACATAATTGCATGGCTGTGATGAAGTTGTCCATAAGGAATGCTATTGGCGAGATTGGGCTATGACAGCTCAGCACAAAATTTGCATATGCTCCATGGCTAGTCAATGGAGTATGGCAATGGGGTCTCTAGCTTTAACATCATACACTGAGGAAAGCTGATTCATACAGAGGAAGTGCAAGAGCTGTGTTTGCAGTGTCCAGTGAATTAGTAAAGCAACAAATTCAAGAATGACAAATTATTAAGAAGGGCTGATAGGATGATTGGGGCTTTACATCCTGTATTTATGCACTGCTAGCAATTATTAGGACAGGAAGAGGACACAGCAATGAGCAAAGGATGGTTGAAACAGCCATCCAACATAGGATGACCCCATCACCCGGCAAGAGCTGGATCAGGACCCCGGACCCAGCAAATCGAAACCCAGCACACTACCACATAACCAACACTCCTCCATCCTTTACGAAGGTACCGTCAACCAAACCTGTGACATTGTACCTGGGTTTTTAGCATGCCACTGCTGATTTTGTTTCAACATGCATGGTTATGGCACTGATGGTATTTACATAGCAATACTGCAATTGGCATATTTTCCAACATTCGAGCATATTTTGAGGCATTGGAGCATTCCTAAACTAAGATGCATCGATGAAGGAGGCTGATACACTGAGGAACCAGGGGTGATGCCATGGTGGTGCGTCGATCTGAGCAGGTCTAATCTCCACTCCTGCCTTTATCATTGTTTCACATCCATTAATACACATCAAGGCCCATAGTGTCACTGCATTGACATTCATGCACTTAACAAATTTGGCTCCTTCTTGTGACAAACAGAAAAATACCGTACAAAGCACGGGAAGGTTCGAATCTCGAATTTGAAAACGAGAAGGCACATAAAGATAATGTGCAAAGGTCGGTAGAAGTATAATTCTTACTGAAAACTAGAATGCATGAGATGCACAAACATATGCTTGCCGTGCAAGCATAACCTAACCGAGGGTCTCCAGGAAGGGAAATTTGATTCACCAACGTCTATCCAGCAAATTCAATCTGCCTCACTTCTATGCACCAAATTCGATCCATCTCACTTCTAGGCCTATTCACCACATTCGATCCTCCTCACTCTTCTATCCACCAAATTGGATCAACCCAACTTCTGTCCATCAAATTCCATCCAACAAATGTCATCCACCCACTTCTATCCACCTACTTTCCCACTCATTTGAAATGATTAATTTCTATCCACCCACATGATCTCTCCACCTAATTGCTTCAACCAAATTTTCTCCACCCACTACTATCCATCAAATTCTATTCCCCCTATTCTATCTATGAAATTTTATGCACACACTTCACCCTATAATGATAACTGACAGAAAAGTTTAGAAAAACCTGCATTTTGATAGCCTTATAAATACCTGCTCAGAATCAAGTGAATTTTGGAAATAAAAGCATAAATATAAGGAGGATAGACCTCCAATGCTGCCTTTCTGGAGTTCATTCATAGATATGCAAAGTGGCACAGAAAGTCGGAATTGGGCTTAGAAATTGAGTAATTGAGCAGCATAGGTCCTGTCTTCAGCCAGCCGTCAATGCAGCACAACACCTAACGCAATAGGTGAGAGATTCTCACCTAAAAACCAACAGGGGTCAGGGGTTTTTGACGCCACATGTTCCCAAAACCATCTGCATCATTGTGGTTCCTCTACAAAAGTTTGAAGTAGCATCTTTTTGGCTATCATTGTCAGGTTTTCATGTGATTTCTGGGAAATATGGGAAAGAACTTTTGGTGTGACGCACACCTGTTTTGCCCCAGCTCACAACCCAACTTGATGGATTTCTGAGTTAAAATCTTTCTGAACATCATTGTTGACCATTTGAGATCATTAAACTTGCTGTATAGTCGGTACTCTAGTTTGCCTCGTGACAGGACACACCCCTTGCCGCCTTTTGCCATTCCCATGATATAAATTATCCCCTTCGTTCCCCCTCCTCCCGATTTCCCCCGGCTTCCCCAAGCTTCCACCTACTTCCCCATACTTGCCCCTGCTTCCTCCGGGAATCCTCCCACTTGCCCCCGGTTCCCCCACTTACCAGCGTGATCCCCTCATTTCCCCGATTTCACCCACCTGGCCCCCTGCCTGCTCCAATTACATTTTCTTATATTGGGGTTACGCCATTTGTTCACAATTTGACATAGTGAAAAATTAATAGATTATCTTCAAAGTTGGCATTTTGTTTAAACCAGTGGCCAAAAAGTTACCACAATTCAAAAAGTTTGTGTTTGCAGGTATCTCTTTCTGCAGGCATTACATCACTCTAAATAGCCCACACTAGCGCATATTTTACACAAACTCACTCTCCAGGCATTACCTTATCAGATGTTGAAGAGGTATAAAACCATAAAACACACACTTTCTCTCCAAGGCAATCATATTGGCAGTAATCTCGAACTGCACAAAATGGAATCCAGTAATAGTTTTCATTACAGTAGACGAACGTCATGTGCTTACAGACTTGCACTGAAATTGTAAGGTTATAGCAATATCTATTCCATGTTATTCTTCATTACTCATAGGCAATTGATAACATCATACCCTGTACTTTCAATGCTATTGAAACGAGTTACTTACTGATCCACAGCCCTCATCAGTGAGGTCACAAATTACCCAATAACGAAATTGAAACTTCATTTCAATGCATTTGATATGGCTTGTTGTGAGGTCACTGATGACGACTAGTAGCTGAATGTAAGTACTCATCATTCGTTTACTGTAACACACATATTTATCTGGACTGTATCTCATGACCATTTTTTACTTTTTGTGAACAACAACAATGTTATTCAATGACTTCTTGGCATCAATGTCAGAAGTAATCTTATATTTTGCAACTACTAGCATGGTCATTGAATTTGTATCTAGGGTATTTGACTTAGAGAACTGTGCGGGCGGGTATGCCCACACGGCAGCGGGTACCCGCACCAACTCAGTACGGGGGGCATGGGGATGGCGTGGGTAGAAGATTGCGGGTGTGGGCCGGGTGCGGGCAGGTATTTGCGGGTAGTCCGCGGGTGCGAGCAGTAACGCGTGGGCACTTTCACTTCACTGTTTAGGCAGTTGTAGACCATAATGTATACTAGTTCATTACTAACAGTTAAAATATGTGTGTATCAACTATCAAGTATACTAAGTACATCTGATCACTCTGATATTACAGATTATATACTGTATGCATGATCCTAGTTCAAATAACTTCAGTTAAGCCATTAAGTAAAAACACTCATTTTGACGAATGAACTTCTTGTATTTCTAGATATATCCTGATATATTGATAAAAATAAGCAGGTGCGGGCAGGAAAAAGGTTCCCTCGCAGATCTCTAGTATTTTTGCTAGATAGGGGTTGTAATCTTGCCAAGGAAAGTACACCCTAAGTCCAATGCTATTCCAAAGGAGCAGAGGGTGTACACTGTACATACTTCTGCAAAAATAGGACCCCCGTATAGTATAATGAACCCTGATACCAATTCAATGACCAGTACTTACTTTCAAGAGCAACTGTATGCCTTACGTGTGCACACAGTGCAGTGTTTGTAGTTCAGCAACAAAGGAATATTGTGTTTCACAGCAGACCGATTGGTTTGATTTGACAGCCATCTTATGTGGCTTCGTAGCATAGTGGCTAGCATGTCTGCCTTGTGCGCCGTGGATGTGGGTTCAAACCCCGCTCTGGCCAAATCCAGAGGTTATCACTATAATGATTGGTATGATTGCCGTTCAGTATGGTGAGCGCCGGTGAGCAGATTTATCTGGAATGGGCGCTATATATATATAAAATCATACTATATTATATATTATATAATCTCAAAACAGAACATAGCAAGAGCTTTCTTCTATGCATATTTGGGTTCAGCAACCCAGAAAACCCCCATTTTGATGTATTACACACCTCTGTATTGTTACTTAGAGCAACTCAGTCCATTTTACATGTCATGGTAGCCATGTTGGAATTCTCCTAACCTGCCACACCCCCAGATGTCTTCCCAGATCTTTTTTAAATCTTTTTTTTAATCTCCAGACCATAAAGCAGCCGAATATGTAGTCAAATGCTCTCACTCTCTCGGTCAAACAAATGACCCTCAGGCATGGTCTATTGAGATTTGCATTTGAATTTTGGAGGTCGTGTTCTTTCGGTTGCTATGAAAAAACAACAAGTTTCTTGTCCTTGACAACCAATTCAAATATTTGGACCATCAAACCTGCCTTGCTTAATTATATTCAAAGCATGAAGCTGATTTTACTGACTTGACAAGACAATTTCAGTTGTAATATTATATAAATATTTGATGGTGAGGAGTCCAATATAGAGTATAATTGGACGAAGAAAAGCTATATTGGACGAGGCGCTTGCGCCGAGCCCAATATAGTTTTTATGAGTCCAATTATACTCTATATTGGACGACTTACCATCTAATATTTGTTATATTCTCCATAAATGAACCAACTTTTAAAGCAATAGGTTCAATCATTTTGACTGTGCTAGAAAGCCAGAATTCTCTTCAAAATGTATCTCGTCATATTTCAGCAATGGGTAGCCACAAAAATATGAAATTGACATATTCTGAAGCTATATTCTATAACCAAGAAGCTTCGATATATTTTTTATTTCAATGTCATAGCACAATGTTTTTCTTTAAACATAGGCATTTACGCAAAAATTGGGTGAAAAAGTGCATTCTTGGTCACTCAATGTCATACCATGGTCCCATAACCTATGCAAGCAATGTTACATGTACTTAATGTTGTTGTCCTGATCAATACGCAACTTTTGACATCATTTGTGTTTTTCTGTGTCTCCCCATTGACGTGTAATTAATTTTTTACTAAAATTGAAAAACACAACATTTTTCCTTGCATTAGCTGCAGAAGTGCACAGCAGAAGGTGTTTCCTCTCAGGTCCTCCCTCACTGCCCTATGATATGGCAATAAAACTCCTCACTGCCCAATATAACTTCTCACTGCCCAATATAACTTTTCACTGTCCAATATAACTTTTTCTCTGCATAATATAGCAAGGATATTATCCAAGAATACTCGCTTGTGATTGGCTGACACAATCCGAGTGGAGAATATAAGACAATATGATGTCAAAGTCATATTTGTTTACCTGTTGGTTTCCATGGTAACCAAGGAGTTCAAAACGATTGTGGAAGTCAGTAACATGAATTTGATAATATTTGTTAAATATTTGGTAGAATCGGTTGTATATTTATATCTTGTAGTAAGTAGTTATATGATCAAATAGAAACAATGGCATGAATGCCATAATTTTGTATGAATCGAACAATGGATACTCAGCCACATTTTCAGTCGAAACTCCAAGAGTATACTACCTACATACTTGTGTGAGGCATCATTGGAAAGCTGAGAACAAGGGCTTTCAATATGACTCAAAAGTTAATCTATATAATCTTAATTCTGCATGATACAAAAGATTGCATCCTGATGTATTGAATTTCTCACACATTTGTTATGATTCAAAGGTCACCATAGCAACAGGATTACAACCTAAACTAAATATATTTTCCTAATATGTGACCCATACTAAGTGGTACCATAATGCATGGTTGAATTGATTCCCACAGTTTAATTAGTCAGACAACATCTTTATTATATGCTGTACATAACCTTCTCTGAATTGATAGACTTGTTGCCATGGAAACAGTTGCCGTTGGTTTCGCCATAAGTTTCGTAAATTTTCAAAGTCAATTCCTGAAAGTAGACATTCTGGGAAAAATTTTGGTGTATGACACTTTGTGTTCTACTCCGGTGATCACTTGCCTCAAGGAATACTCTCCTCTGCTGCTCCACTATATTATGATCAATCAATGTTAACCAGCCATTTTATTTACTTAATGAGGTAGTGTTCATGTGTCATAGTTAAGTTAAATCTATTCTTCACATGATGTGCCATCAGCAGTTTAGAACATAGAGATTATGAAATAACTGTGGTGATGAAAAGAGCTCATAGGCGTACCGGAGGGGGGGGTGGCAGGGGGGACAGTCCCCCCCCCCCCAAAGTTTGGGAAACAGTGAGATTCGGGAAAAAAGGCTAAAGAATTCTGGCAGCTGATTAAATAAAAGCTATTGAAAATTAATGATTTCCAGGCAATTTCATTTGAAATAGTATTAAATTTAAATCTTTAAATTGGGGCAAATGTCCCTCGCCCCCCCCAAAAATTGCATGTCCCGTACGCCTATGAAAGAGCTATAACAATGGCAGCATCCTGATTCTCCAGAAGGGTAAGCCAAATCTTCTTTACAGTGTAGTGATTCATGGCCAGAATTATTGCTATATTTCCTTGATTGGAAATGTCAAAGTTGACATATGAGATATGAGATAATAGATATATTCAAATCAGACAAATGAAGCAAACAATGACCTGGTGGGTTGCTTTCCTCATATGGGTTGGCTGATTCAAAAACTGTGTTCCTTTGAGCCCCTTCTTCTCTCTGGTAAAAAAAGAACATGCATGCAAAGTTTAACACTATTTTATGATGACATCAGTGGCATATTTAGGGGGGTCCATTGGGTCATGACCCCTCCACCCCAGGCAGAAATTAACATGGAAGAGCACCAAGTATTCACCCCATGTAATATCCCCCAGGCTATTTCTAGATATGCCCCTTGATGACATTTTGATATTACCATATTGCTCTTAATTAAATATGAAATACTTCAGCAATCATAGAATTTTTAAGCTTCTGCAACTTGTACTGGAGCACATGATGGTTTACTCAACAATAACTACTTCCAATGGCTACCATGGTCAGGAACATTGCGCTGTTAAAACTCATGCTACAGTGTTAACCCCAGGTAGAGCAACATCAGGGTGAATTGCGCAGATCAAAGAGTTTCGCCAAGGTGTGAAGCATCCAACAAAAAATGTAAACTTCTTGATCAAATACTGGTTGAGGCTCTCAAAGAGCGATTAGGGAAGGTAACTACACATTTACAATGGATCTTACCTGCATTCATACTCCAACATTTACCATTTATTTCTACTTTATCGCGAAAATGACTCTATTATTATGAGCATGAGTTCACCATTATTTTATCTATGCGCAATTAATTGACAATGACCATGCAAGGTACAGGACATGTGTGTAAAAGGAATGATTTCCTTATGCTTAATGCTCAATCAGGACATTATGGAATACAATGATGTTTACAAATTATAATATTAAAATACAAAGTTATCAGGGTTACTGCACATTAATAGTGTAGCAAACATCATTGTGTAACAGAATTTGCATTTGCAGTGTACATTTACTGTGGTAACCAAAAAGAGTAGACTGTGGCAATATGAAAATAGCCCTTCATGTGTCATCGTACTGATGATTTGTCATGATCATACCCAATACTTTCAATATAGATTTAATTTAAGGAAACTTATCCCATTTGTTAGTGACAGGCGAACATAAGAATAATCTGATTTATACTGTACAATCAGTTGTGACCGATCAAATGGCCTTTTCTTGATCATGACTATTGTAACAGCCTCTATATTTCCCATGTCCAATGCAGAGAAGATGACACTTCATCGGCTGTCCTTTTGATTACTAATGTTTTACAACTAAGATAATTGTAAATAGTAGTATTAGTTGTAGTCATAGAAGCAAATATCTCAGTAGTAATAACTAACTTCTCACCTCCACAGTGTCTGCATCAGTTCTCCTCAAGTCTTCATAATGACCTGAAATGTAATTTGTGCTTTACAATCTCTACATACTTTTATCACGATAGAATGAATGAATCAACGAATCAATGATTTGGGTTGCATTTCCTTTAGGCTCATTAAAACTGCAAAAGGACACAGCATTGAATACTCTTGTCTGTATAAGGAAAAGGCAATAGCAGTACTGTGGATCTGGCAGAACAAGCTTCTTATGGGATGCAAATCAATCATACTGTATATAGATTATGAAATGGAGATTGGGTGAAAACAAGATGATGCCTCCTATTCATTATGTTCATAAAATACTAAATTACATAGTTTCATATCAATAACAAATTTGCAATACAATTAAAATTTAAATGTGAAGCGTGTAAATCAATCTTACCACGAACAGTTGGTTCAGTTTTGCTCTGCCTGGGAAAAGAAATTATAATAGGATAAATCAGGGAATTAATGTGGGTCTACAGAAAAACATGTCAGCATAATTCTGTGAAATACATCAAATGATACATGAAAAAGTTGATACATTTAGTCTTGAAAAAAGTCACATGGACAATTGCTGGGTTTATTAATGACCTGAAACGATACCTACCTTTTTCTAGAAGCTGAAAATTAATAAAATTGACATTGGGTTATGGTGTTTTAACAAGAAAGAAAAAAAATAAGCAAGATAAAGCAGCCATACAAGTCAAATAGTGTTTTGCAAGTCTTCACTATGACTTGAGAAATAAGGTAAAGTGAGAGGTATCAAAGTAAGTTTCTGTCATACCTGAACACTTTGCCCAGCAGAGGACACCAACGACCACTGCCAAAATGACACAGCCAAGACTGATGTACCCAGCTATGGAAACAATGCCAATGCCAGAGTTATCTGAAACTATAAAGATATCTTGCAATTAGGTAGAACTAAAAAAACTCAAAATAACAACGTTGATCATTTGTGTTGAGAAATTTGTAAAAATATGTATATAGTTTCTCTCATAAAGTCTGTAAAATAAATCATGATATAAATATAATAATATTATAATAAAGGAACAGCTAGTTTTACCACAGGTCACACACTAACCTTTGGTTACTTTGCAAAACTTATTATCTCCATAGTTTTTGAAGACAAGGCAGACCTCATGGTTCTGGTTGATATCAAATCTTCCGTAAATGGTTACTTGCTTCTGTAAAATATCAAAGATATAAATCATGACAGTTTCATTGGCTACTGAAGAAAGAAGTAGCATTCCTCCATAAGGTGAAATTTATTTGAGTGGTTTTTGAATGGCTTGACAATGCGAAATATTAGTAAAATTGTTTTCTTAAATCAGATTAAGCATATGAGATGCTTGCTTTACGGGTCATTTTATACATTTAGCGAAATTTGAATTAATTCTACAGTTTTAAACCTCAAATTTTACTCCTTTTTAATGACTATGATGGTATTGCATAAACAGTAAACGGATGATTAAACAATTGCCAGAAACAAAGAAAGCACCCTGAAAACAGGAAACTCAGAGCGAATTTCAATCACTCTTTTGGGGAAAAAAGTTGTGTTGTGAAATAGTTTTTCTATGAAGCATTTGGGGCGGGAGCATCTCTAAACCACTTTAGTGAAATAGGCATAGTTTCTTAAAATAATAAGAAATACCTACCTTTGATACCCATGTAGTTTTCTGGTAATCAAAGTTTTGTGTCTGATTTTCCATATACACCTGAACAATTATTTCCACATCTGGTTGATGGTTTCGACATGGATACAGGACCTCCCAGGATGCCACAAGAGATTTGCTGTGCAGTTGAATGTCATCATTGTTAAAGTCAAGCCTGGGGAGACCTGTGAAGATTTATAATAAGGAATTAATGGACGGTGTAATTGATTTCCAATGTCATTCTTGACAGAGGTGGTAGGTCAGCATTATTTTTCCATTTAATTTTGGTGAACGAACGCATTGGAACAGGGAGAAATAAGATAGTCACTTGGAAATCAGAACAATTTATTCTCCGAATATCTTCAACGGCACTTACAAGCAACAGGCACAACATCCAGTTGAAATTCCTGGGCATCATTTAGAGCAGTTGAAATGTTCATATTATTGGTGATCTGGCATTGGTACGATCCTGAGTGATGCTCTGTTACATTCCTGAAGTGTAATAACAAATTAAGATGTCTGTTGCATTTACAACATGAAAAACAACCTTGACTGACTGACTGTTTGATTGATTGATTGACTGATTGATTTGCCGTGTACAGCAAATTCAACAAGTATGAGTTTCTTCAATAAGTCTGCAAAACATAGCAAATATAGTGCATGTGATTGGCTAAGGCGTTGAATTACAAAGTGAAAATTTAATTTGAATACCATAAAAACGCATTTCAAAGCCTTTGACGCGTCTCATTGCATGGTTGTTGGAGTAGACAGTGACTGTTCACTGCTGGTGTTTTTAATAATTTTATCAACTAGTCAAACTAAGCTGCTCTCTAAAGCAGAATAATCAGTTTCTCACTGCTTTCTATGTTCAACCTATTTTCATTTTAGAGGAAATTTGATTCATGCTAGACCAATCAGGCAAGCTAAAAAATGCTAAATGGATGGAGAGTAAACTTGCCTCAAAAACTCATACCAATTGAATTTGCTGTAAGTGTCTTCAACGAGATCTGGATAATGCATTGAAGTTAGAAACATTAAGTCATGATATATATCATACTTTGATGAGGCATGAGCACAAGGAAACTAAAATTGAATCAAGCCAAGCCAAATGAATCATGAAGCATGTTTCATGACAACTGAAAAAAATCACTAAAAAATGTTTAAGTAGATTCAATTGGTTGTCCCACCTCAGTGAAATGTGCGTATCAGCGTGTATTTCTACTCCATTTTTAAGCCAAGTGTATTTTGATATCTCTGATGGATTTCCTGTCCTTGTGACTTCACATCTCAAAGTTAGGTTGGAGAATTCCATCGCTTCATTATGTGATGATGATGACATTGTCACTTTGGTGTGGAAGGAGTCTACAAAGACATAAAACCGTCACCTCAAACACAGCACTATTACATATTCATGAATTATTCGTTTTAGCTCCAAACAATTAGTGATAAATAGGATGGTCGAGAGAGGCGTAATGTTGATGCCTTCAGAGATGTAGATCTTAATGTGACTTACACAGCACAGTAAAGCGGATGGAGGTAGAAAGTTGTTCTTCTGCACCAGGGATATCTTGAACAGCAGTGCAAGTCACAATGTTACCCTCTGCATTTGCTTCCCCAGTGATTGGAACTGCAAGAGACTCATTATCTTCCACCAAGTTCAAAGATGCCTTGACTTTGCCGTTGTGTGTCAGCTGCATGTAACCTGCAATGTACATACCACAATGATTCAACAGAACTTTCCACCCAAATTTTACTGTCCTTCATTTATTGGAATTTCCATGCCACATAGGTTTTCATTATTTGAAATAGTCAACCTTTTCCAATAATATTGTAGTACCAAAAACGCAGATGAAGCTCACACAAAGACACAACTTTCAGGGATGCAAATAGGGCACGTCAAATGAGCCACCCGATGAGCACATTATATTAGAATGATTTATCACTAAAATTGAATTGTAATAATGAAAGATTTGCCAGTAATAAAATGGCCTCACCTTGAGTCGGCACCATTTTTGGGACCCTGCACTTGGCAAGCGCAACTTCATTCTCCATCAACTCGTCTTCCAAACCAGAAAGTATTGGCTTCCTGAACTCTACAATCATTGTAAAAAACCAATTTCAGTGATTTCTGATGTGAAATAAGTTATATATTACACTAGCTATAGCTACTGTGGAAGGTAAGTACTTTCTATAGGGGGATATAGAAAAATTCCTTCCAACTCCTGGGAGTTATCATCATATCAAGCAGTATACATATCACACTTACAGTCGAAATCATGCCATTATATTTCTTCTTTGATGTGCAAAAGGGTAAGGGAGAGCGGGGCATGATGGGCACCTTAACTTTGAAGGTCCAACAGGTCATTACTATGCCAACAAACTTATTATTTGTTGCTGACTGGATTTGCATTAGGTTCTACTTTAAGCATAGAAAATCTTGTTTCGCTCAATAAAATAGTGTTTGAGTTATAAGCACTTTTAATTTTTCGATAGGTGCCCATCATGCCCCGCAAGGGTGGGGCATGATGGGCACCTTGTTGGGGCATGATGGGCAGCTTCAAATGTTGGTCAATACTTACGACATTATAGTTTAAAAACTGAAATAATTCCAATATTCTTAAAAATTAAATGATATATGGTAGTTATTGAACCAACTCAGCAAATTATAATCACTTTTTCATCTAAAAAATGCAGGTAACAATCCAAAAACGTAAATTTAACATCATAAATGGTATTTGGCACATAAATTATGTTCTTAATTCTATACCTGATGTAATAAATAAGATAATACCAATAGGTATTGAAATAGGCAGTATTGTCCATTCTCGCCAATCTTCAACTATTATATTGCAAGAAAGACATATGCTCATTTCGAATGGGGCATGAAGGGCCCAGGCCCATCATGCCCCAATCAAGAGACCCATCATGCCCCAAACTTCATTTTCCATAAATGCCCTCAGACACCAGTTGCCAAGAATAAAGTCAAATCAAAGAGTTTTCATGCAAAATGTTGAGATATCTCTTTATGAAAGTAAAACAAGACAGCTGTTAAAATATCACTTATGCATGATCACAACGCACTTGGGAAATCAGGAAAAAAAGGTGTTAGGGCTTCAAAATCCTAGAAAGGGCAATATCTTCTAAAGTATCGGTATCTGAACCATGTAATTTTTTCTTCACTAAAGGTTAGCAAAAGGAATTCTAAACAACAAACACCAGCTTCCTCCGGTGTTAAACTTTGGAGTTAAAGCCCAAACCCATCATGCCCCGGGGGCCCATCATGCCCCGCTCTCTCGTATAGTGTACAGAGCAGGGCACAGTGAGACAAAGCCCCTAGCGTCCTGGTGGTAGTGTCTACAGAGCTTCCATCTTTCAAGTTATACAAAGATTAAGCGAGTGAAGGATTGCCCAACAAAAAAATCCAAGAACTCTTTTGGGTGAGTGAAATTTCATGTTTTGGATTTCAGCCTGCTAAATTACATTTTCATTCCAAAACAACAATATTTTGTCATGACTCTTCGGCATATCTAGATAATGCCAGTCAATCAGCACGGTTTTCAAAAATAATTATTTGTCTTATTTCAGAGGGTAAATGATCCCCAATTTAGACGTGTGGACCATGGGAATCCTAAATTTTACTAGAAAGTTCTGCAGGGCACAATGGAATAGTTTTGTTAGGATAGGCATATTGGAGAGGCAGGCAGGTAGGGCAGCCACCCCTCCCCCTCCAAAAAAAACTTTGAGAAAAGGCCCAAATTTGGGCAAGGAGGCTAAAAATCCGGGCAGATAATCAAATAAATATTATTGAAAAGACGGGGAGCTTCCAAGTGATTTCATTTGACTTTATATAAAATTTGTTAATTTTGAAAGCCCCAAGCAAATGTCCCTCGCCCCCCAAAAAAATTCCACCTGCTTCATGCCCACGCTATATTAAAATACAAAGAAGTAATTGAAAAAGCAATTCAGCAGGTCAGGGGAGGGGGGGGTTGAGTTCTGGTTTCAGACCTATCTGTCTCACTCGGCCCAATCAGCCTCACTGTGCCCCATCTGCTGTCTTAGACGAAAAAACATCATGGACTTTTTACAATGTAATTCCGAACCTCGTATACTGAAAAGAGTAATACTGCTAGACATGCAGTATACCCTATGCCATTACCTATATTGTGGTCCTAAAGTAGTGTTACTCTTACCGCGAAAATTATGTTACACTTAGAAATAAATAACTGTCCCAGTGTGCCCTGCTTTCACGTAAGGGACCGTTCAGAATTTATGACTGGGGGGGATGTGGGGGGGGTATTAATTTTTGAAAACACTCCCAAGGGGCAGGTAAGAAATTTTAACAAAGAAAAAATGTCAAAAAACACGCATAAACTCATTTTATTTGGACTTTTTTACGCGTGAAACCTAAGGGTGGGGTACTAAAAATCCGCATGAAACTCAAGGGGGGGTATCAATTTTTGACAGGAAGTTCTGGCAAAACTCCCACCCCCCCAGTCATAAATTCTGAACGGTCCTTTAAATTGTGTGATGAATAATATATTACATTCTATACCAATATCATTTAAGAATGTATAATATTTGCTGCCTTTCATGTGAGAGAAGAAGTAGATTGATGTGAGCCATTATAAAAAGTGTCATACAAACCTTTGACTTTGAGCTGCACTGTGGCAACGTATTCCTCAGCATGTGTGAACATACACGTCAATGCCCGTTCATCTCCAAATGTCAAATTTCTGATCGTCAAGTCACCAGAATCAACAGCGAGGGCCATTTTTTGTGGGTATTTGATGGTGACTTTTGGTTTTCCTGTGTCAGGAAACAGAATTGTAACAATAAAATCGCTGTAAATATTTTCCAATGGCATTTCATGATATAAATAAGGGGGAAAAAAGTAGACGTGTAACGAGTAGAGAACTACCACTCTCTCTCCCATCTAATCAATCAACCCTTGTGAGTGCCCGGAAGTAGTCGTGAAGGGCTGCGTTTCCTATAGGCCTATTCATCATTTCATCTTTCTTTCTATTGATCTATCTATTTATTTATCTATCTATCCACCTATCTATCTATCTATTGAAAAATTGAAAATTATTTATTTGATATAGAGCTATCTACAATAATAAAATATCATTTTCAGATGCACTGTACACACCAACAGAGACATGTATGACATTAAAATCAATTGAGTAGGAACGTTTTTAATGTTCTCATAACAAGTTCACTTGATTCTGCTGTCTTGATCATGAGGCAGATCATTCCACCAGTGTGGAGCCATTTGCACTGAATGAACATGCAGCAAATGTTCGTTTCCTTATTCTGGGGACTTTGAGCTTGACAGTTTGCTCAGAACAAAGGCCAGATTTTTTAATTGCCTCAACCTCGACCAAGTCCGTGAGGAAGGATGGCATCTGTATATTAATACATTTAAAGAGCAAAGTAAGCACTTTGTATTCCAGTCTAAGATGGATGGGGAGCCAGTGAAGCTTTTTCAAGCTTTCATGTGAGCCAGTACCATTGTTGAGGACCAAGCGTGCTGCCATGTTCTGCACACGCTGTAGTCGTTTGAGATCACACTTTGGGATGCCAATGAGGATGGCATTACAGTACAAAAGTAAGTCAGAATAAAGACATTGTTTGAGTACAATGTTTCGACCTTTATTTGGTCATCTTCAGGTACATAATGGCATTACACTAGTCCAAGTGGGAGATGACGAGTCCAAGGACTAGGGTAGCACATGCCTCTTGAATGAGGACTTGTTGCATCCGTCTAATTTGCTGAAGTCGCCACATCGCAGTCCTGCATTTGGCAGTGATATGTTTTTTGAGAGACAGATTTTGGTCTATCAGCACCCCAAGATATTTAAAGAGGGAAGTGTGTTGGATCATGTCTCCATTGACATTTAGTTGTGATGTTTCACATTTGTTAATCTGTTGTCTAGAGCCCATGATGATAAACTCAGTTTTGCTTGAGTTCTGTTTCAATCAATTACTGTCCATCCATGTCTTGATTTCGGTCGCAGCACTTTCCAGATCAGCTATTGAGCGATTTTCCTGCAATCTGTCTGACGCATTGACGGAGAGTTTCAGTGCATGATCGTCCGCATACCCGTGGATGTCAATATGATCTGGACAACGTCTTGGATTGTACTGGCACAAGCAAGGTAAAGTACAGGGCCTGCACAGGACCCTTGTGGAACTGAGAATGGTAAATCACGAGTGTCAGAGTAGGATGTACCGGGTACCCACATTGATCTTACAGTCTCAAGGTTGTAAATATGTGTCGAACCAATGAAGTGCTTTATCTATCATATAATGGTGGTGTCATAATGCTAAATATCCCTTTCATATATATGTTTTACTGTAATGGCTGCCCTTCTTTGTTGTAGTAATAAATTATTTGGTATTGGCTTAAATAATGTGGTTTGACTGTTAAGATGTTGGATTCTGGTTCCAAAATTAGTAAACATGCAACATTTGTGAAGTTTGAAAATTTGTTATTTTGCCAAATGTTGTACAGAGAGATACACACACCACAAGCACACAAAATAACACATTTTTAACTCATAGAATCAAACACAAGTTTTATAAAGATTGTGTGAGATACAAATTATGCCACTTATTAAATAAAACGGAAAAATGTTAGCATTTTAAGTAAAGCAACCACCCATAGCGAAAAAGCCTTCAAAAATTACGAAAAATCAGTTTCCTGGGTGAATATTAATCAGAACGCAATTTACAAAACTGCTATATATGTAATACTTAAATTATATAGGCTAATCACAAATTAGCTACTGCCTTTTCAAGGTGACACTCATGCCAGCTTCCTCATTTGGACAATATGAGTGTCTCCTGTCCTTCCATTCCACATGTTATTCAATTTTATTGTGCAATATATTCCGGTCAAATAAATACCCCTCTACTCTTCTCTCTATTGTCTGCTTTTGTTTTTTTGCTTTTTTTTTCAAATTTACATGACTTTAATGGTAATGTTGTGTTTGCACGTTCAAGGATATACTCATGCACAAGGGTGCAGGAACAGGGGGAGGCAATTGCCCCTCCTGCCCTTGGCCAGGAGGGGCAGGGAGGGGCAAGGTTGCCCTTTTGATCTCAAAGAAAAAACACTATTAGGCCTTCATTTACAGTGAATTAAAGAAAATATTTAGAAGTATATTCAACTTTATTATTGCCGCTACATTAGATTTTTGTCGCGCGAATTAGATTCGCCCTTTCTCGACTGACCGCGCCTGCCGCCCTCATTTCGTTCCGGCACCCCTGCTCATGGATGGTCACAGATGAGGAAGGGTCACTCATTCTTGACATCCTTGTAGAACCCTAGTAGCATCCTCATTGCATCCTTGCTGAGTTCTGGGTCATCCTTGACCATCCTGGAGCATCCTATCTCTACCATGGATTACAGCAAAATAGTTTTCTTATATACCTCAATAAAAGCTTTTGCTTTAATTTTCTGCTTTGAACTAAACAATAACTTTACGCTATTCACACTATTTTTATGCAATCAAGGGCAAATTTTAGGTGTAATTGCCATTGCCATTGTCAAAACAGTGTCTACAGGCACCATCAAAGGAGAGCTCAACCTTGAAAGACCTCAGACTTGCACTGGCTCAGTATCTGTGTTCAATCCTGCAATGTCCTTGACCAATCCTATAGTATCCTTGTTCAATCCTGCTGTATCCTTGATCAATAAAGCAGTATCCTTGATCAATCCTGCAGTATCCTTGATCAATCCTGCAAGACCATAATAGGCTCTTGCTCTGTCCTAACTAATACCATAGTGCATCCTTCTTCACAGTGTAAAATTTAACATTGTTACATTATAGCAATTATTCTGATACCGGATCAAGCAGGATGAAAAATGTCCGTGTTATCCTTGCTCTTCCATGAAGGCATCCTACTATTATTAAGCTTTTGTCATATATTTGCAGCATTGATTCATAAACATTATCAATAAATTTAAAAAATCAGGGAAATTTACAGGAAATGAGTAACTATTTTAGGGAAATTTATGACTTAAAAAAATAATAATAAATTTGATCAGAACTAACTGAAAACAAAACTTCCTACACTATTTGAAAGAGGGGAGGCTAAACGTAAGGAAGTGTTTGCATCCATCATAAAATACATATGTGAACTTTACAGACTTGCGTTTATAATCAGCGATCTGATACACAATTTACTAACTGTAATGTTCATATTTGCTTGAAAGCTAACAGATTCAGTTGCTCTTGAAAGTACACTGCCAGTCAAAAGTTTTGAAAACACTTGGGGAAGGTGTGATTTTGTGAATTTGAGTAGTTAAATCCCATTGTTGAAAGTTAAATCATCCGCCGGTCATAGTCAGCACCTTCACAAAGAACGAGAAGACAAAATACGTGGAAGTTCCTCAGTATGTAATGGGCCAGCTACATTTAGTGCAAAGAGAATTTTTGTCTCACACTACAGTTATTTGTCTTCTTCAGTACTTGGTGGCCTGTACAGATTGATATATTCAAACCAAACAACTGCACTATGTAAATAATAACATTATGTATGTATGTATGTCATTGTATGTAAGTTTATTGACAAAAAGGGAGAAATTTGTCCATTATAAATTGAAAATGATGTTAGGCATACTATACTGAAATGATACAATTACTTATAATATAAAATTGGAAACTCTTAAAAAACGGTTAGACATTTATGGCAAAACAATACAAAGTATCTGCACAAATGAGCATCACAGTTCATAAGGTTTTCAAGTGAGGTGTAATCCAGATTATTAAAATCATTTCGATATTGCGATGTAAAGTCACAGGTACGCAGAATATGGTCTTCATTTTGAATTGTCACATGGGCAGACTCGTTCGTTTACTTCTATTCTAGACCATCGTCCAGTTTCTATTTTCAGCTTGTGTGATCCGAGACGAATACGAGTGGCGCTTATCCTTGCATATTCCGGGATGCCATCTGAATAATACATGGGATGGTGATCAAAAATTGGGTTGCACTCTCTGTATTCTTTCCGTCTTGACGAAGGAGAGTTTTGGACTGAGTTTTGTACTAATTGTACTTCTTGCTTAATATAGTCAGTTTCCAATGATAACTCTTTGATGCAGGTGCCCATAGCTGAAATGCTGTCCTTACTTAATTCTATAGCAAAGTGAAGAGGGGTATCATTGAAGTCTTCTAGATTGCTCAGCTTCTTCAAGTATGATGCTTGACGGTTTTTGATGAGCCCTTTTTGCATCACCAAGCCCAAGTTCCAGCTTAACTACACTGTAAAATTTGAAAACTGTGTTGAAGCAATAATTTGAGCTGTCTGAGAATGTTAATAATTTTCAAGCTATGATAGCTCAATCCTATAAGTTGTCAAGGTAAGATAGCTCAATGCTGTAAGTTGTCCAAACGAATCATAACATTAAGCTGGGAAAACAAGATAGCTTCAGTTGTTGCAGATAGCTTGACATCTCTGTCATGCCACATATAGCGCCATCTATAACAAGCACTTCTCATAAGACTGCATTTAGTTTTAAATAATTATTTACTTACAAGAAAAAATAACATTTATATTACACTATCCCAGAGAAAAAAATTAGTAGCACACCACTTTTTTATTTTTATCTCTCTTAAATTAATTTGTGGGAGTAATTAGATGCATGCTTTCACACATCAGCCAACATTTCCAAGTCAGAGTGTGTTCAAATATAGGCTGTTCTAGCACTGTATACCAACCGAGATGAGCCACAGGCCATTGGGATTTACTCACAAGAAATTAATTTTTAAATCTCCTTGTGATGCAATGGTCTTTGTTGAATGCATCTTAGGCCTGGTGTGCTAAAATGAAGCATACTGGATCAGGTGGATCCCCTTGAGAGATCAAACAATATTTTGGGATTACAGCCCATATTCATAAATAACTTTATAAGACAGGTCACACAAACATAAATCAAAAACAACTAAAAATAAGTCAACACAGCTCAAAATTTTGAGTTGTGTCAGCTTGGATCAATAGGTCAACAAAACTCAATATTTTGAGCTGTAAGTCAACACAGCTCATTGTTTTGAGTTTTCTCAGCTTGAATACCTTAGTCAACATAGCTTAGTATTTTGAGCTATCTCAGCTCGGTATTTTGAGTTATCTCAGCTTAAAACATTAATCTATGTTAGCTCAATCAACTTGTGCAACCATCTCACTCAATCAATTGAGCTGAATCGTGCCTCCGATTTTACGGTGTGGCTCCCCATCTAAATATCTTCTTTAAGTGTGCAAAGTTTCATGCTTCCATGCACACTATAAATTTTGAATTTTGAGTTAGCTTAATTGATTGAGTGAGATGGTTGCACAATTCCTTTGAGCCAAGATAGCTTGTTGTTTGCAACTTATAACAACATAAAGATTATCATAACTCAAAACGGCAAGCTATCATGGCTCAAACAAATTGTGCAACCATCTCACTCAATCATTTGAGCTAACTCAAAATTTAAAATTTTACAGCGTGTACAAATGCATGATTACTTCCCTTTTCATGAAAAAGCTGTTCTGCTATTAGAGTTCAGTCACTTCAGCTTGCTGACTGATCTATTACAAAATTACATCAGGAAATTTACATCATTTATCCTGAAAAACACAGATGCTCAGAATTAAAAGACTGGTGTTGCAGATCACCTTAACAAGTTCTCTACGGATGTGAAAGTTTGATGACAAATTCAGTAAAAAGTGTGTCACAACCGTTCCTGAAAACACAAAAGCTTTTACTTGGCAACTTTTAGGATTGAGCTATCATAGCTTGAAAATTATTAACATTCTCAGACAGCTCAAATTATTGCTTCAACACAGTTTTCAAATTTTACAGTGCACTTCAGATTCGACCTGGTTGACCCATGGAAGCCATTTTCCAAGAGGGCGACCGATTCTCTTATTTTCCTGCTTTCTGTGAAATGCCTGCAGTTTGATCGCATGAAAACAGTGGTCATTATTCCTTCGACAGATCTAAAAAACACTATAAATTAATTCCTGGATTGAAATGAGGAATTTGGGGTGGTCAGCGTCCGTTTTGTTAGAACTGTTGTAGAAAATGCAGCATTTTCGTGGTTTCGCATAGTTTTGTGTAATCTCTATTAATATTTAAACAGACTACACATATTAATTCCTTATGAGATGAGCTTTCATATGAATGGTAGCATCAATAGTTTCCTTCAATTTCTCGTCGAAATCAACCTCATGACATTCAGCTTTCCTTTCAAGATTTGTGTGCAGAAGCTAATTTTTAAATACTGATCTAGTGTATTAATGTTATTCCACTTTTTTACCGAAAATAACTAAATCGGAGTAACTAAGACAAAAGTAAGACACCAGTCAATAAACATGTCTCAATATTTCGGCGGTTATTTCGGATTGCATTTGTTCGTTAGGAAAAATGCTCCTGCAGTTAGGTATTTCATTTAAGATCATAATATCATAGTCTTTATATATGTATGTTGTTTGTTTTCTTTTCAATTATCTTCACTATACCACATTTGCCTGATAACTGCTGTTAAGTCTATCCATTTGTACAGTGTGTTAATGTCACAATGACATTATATTTAAGTCAAGCTCAGTCACAACATAAAATAACCAAAATACAACACCATACTGACATAACAATGGCCCCTGGTATGTTTGTAGACTTATGGCTGGAAATTTAAGCTTCATATTATACCAGTCAATAAAATCTAGATACATTTTTTAAAATAAAATTACAACTTGAGTCTAACCTGCAAGATCAGCATAATGTGCAACTATCCCAGATCTGTTCATTCCATTGCAGTTATAGTCTTGTTCATACCAAACATATTCAACTTTTCCATTTTTGCTGGAATCTCTTCTGAATCCAGGGCAGCTTAATTTCACATCTTCAGTAATATTCTTCCAGATGGTTTTATGGGCCATGGGTGCTTCCGCTGGGTAAAACATGTTAGGATCATTTTCAATTTTGAGGAAAAATTGTTTTGTTATTCATCAGTAAAAGTGCAGACAACAGTACATAATGGGTTATGCCTGTTTTACAAAACCCATAAGTATGAGGGGCATTCAGAAAGTTCTGACCAATTTTTCTGAGAGATGTTTATATTTAAGCTAGAGTCTTAACATTTTCAGGGAATACATCTTGAGGTATCAAGGAAAGAAATGGTCAAGCACCTTTGGGACACAATATATTTAAGTTGTTATTTTGTTGCCATGGACACAATATATTTAAGTTGTTATTTTGTTGCCATGGACACATCAAGATGGGGAACCCAGCACAGCTCATTTTTCTAGTGAACTTGGCATTTTGTGTTTTCCCTGAAATCTAGGGTCAAATTATGTTGAAAAGGACTGCAGACCTGTGCAGGGCCTACCGGCAATTTTGATTGTTACTTTATGAAGTGGACATGTTGTGACTATCCATTGTAAAGCCATTTAAGCCTGAATTTTGGACAGGAAAGAGTGATTTTGGATGGGCATTTTACATGGACCCGAAATGCGATTAGAGAGCTTCAATCAAATTGTGTGTTCTCACAGGAAAGAAAGGTGCACAAACCCAGAATCTCATCAGGACAGCATTTCTAGTTACCTCTATGATGATTTAGCACCATGTGACTTTAGTTTATTCCCTAACTAAATGATGAGCTGAGAGGTGAAAGATATGCTACAAATCAGGACATCCCATACCAAAGAGAGGCGCATTTGAGTCACTGAATAGGCTATTTGAGGCATACCATGGAGTAGGTAAAGGCATAAGCTGAGATCACAGGAGGCGTAAAGGAGGCATATCAAACTCCTCATTAGAGACATGCAAGAGGCGTATATGAGGCATTTTCGAGGTACATTTGAGGCATATATGAGGCATATTTGAGGCGTTCCAAATATTTTAATAATGCCTCTAATATACCTCTAGATATATAAATGATGTGCCTCAAATGTGGGCCAAATATTCGAATTTTCAAATAGTGCTTCTATTTCAAAACAAAGGAAAGACTCGGCACAAAAGCAGAACTACTAAATTAACTGAATGACCTTGATGTAAATGCCAAATTTGTGGCACAATCAATCTGACATACATTCATGATTATTTGTCAAATGAAGGAAATTGTTTTTTTGACTTCTAACAAAAGACTATGTTGTCATGTGAGTGATAATATGGTCTGTTGAGCAAAACACAAAATTCTGAGAGTTACATCAGCAACACAACCAAATAAATTTTACTAATTGTTCAGCACACCTTTACAATAAAAACTACAACTTGCATATTTATAAGTATGACATGTACGGCGAAGTATAAGTAAAAATGTGACTTACAACATTGGCACCATGCTCCCTAGTTGGGGTTTCCCTTGTCAATGCAAATTTAGATCACCACAAGGAGATACCCTAGTATAATCTACAGGAGAGGCATGTTTGAGGCGTAATGGGGAATTCAGGCCACACAAAAATTTGGCTATGTTGAAGAGGTATATTTGAGGCACAGGGTAGAAAAACAGAGTCCAGTTTGAGGTACATTTGAGGCATAGATGCAGGTAATGCTTTTCTTGGTAAGTCAGAGAGGCATGTTTGAGGCATATCATTATGCAGGGAGGCATAGATGAGGCACATCATTAACATAAGAGGCACATTTGAGGCACACTGCACTTGGTAGACTATGCCTCAAATTTGCCTCAAGTATGCCTGAAACTTGCCTCAAATGTAGAGTAGGTCGGGGCATGCGGCCCCCCTTAACTTCGAGGTGCGATTTGACCTACTTTTTATGGGCGGTTATTTGAATGCTTATGCTGTCATGAAGGGATCACTTGACTCTACTAATAACTAGTGAAACAAATGTCTACCAATTTTAATAAAGGAGTTATGGCCATATTTGTAAAAAAAATAAAATTGCCTTCTTACCCCACCTATCGGGCAAGAAGCCCCCCTATTATAATCCTATGGCAATTTTTTTGCGAGCGCGTTCAGCCTAAAAGTTATTTCTTAGGGTTCTTCTATCCGTTATAAGGCATTCTATTACCTTTTTCTGAATTTCAGAAGTTTTCAGTTCATGCATTTATTTTAATATTTTCTGCCTTGTTTCAATTTCACCCAAGTTTTTTATATTTTAATTAGCTATTCTATCAAGATTTAAGGTAAAGTGCACATTATTAATGGTTCCTGAAGCAGCTTCGACCCCCCAGTGAAGGGGGCCTCATGCCCCATATCATGTGGGGCCTCTCGCCCCAAACCCACATAATTTAATTTGACCTCTATATTTTGAACTAAAATGCCAAAAACATGATCCAAATCATATTTATGTGATAGTCATAAAGTGAAGCAATGCAGATATCCATTATACTTTAAAAAATTTCCAAAGTTATTTCTGACAACCCCTTTCAAAGAATTAGTCAAAGTTACAAAAACCATGCACATTTTTTTGTTTCTTTAATTTCTACTATGGTTTAGAGCTGTTTGCCCTGAAAATTTGTGACGTCACCTAAAACGCCTCTAGCTTCAATCCTATCAATAGATAAACGCACCAAAAATGTAAGTTTGGATATAAGCTTGGGGGGGCCTCTCACCTAACCCGGGCTTCTTGCCCCGACCTACTCTACCTCTGAAAAATTCCTATGCCTCAAATGTGCCTCTCTTTGGTCTGGGATGTGACATGTCATTTCCAGGGCTTTTCTAAGTTAGGACTAGAGTTTCCAATGAGAGCGAGAATTCTCGAGAAGTCTTGAGATCAGCAATGACTCAGCATTTTCTCGTCTCGCTGAGCGATTCTCGAGAATTGAAGTGTTGATCATTGTTTGACATGGTGTTCATGTGTTTATGTTTATAATGGTTACAAAGCATTGGATTGTTGTTTTGTTTTACTTGATATTATTGTTATTGTGTACTTGCTCCATTGTTCAATTTAAATATCTGTTGATGATAATCCCCATTGTATACCAATGCTGAAGTTGAACTTGTACAAATGTTTTAAAATTGTATAATATCTGGATTTTTAGCTGTGATTTATAGGAAACAAAACACACAGATTAACATTAAAACTATAAACGATATATTATAAAAGCCAAAAATGTTGATCGATTGCAAGATTAAATCTCTGATGTTTTATCATTGTGCCAATGGCAGGACTGACTGGACAGTGTCCTAGATTTCTCGAGAAATTCTCGATTCTCGTGCACTAGACCATGACCATTCTCCAGAGGTGTCGATCGAGACTCATTGGAAACACTAGTTAGGACTTTGAAAATTGTTTCACTAAGTTGATTGAAAGGATGCAAAAATGTGTTTCATGCCATGGAGAGTACTTTGAAAAATTGTGAAGCGGTTGATGAAGATCAATGTTCACAATTGATTGTGTATATGCAATTTTGTGGTGATTTACATAGCTAAATAATTATTGTTGATTTTTGTATGAAAAAAGGTGCCCTGCCTAGTGCCTACCCCAAGATATCCTTTCCGAGGCAACAGAAAAGTAAGTTAAACATGTCCAAAGATGTAGTGTTTTCTGAATCAATGGCTATACACCTGAACTGTGAAAATTTCATTTAAGTGCGTCAAAGATAAAGGTCTGTTACAAAAATTGGTCAGAACTTCCTGAACACCCCTCGTAAGAACCATTGCAAAAAAATGTAAAAACTTGGCATTCTTGCATGGGTATGCCAATGGGTATGGCAGGGGATCCCATCGGGAATTCCATTAATGTTAGTGTCATGAGGAGTAACAGAGTGGAGTTATTTTGGCCTTTCCTCTGAGTGTTGCTTTCTGATTACGAGATATGTATGACTGCAGAGTGTCAAAATATGTCACCCTAAGCGATGTATTCATAAATGCTTTGGAAAGTAATGGAATGAACAAAAGAAATTCACGGGAAAAAAAAAACATGTCTTTTATATCTAATCAATGAAATGCAGACAAGCCAACAAACTTAGGCCTGAATGTGAACTTGAAATCTGTTCAAAGTATATAAGCTTCTATTCTAGTGAATTGTGCACAGAAACTAAACAACCAAGTAAGAATGAAAGTGCTTACCGTATAAACATCGTTCAGCATTGGCCTGCACAGCTGTAAAAAGGGGCAGTAACTGCAAGCTGAGTTCCAGAATAAATGTCAATTCCAAAAATGCCATTGACAATTGTTCTGAGTTTCTACATTGCAATCAAGGAGTTTTATGAAGTGTTTTTCGCGACTGTTCTTCTATAGTCAGCTGCTTTTGATGGGTTTCTAATAGTTGTTCTGATAAGGACTCATGCTACCGGTCAAATCTAAGGAAATTGACTTAAATTACCCGGAAATAAGCATTATCAGGCATGGTATAGACTATTATCTCTTTCAGTAAGCAAATGTCAAAACGAAAGTTTAGAAAACGTAATGTCCAATGTACTATTTCATGGTAATCTGATGTCATGACATGTTTACTTACGCTTCTTTTTATAATGAAGCAGCTTCCCAAGTATATATTTGACACCAAAGATATGCAGAGATGGACATATCCCAACCTGGACCTAAACGGAACCTTTAACACATTTCTCATTCAAACAAACTTGCTTGTACACTGTAAAACCACATTCGTCTCTTGAACGATAGGTTCTATATGTACTGATTGATTAACTGTTCTTTTACAGTAGAAATTGTTGTTTTTAGTGGTAACTATTGTAAAATTATGGCTTGTGGTTTTACAGGGCATGGCTAGAAATAACTTGAGGAATTAATCACTGCTGCTGTGCATGCTATCTTAGAAAACAACAATGTAAACCTATGAGCAATCCTCACATTCTCTCTGGCAAGCATGAATGAAAGTCTAATGTATTTAGCTTTTTCTTTACATAAAATTTAACATAAAGTTATGAGGCATTAGGGGATCAGATCACTAGTAATTGAACTAATTTGACAGAGATAACATTTTATGTTGTTCAGTGGATGTAAGCATATCTATGCATTGATTGATCTATCTTCCTTATGTGCTGTTGACTCAATTAAAGTGTCCTCGTTCTAACAACTATGTATCAACGACTGTATCAGACAAGCACTGAATGGAAATTTTCTGATGAGGGTTGTTTCAAAAGTTTTGAATTTTTGGTAGACTATTCCATTTTCATTTTATTTTCTTAAAAAGCAGCTTGATCAAATATCAGATATTACTTTTTTTTTTGAAAATTTAGTGTTGAAAGCAGTGTAATGAAATTGTTTAGACAATTTGTAAAACTAACAATGTGTATTTATAATTGTTAAGTTTACTACACTAGCAATTGTGCAGCGTATGAATTACGTACGTAAATTCTACGTACGAAACTCACAAAAAAGAGCCGATCCGTAGTACGTACGTACATTTTCGTACGAATTTCGTACGAATTTTGTACGAATTTCGTACAAATTCTAAAAACTCACGTAGGTACTTTTCAGTTACTTTGGCCATTTCAGTGGAATATAGTTATTAAGTTTAGACCTTGCATTGGCCTATCCAAAATAAAATCTGCAAAAAAATCAAGTTAAAGGCCAAAAAACCAACTTAACATGCATGAAATCCATACAAAAATGTTACACATGTTTTACGTACGTAAATTTTCGTACGTATTTCATACGTGAAAACAAGAAGAGCATTGTACGTTTTACGTACGCTGCACAATTGGCCATGTAGGGAGTCAGAGTTGCTTTTCAGAGAGCCAAAGGATTCTAGGGTTGGAGTTGGTTTACTTACTACCCGACTCATTGTACTCAAAATTCATGTGGACCAGCTTGTCCCAACTCACAAAAGCAAGAGAGGAGTATCGTAGAACAGGGTGACTTTGTGCAACCGGGGTGACTTTAAACAGTTTTCCGAAAAAGATTGATCCTCTGTGAATGCAAAGTTGAATGAAATGCGAGAAGCATTTGCCTTCTGATTATATTCTACTAAAGTCTAGTTTCTTTCTACACAAAGTCATTGTGACTGGATTTTTTGTTCTTGATTTTGATTAATAAACTCATGCTTTTTTTGCAAGATACCATAGCCTGTAAACTTCTGTGCCTACAACAGTACTGAATTACACTGGCCTTACAAATACCTGCCTTATTTCGATGTCACTCAAATACACGCAAAATCCACCAGAAACTTTTTGGAGGCTATTCAGAAAGACCGACAACAAATAATATCAGTGAATGATGTTAAATTGTAACACACTTCGGGGTGTCTTTGAACATCACATTGTGATGGTGAGCGCAGGGACCATCGCATTTTCCAGTAAACTATATTCACTGATGTATCATATTTCATAATATTATGCACATAATTAAATGTGTGAAGGCATATCTCACTGATATTAGGCAATCATTTAGCTACAAAGGTACGGCAGTCGATCAAGAATAAAAATGTCACAAAATACAAAATAGACAGTGAAAAATTTTTAGGGAAAGGCAGTCAGGCCCTACAAAATTCATAAATGCAGATAAACATTTGCTTCTGAGAATTCATGTTTTTCTTTCATTGAAACTAACTCTGTTCAAAGTCACCCCAGATCTCGGGGTGACTTTGAACGCCTTTTAATCCACTGACACAGGCACATACATGATGCTTATCTGAAAATACCGATGCACAGGTTAACTGCATGCCTGTAGCAAACATTTTATCCCATGAAATATAACATTGATCTTATATATTTTTAAAAAGGAGATAATTTAGGTGAAAATTGTTCAAAGTCACCTCGTTCTATGGTAATCATTTAACATGTTGTGCCTGAAAACCATTCTCCCAATGTCAGTCCCTCTGGTGCGAGCTGGCACAGCGAGGCTCTGACTCTATTGATAGTTTTCCCTGTGATTTTAGTCAAATTAAGAACTGTCATGCTTTGGTGGTCCAGCCAATCAGGATGAATCTTCCAAAATAATTTTGGGATTAATATATCTATGACTGATCACACCTGAAATTGACAAACATCAGTACTGATGTTGAACAATGAAATAAAACATACAAACTGAAAACAAGAAACTGTCATCAGAAACTTACATAAACTGTGAAATGTGTGCTGAGTACTAAACACACACACACAAAAACTGTGAACAGTTCAGATGTCAATCATCATCAGCCATGCAATTAATTTGGATCTGATTGGTTGTTGGGCTTAATCTCTAGACAGCTTCATGTGGATAGTGATTGACTTTGTCCAAGTTTGATATTTTCAGAACGCATTTGTGTGCAAATTCTCACTGCTGAGAGGCAGCCAGTGCAGTGTATCTAGGGGGATTTTTTTAAAACAGAGATAATTGCTTTCAATGTTACAATGAAATATATAATTTCTGATTGAAGAGAACTCCAACCCCCCAAATTTTAGTAATTATTTTACATTACATGACATTTTTCAGGTTGCGAATCTATATATATCTTTAATTTTCATGAAACTGATCTAAAGTGCACAAGAAGATGCTTGGATTAATTACCTATATTTATGACACAAGATGCTCCTTGCACTGCTGACATTGCCTCAATACCCTCTGATGATCATGCATATTGCACTCGGGAAATAATTTTGCATTAAACGGGAAACTCAAATTTGTGAGAGGTGCAATCTGACAGCCTGCCACTGTTCATGATTGGAAGATTAAGCACCAAGCTTCATGTAACAGCTTCAATCGTAAAGACTGATGTCAAACTGGAGAAAACTTAAAACAACAAACAGACCAACAGGCAACAGTTATCAATAGTATGCCAAGACTGGAATGACATAATCTTGTTTCAAATGTAACAGGCTCTCTGGTTGTGCGACCACTTTCATTCGCAACCAATCATCTTGAAGCTCTAAAACCACACGTTTTGCAGCCATCCAGGTCAGAGGCTCACTGGCAGAGCCAGTTCGAGTGAGCCGATGGCCGCATGAGAATGCCTGAAAACAGTCAGCGATGGAATAACAAATATTATCTCTGATTTCTAAATTTCAGAACTGGTTCAAGTTTGAGTAATTCCCGGCAAATTTCACAACAGGAATTAATACAGAAAATTTGATAAGCTATTCGCTGCTATGCTCATCATAATTTTGACATAACCTAGATATGTTTGACATAGATAGGCACTGTTATCTTCCATAATAAAAGTACTGTGTATACTACATTCCTTATAATCACCTTGATGTTTTTTATTGATTATACATAGTAGGCCTATCATATTTTTCTTACACTCTAAATCATAAATATGAAGAATGTCTTTTTCAAAATTTGACTCTTAACGTGCATATGAAAAGGTGCATAAAGAATGCCTGTTAACAAGGCCAACTACAAGGTCTTTATTACTCTCTGTCATCTCTCTTTGATAGGCCATTTGAATTCTAGCAGGTTTAGAATTAATTTTTGCCATATTAACTAAACGGTCCAACTGTTACTCCCACAAATTTATATTATCACGCTACTGTTTGCTTCACAAGTGCCAGAGAAACTTCACAAACCTTTCAACTGAAGCAAGCACTTTTACAATAAATTATAACAATCAGTCTTAACTGACCATTGATCCTACAATCCCCCATTAAACAAATTACATTGTCTAAGACTGCCATGACGGCCATAGCCATTGCTGAACTCAGGAATGTGATTATGACGGCACACAATCGTGATCCATGATGTCATAACCCACGCAAGAAAAATCACGGCATTGCGGCATCGTACATTAACAAGTTTCACGACATATTGTTGTGTAATTTGTTAATTTCTCAATCATAACTAAATGTAGACACTTCATATTTGGTAAACAAACATTTGTATTCAAGTGACACAACATAGCGTCAACAGAATTTATTGATACATTGTAGTTATTTTATTTCAGCGACACTGTATTTTAGGGTCATCGAGTTCAGTCAATGCAAGTGGCCCTGACAAATCTGGGAGTGACATATCAGTTTCTTTTGGAAAACTTTGATGCATGGCATTTTTTTTATTGAAGGTGTACTAGATTTCAGTAGCACAGGGACGGACGCAGGGGGGGGGGGATGGGGAAGATGCATCCCCCCCAACCAGACCAAAATTTATTTATTTTTACATGTTAATTTGATCAGCACGCAGTCGCGTTATGTCGCGAATTATGCGTTCCGCGACGCGATAGCCTGATAGACCCCCCCACCGGAAATATCTGGATCCCCCCCCTGCAGTAGCATAAAGGTCTGTTGCAATGTTCTAGTTAAACTGAAAAGAAAGTATTCTTATCAGAGGATCCTTTTTTTGGCCATAAATGTTGAAGTGGGTCATCTATTTTATGTGTTGTACATCTGCATTGATTTGAAGATGAAAGGTGCTGGATGTATTATTCTGTCTGCCATGATCTAAAAGGATTATATATATGAGTTCATCAGTACCTCAGGATGTTTAGGATCAGTGCAGCTTTAGAAATGGGTATGTTCATTATCATTAATAGAATATAATACAGCTTTAATGTCATCTATGAATAATTTATTGATAAGAGGACAAAACGGTGATAGTTGGGTGTGCTGATAAGGCCAAGTAGGTCAAAAGTCATGTCATTGCTATATTGTTGAGAGTGGCCTAGGAATAATATTATTGCAAAGCAACAGAAGCAGCTACAATAGTAGCATTGTAGCTATGCCTAGCGCTGAGGGGCCAACTAGAAGATCGCTGGGGGCTATGGATTTTTAGTGAAAAAAATATTTTTTCTGCAAAGGAAACAGAAAAGAGAAGGTTGTTTCCTGCTGTAACTGGGGTGCGGTAATGTTGAAATTGCAATAAAGAGGTTTGTTGCATATACAAAAATGTATTCATCGATTCTTCACAAGTGGAACAAAAAGTTCAGCCTGGGGGTAAAATCCGTAGCCCTCTCCCCAACTTTAGTCTGGTCGGCCTCTAAGCAGTAGGTCTGTGACTGGGGAAAGTTGATGTGGGCAAGAAAGGTTTAAGGATTTGCTTGTGTCAGTTACTGTTTATTGTTTCATTCAGCATCATAACAAGATGAAGAGGTAACTGTCGATGATATGGTAAAGGCAGGTTGGAAGGTAAAAATAAAAAAATTCGATTTTCAACGGACCGCTAACCTGCAAATAATACACACATGTCCAGTGCATTTCAGCCAATAGCATTGTGATTAAGTATCATCAAGGAAATTGTTAGTGAATGTAATGATAAATTGATTTAATTCAGCTAATAATTGTTGGTATGTCTGATTCAGCAAAAAACTAAAACCTTTGATGTGGACAATGGCCTGGAAAGTTAAAGGCTGACCACATCAATCCACACCACGTGTTGCAGGAGTTAAGGTGACTCAAGTATGGTGGTTTCATCATACAGATTTTTCTAAAATTTTGCACAGGTACTCTTTCGGACCCATACATTTCAAAAATGAAAAACAAAAAAATTTCAACGACTCGTTTGGTTGCCATGGTAACGGCATGTTTTGCCTGATGACTGCTTAACAGTCATAAATTGAGTTTTTGGTTATGTACCACAGAATAAAGCATTACATGCATTTGTCCCACAAAAATTCAGAAATGTCTTCCCAAAGATTTACACCAATACATTTGCCATAAACTTGAAGAAAAAGGTTAAAATATTTTTTTCTGTAAGAGGTCAAAGGCCACCAACACACTAATTAATTGCAGATTTTGCAAGCATCAATTTTGGCAGTTATCAAATTTCAGGAAAACGATCATACAACTTTTTTTAAAATTTGCATATATCATAAACAAGTTATTGTCAAACAAATGGCAAAAAATCAAAAAAATTTCACCACGTCATTTTTTTACTGCAGTACCATGACTGTGCAAAGGCCAATTTAAATAAATAAAGACATTTTTTGACACAGTGGGCTGAAATTAACTGAGAAATTTTTTTGGATAAAGCTGAGAAGCTGAAACTTTAAACTAGCATAGAATATATGTTACTGCATTCAATAAAAAAATAATTATGCTTCTAGCTGCATTAGATCTAATTTAAATAGCAAATTACTGGCTGCCATGCTATTAAAAAAAAGAGAGCAGAAAATGGTAACGTCACAACTGTTTCATAGCCTGCAGCAGTTGTGACGCTATGTTGCTAGGCAACCAGGCTGCTCAGAAGTATGTGCAGTGTACCACGCTTGAGTCACCTTAAAGCAGAGCAATAAAGTTTCAACCTTTTCTAAATAATAATTTTAATAAAATAAGGAATAGCTATGCCTTTGTATGTTCTATATGTCACAAGTGCATTCGTAGCTATGATGTAATCTTGACAGCGCTATCCAAGCCTTGCATATATTTTTAATGAAAGGTGTACATGACTCTTTTTCAAGGATATCAACCTGGAGTTTATCTACTTTTTTCACTTCTACTGGCACATGCAACTTCGGTGGAGAAACGCCTCATCCTGGATGTAAATAAATTCAACTCTTCAATGCTTCAAATGTCCTGTCGATCTGAGGGAGAAAAGGTTAGGATTTCTATTTTCCTTAAAAGTAGCTGATTTACCAGCCATAACTTGTCACCATGCATTTTATGATTGTATACCGTCATCGCTGTCTCAAGGGGGTCAGTGATTTTAAAGAAACTCTCTAAAAAAATTTGCAACACATCCTAGTTGCTTGATTTTATTTTCTTAATTTTCAGACCAGTGTCTTCTTCAGAATATTGAAAGACAGATATCTATGCCTCAACACAGAACATTCAATCTGCAAGCTGTTTCATCAGAACAAAGACAATTGCCAAATAGACTGCATAGAGAAAAAGATGAAAGACCCGAAGATTTTGTCATTTCTGGTGAAGCTGAATGGAAGCTGTGAAGTTAGACATACAATCACTTGTTTGGACCTTGAAAGGCAATTAGAGAGTGCTTTCTTTGTCCTTACTGCCACAAGTAAGTTTCAAAAAATGTTTATCCCATTTCCTTGGTATATATAAAAGATAAATATACACAGCTGAGCGCAAAAGATGTTGTGAAAAAAGTGGTCTCAACTAAAGTTGTTATGCGGACCAGATTGTTTCCAAAAGATTTTATATACACTCACCAGCAAAAGAAACGCAACACTTGATTTTAGCTCATATTTTTGCAAATAAATTTTTTTGGTCAAAGCCAAATAGATGGAATTGATTCTATCGTTGACAAACATAATTTTACAAAAAATCATTCAACTGCGACCATTTCCTGTCTTTTTTTGGTCTTTTTTATCAAATTTGAGATTTTGAACAAAAAAAAGACTTTCCCTACACCTTACAACCAAAAGGAAGATGTCATTTGAAAGTCTACCTAATAGACGTTAAAAAGCCGAAAAATTGCTTCAACAACTGTATTTTTTGATTTTACAAAAAACTTTGAAAATTTTCGTTTCACTAATTTTAGAACACAGTGATGAAAATGGTTTAGTTTCATGCCTTTGAATTGTGCTATTTTTGTCAAATTTTTGCAAGATGTGTCCAATATGTCCCTGAAACATAAGGCAAAAAATCAAGGCAAAATATTGATAAGAAAAAATCTTTCATTGCATTGAAAGCCAAATTTTAAAATTGAAAGTGACAATCACTTAAAAAAACATTAAAATCCAAAAACTGAATTAATGACATTGCAAGATGTTTCAGATATCTTTGCCTTGACATGGACTGAACTGATATTACGGTAAAAAAGTAACGGGTCAATACTTAGAAACGAATTTCTTAAATTACAGAGCATCAGTTTTATTCCAGAAATTACCTACAGGTGGGGCTTCAGGCTAGGACCAATATTAATTTAACCATTGTGACCATACTGCAGGTTGATTTATTTGGAATGGTGTTCAGCACCATCTCTTGGAAATTTTTGGAATGAGACTTGCATTCTCAAATTAAAAAATTAGTGTCAAAACATGAACCTGGAACTTTTTTACCGGAACATCAGTTTTGTCCATGTCAAGGCAAAGATATCTGAAACATCTTGCGATGTCATAAATTCAGTTTTTGGATTTTAATGTTTTTTAAAATTATTGTCACTTTCACTTTTAAAATTTCGCCTTCAATGTAATGAAAAAATTTTTCTTATCAATATTTTGCCTTGAATTTTTTCCTCATGTTTCAGGGACATATGGGACACATCTTGGAAAAAATTGACAAAAATAGCACAATTCAAAAGGCATGAAACTAAATCATTTTAATCACTGTGCTCTAAAATTGGTGAAAAGCAAATTTTCAAATTTTCGTGTAAAATCTAAAAATACAGTTGTTGAAGCAATTTTTCGGCTTTTTAACGTCTATTAGGTAGACTTTCAAATGACATCTTCCTTTTGGTTGTAAGGTGTAGGGAAGGTATTTTTTTGTTCAAAATCTCAAATTTGATAAAACAGACCAAAAAAAGACAGGAAATGGTCGCAGTTGAATGATTTTTGGTACAATTATGCTTGTTGACGATGGTATCAATTCCATCTATTTGGTTTTGGCAAAAAAAATTTATTTGCAAAAATATGAGCTAAAATCAAGTGTTGCGTTTCTTTTGCTGGTGAGTGTATATTCTTTTTAATTAATTTTGCTAATTTTCCCCCCAAATTTGTCTTTTCAATCTTTTTTTCAACTTTAACAAAAAATAAATGGACCCCCCACCCCCCCCCAAAAAAGTTTTCTCCATCACATTTTTTCTAATGTTTAGGATATGGGCGTCTCAGACAAAAACAGTATTGAACTTAAATGGTTCACTTAACTTTTTCAAATAGTTCCATTGAACTGTTTGAAAGGTACAGATTGACTTTTCTAATAGTTCACTGGATATTTATGGACTATTTAACAATCAAGCACTTCATCATGAGAACTTTTTGTAGAAGCAACATTTGCATAATTGATTAATCTGTATCATTCCTAACTGAATTAGTATTGGATATTGCATTTGCCAAAGTTCAGATAATATTATGGGGATCCAAATATTTATTTTTGAGAGATTGTCCCATAAGTCAGAGTGATGTTTCCTAACATCGGAAGGGATACAAGTTCATCATGCAACATTCCAAATTCTGACCAGTCTTATTTGAAGGCCAGCATCTAGTAACGAGTTAAGACACCTTGATGTTTTGGAACATATATAACATATATATAGTTTAGCTAACGTATATACATAGATTCATCAAAAAAGTTCGGACCTGATTTCCTATTTATTTATTTAAAAAGTATTAAGAATGACATGACCCGTGCCAACTAGTCGATCCCCTTTTGAGTTTTTCTATAAAATTTTGACTTTGACTGTCATGTGGCCATATAATACAAATAACGGTTGTCTTTTTCTGAAGTTTCTAAACAACGCCTGGATGGAAGGTTTAATTTGTTTAGTGCAACATGGATGTGCTCATTGGGCTGCATCATGAACCCAAACTGCCACCAAGTGTACCAATTGAGGTTAAGGAGATCTAGAAGACATTATGTACAAAGCTTCTTGAAATAAAAGTTTTCCGCTTTGTATTGAAAATTTGCTTAGATATTTTGTGTGTTGATTATGGACTATGGCCAGATTGGGTACATTTGTCATACCATCTTTCATTAGGAAATATACCAACTGGTATAATACCAGGCTGACAGATAAAATGATCTGAAGATCAATATAAGCTCTTTTTTAAAAAGGCTGCTTCACGAAATGCAAATGCTGAGTCAATTTCATCCATCAAATTATATTCTTTAATTTCTGTTATAGCCAAAAAGTTATGTCATAAATAGCTTTATAGGGAATTTCAGTGAAGTATTATCATAGGTAAAAAATGATTTATTCCAACAATGCTGTCTTAGTCAGTATTGAAGTATCTTTAGCATGTTAGATCACGGTCATGTTCAAAAGTTAAAAGCATCATGGAGAAAATCTGTCAGACGTATTATGGAAATTGCCTTACATCATTTATCAATACAAGTTATAATTCTTGTTAGTATGTAAACAAGCATTTTAGCACATTTTTTTTGAATCAGGAGTTTTCCATGATAACTAGTCTTTTATTAGTATTTTTAATTCATCACTGCTTCGTTCGTCAAGACTTAGAAATAACTTCCTATATATTTCTAGTCTTTTTAACATGAACTGTTGGAACATTTTATGTTAGAAAATTGGAGCTATGTCAGGTACAGTTATCAAGAAGATATAATTCAAAGAATCTAGCCTTGAATGTGTGCTATCGCGTCGAGGAACGCACAATTCGCGACATTCCGCGACTGCGCGCGGATAAAATTAACATGTAAAAATATATAAATTTTGGTCTGGTGGGGGGGATGCATTCCCCCATCCCCCCCCCCTGCGTCCATCGCTGATAAGAGATAGGACCACGGAAGATTAGATGTAAAATCAATTCAATTTTATACGTTTTATGTACTGCATGATGTGTTTAATAGCATGTTGCTGTTATATCTCTAATCTATTTATGCAGATATTAAAGTGTTTATTTACATGTGACTTTAGCATAAAAAAAAGTATTAGTGTATTATAATTGCAAATCTTCGATGCTTTAAAAGCTGGTTTAGGGGTGTGTTCGTCGGCATAGCTGTGAATATCTGTGATAACGTATCCTGTCTTATAAAACACAAAATGCATTGTAATATACACATGAAATCTGCATATCGGTGTTGCTGTTGGATGACATATCTAAATTTTGCAATATTTTCTCTTAATTTCAGGTGACCCCCCAGTAATTTCAATTAATAATGGGCATCAAATTGAAGCAGGCCTAGATCCAGTGCCAATTGAATGCACTGTGGCTAACCAGTGTCACCAAACACAGGTAAATTATCTTTCACCAATCTCATTCCATTTGTCGATTAATTAAAAGAATATTTTCATCGAAATTTAACACATCCACGCATGCTCTAGATCACATATAGGACTCCTGGATATGCAGGCTCGCGCCATGCATAATTTCCTTTAGATTTGTACTGAGAGGGTTCTTCTAGTCTGTCAGTTAAGCAGTGGTAATTCACACAAAAAAGTAGATAATGGCTGGCAGTATTGACGGTTTCCTTGACCAGAAACCATTGTCAACATGAGGGCAGTAGGGGTCAGGAAGACCAACTTTTATGGTCTCTACACAAGCACTTGGATCTTACATTTATCATGACGTTATGTAAACTTACATAAGAGTATGAAAGCTGTTTGGAAAGTGAACCTGACCTTATCGAGGATTTCCCTTTCTTGGGCAGTATTATTAGGCTGCCATGATTTTTCAATTTTCACATCTTGTTCTCTAGGACTTTAGGTGTCTGGTAAACACTTCAAATATTTTCAAAACAGTTTTTAACAAACCTCAAAGATGAATATCAACACAAGAGGCACGGTAAGGACCGTCTGTTGGTCCCAAGATAGCGTCGTGATCTATTTATAGGGCCACTCATATTATGACGTCATGGCAACCCTAGCCAACTGCTGCATGCAGGGGGGCACTATCAAGAAATTAAAAGTTGCTGATTATATTGTTCTGAATGTGGCAGCATGAAAATGATTAAAATTGAAGGATTAGCCAGGAATTTGACTTAAGACCAGAAGCACAGAGGCCTAAATTTGTGTCAAATTAAATTATTGCGTATTTCTGAGCAAATACTCATTACTTATAAAGGGGAAAATATTATATCTGTAATTTCTATGTTTTATTTACTCAAATTCTAAATTAACATTCCTGTGGTAAACAATCATGGTCTCATAGTAGTTACTTAGGAATGCAATGTAGGCATAGGCCCATGCACATTTATACATTGTATTATATCAGGGTTCCCACAGACATTAAATATTTGAGAAAAATTATGGTCATGGAATAGTCAAAAAGAAAAGAATTTAAAAAAGAAGTTATGGAAAATTTAAATTTTTAACAGGGATTTTGCAATCATTCATTTTAATTATTAATTTTGCCATGTTTAAGTCACCTCTTATCATTCACATGCCAGCCGATATAAAGCCACAAGTTAGTATTTTCTAATCATTTTTATGGAATACAAATGTCAACAATACTGGGTCCTTAAAGACATAATTATTTTTTTAAATCAAAGAAGGGAGCAACCCCCCTTCACATCTTTGATAGGTAACGTCAACTGGGCACAGCAGATGGTCTTCTTGCTAAAATGTAACTACAATGCTATCTTTGAGCTCAAGTTGTGTCTATATTTACTGACACTCTTAAAACAGATTGGTTGATTTTTGGGAAAAGACCAACCAATCAATTGGTTGAGGCAAAATCAATCAATTATTATGGTTGAAACTACCATTTTACTGGTTGAGGGCAACCCACTAGAATTGGTTGAAAATTATTCAACCAACTCCAATGGTCAGAAAATGGTTATGTCATATTTATTTGAATAAAGTATCTCTCCTCCACCCAGCAGAATAGCAGCCCCTTAAAATAAATGCTGCCCTCAATACAGCCAGGAAAAGTTGTAATAGTGTACATGTAAAGATGTTCATGAAAGCCGCTTGAAATAAAAGTCCACAGCTCTAAAATAGAGAAAGGACGAGGGAGGGGATCTATTCAAGTTGATGTGGTACACAGAAGTTTAAATGAACAAGTGAGTAAAGGATTAGCAAGGAATCATTGAACTTATCAACAATAAAAGCATAACTGAGTTGTAACAACAAACAAACAGTGTATAATCTGATAAGTTATGCTATGATCCCAGCTTAAACATCACAGCTGACTTAAAATTTCAACAGTTCCAAGGTAGTGTAATAAATAAGATCAGCGCTCATGTCATGTTTGTCCAAGAATTCTTAGCATTTCACAACAGAAGAATCATGAGCTATAGATAGCCGTGTGTCGCCATCTATATCCACTGTCAAGTTTGGTGTGTAACTTTGAAATTATAAAAATCTGACAGGATGCACAGGCATGTCAATTATATCAATGAGTCACATAATTGTAGATACACTGTTTCCAAAAAAATATTAAATGAATAGCTTTTAAATGTTAAGATTAGGTAGACAAAACATTTGGTTGGAGAACCATGGTGACCAAGAACTTGAACAGTCAGTCACATACAATTGTTCTAGATCCCACAGGAATGTCCCATAGTCAATATAGAATTGCAGTGACATATCTATGCAAGGTAAGTGTATTTTATTATCTTAATGGTGTGTGAATGGACTGTAGACTGCTTGGTAAAACAAGGAAGAAAAGTCTACTGATTTTCAGAGCCATCTCCAGTGCCTTCTGGTGGATAGCTAAACTTTCTCCATCTCTCTGTCCCCGCATATCTTTATCTGTGATAAACTGTTTTTTTGTTGTCACTATTATCTTCATACTCTTGTTAAAATAGTAATAGTGGCGTCATCATAAATGATTCAAGTGCTCGTGGTCTCTTCTGACAGTCAGGTAGGACACAAAATATTCCTGACATCAGTTCAACCAAAAAATGTATCCCTCCTGCTGGGGTGGATTAAGGGTCTGGGAGGCCCTGGGCACAATCTGGCACTGAGGCCCCAAACTGGCCATCTATCTATGATGTAAAATTATAATATTTTCAAATATTTAAGTTGCATACAAGAAGTTGGGAATATATCATTTTCCTGAGATTGCCAACATTGACACATCGTCATGAAGATATTCCACCCACTAGCCCACCAATTATCCAAAAACAATTACTGCCAATTACACAAAAAACCAAATATAGCACTCTTCAGGCTTATTTTCAGTGACTGTATTAGAAATCCATTTTCGATAAATGGTTAATACACAAGCAGGTTTCAAAGATGAATTTGAAATCTTTTTGTTTGGCTATGGAGACGGGAAAATCACATGTGAAATCTATACTGGCCTTTCAAAGAAATGGTTGACCCCGGAGGCACATTCGAGGTTTTTTTTTTTTTTTTAAGTTTAAGCCTTAATATACTTCACAAATGTATTTCAACAATTAAATTGTTTATCATCTCTGTTTATCTTCTTGGATGACTACTGAAGTCAGCATAATCCCAAAGGCATATTCAGTACAATCTGATTTTCATGTAAAAATGGTTGCAGTCCAAAAACATGAAAGAAAAACACTGTCAAACTGAAATTGTTTTTTTCTGGCTCAAACTTTCTGCAAGAGATATACTACGAACCTCCATAAGAATAGAATATGAATACCATATTCATGCTGGCCTCCAGGAGGGCCACAATTTGAGGTGGGTCTGGAGTGTAGTTGAGGTGGGCCTCGATTTATTCAGGAAACAAAAGATTTAAGCAATCTTGACATATATTGGCAATACTGTCTTGCGCTGAGGTCAATTATTTTCCTCAACAGTGGAAACAAAGGGGCCTCCATTTTGAAGGAGGCTCTTATTTATTGGGAAAAAGTGCCCAACCACGGCCTCTATCTGAGTTGGGCCTCTATCCCACATTAAGAATAATATGATGAATGTGGTGTACATTCATAATCATCAAGGCTTTGCGGCGTGATGCGGTATGTCATCGGAAAAGTGTATGCGTTTTTGTTCTTTGTTTTTTTTTTTTGTGAGGCCCCCTTGCCATGTGGGACCCTGGGAACAGTGCCCAACGTGCCCTACGGGTAATCCGGCCCTGCCCTCCTGACATCAGCAGAGTCAGTGAGACCCTAGGGGAGACCGGGGCTGGTTGTCACAGGGGCCGGTTGTCACTCTTTTTGTATCGATGTCTTAACCTGTAAAATAACTTACATGTAAGTATACTTAACAGTACATCGATTCATCAAGGTTAGGAATTTCGCTGGCGATATTTTTTGCGTGTGAAATGTCATCAAAGATTGTGCACATCATTTTCAATGCAAAACTTGCCATAAAAACCTTAATAAACGTCCGATTTTCAAAATTTAGATACCTGCGTATATCAAATAAACCCCCCGCAATGCATTCAATGCACTAATTCATTTTGCTCTATTTGCAATATTAAGCTCGGAAAACTTTTACTTTTATTTCACAAATAGCTACAAATCATTATAGTTGTGTCAGATTTTCATAAACAAAGGGAGGGGTCTTGGATTTTTTTTCTGTGGCCAACTATTCATAGAAATGCCTACTTTGAGATATCAAAACTTTTTATTACATGCCTTATGCCCTCAGGTTCATGGTAATATCGATACAGTACCCTTTTTTAAGGTACTTTCTTGTTATTGCACTAAACTGGAGTGTTCACAGCTCAACAAATCATTGTTTACTGCTTTCATAACCCAATGGAGTCTTTTTGAGAAATCTTGACCCCTGGAAGGGAGTCTAGTAGGTATACAGTCTGTTAAAAATTTCCTGTCACAAAAAGTAATTTTTTACCTGCAACTTGCATGCAATGCTAGTTTTGTCAAATAGTTGTTGAAAAAGGTACAGTTAATACACTTACCATGTAAACATTTCTTTCAATCATGATAAGAACAAATAGTGAAAATTTTGATAACGACGGCCTTGGTCACCCATTTTTGGAATTTTCATCAATCGGGGCAAGTTGTCACAAAAAGACAGGGCAGGTTGTCACACTTTTTGGAGCTGGTTGTTACCTTTTAGGACCAAGCTTTTGAACCAAAAAACTGGCAACAATATAAATTTGTGCTTTATATATGCTATTGATAACTGAAGATGTATGTAGATATGGCATTATATCATATGGTTAGCCAGAATACTCGCTGCTGATTGGCCGACAGCCGTGCAATATTCTATGATATTGCACGCATGTTATTGCACGCTCTTTTTAACATGTAAAAGATTGGATGGACCTGAGAGGAAGCACCATATTTTCATGCTGCTTCAGCCACAAGCTGACAACAGGAGTGTGTTTTTCAATTATACTAAAAAATCAACCACACAGCAACGGAAGTAGATAGGAAGATGGTTTTAACGGCAAAAGATGCGTCTATTAAAGGGCTAATCGGATATCAACTTTGTACTGCTTATGTAATTTGTTTTATCAGAATAAAGCATTAAGTTGCCGAAAAACCGCATTTTCGCCGATTTTTTGGTGATTTTATTGTGTTTAGACGTCAAAAGTCTGCTATAAAGTTTTTTTAAAAATCGAAAATTAAATCTATCATCAAGTACATCATTTTTGGATTCCCATAGTGTGACATTTTTTTTGGTGAGTGAAATATTCATCCATTTCTAATGAGACGCATTTTAAGTATGAGGTTCAAAAGAAAGACAAATTGAGTCTTGCAGCAGCAACAATTTCGTTTCTTGATTTTAAATAGTTAAAGAAAGTCGCTTCACAGCAATGGAAATAGAAAGAAAAATGATTGTGGTGGCCAAAAGATGCGTATATTAAAGGGCTAAGTAGATATCAACTTTTAGTACTGTCTATGTTATTTGTTTAATCAGAATAAAGCATGTGTTTAAATAAATCAATTTCAAATTTATAAAAAAAGATTTGCAAAAAAATCGTAAAAATCCTCCTCCTGATCAGAATGCTTTCCTGCTGCTTGGTAAGCCTTCATTTGTAGCACCTTTGTTCACAGTAGCGTTTTTGTCAAGGTCTTCACTTGGCAAGTAAAAGATTCCTCATATGTCCAAAATAACTTGTTTTAGTCAAGATCTGCCTTACAGAGTCCCACTTCCTGCATCCGAGCTATTATAACAAAACAACCCAAGTCAGGGTCACTGAGTAACAATATCACAAGCTGTTGTGTGAATTAATATCACTCGAGCCCGAAGGGCGAGAGTGATATTAATTCACACGACAGCGAGTGATATTGTACGAAGTGCCCTGACGCGTGGTTGTTTTGTTTTTATCACCTGGTTTTACCTCAAATTTTTAGTTAAAAAGAGAGACTATTTTCTGCCATTACAAAAATGTAACGTCACCATGGAGCGACAAAGGATATGACGTCACAATCCTATTGTTTTTTACCTTTGTTTGGTTTGTGACGTCATTGTGCAGCTGAAATGCTGGTGATGTCATAACCATCGTTGAAAAATATCGTCTTGAAGGGTGGTATTTTTTACAATATCTTAGGCCCTGATATTTTGACTGTCTCGGGAATATACTGGGCTCTCGGGGAGTATACCGGGGATGTACTGCACCTACCCATGGTATAACCTCATAACAGTGTTAGTAGAGACGTAGGGCAGTGACGGTCAACTGTTCCCTTAACTGTGGTACATCCATCCCTCATGGTTGATGTCGTCCTCTTATTTATGGGACACAATCAGACTGACTTTTCACCCTTTTCCAACTTTGCAGCTCAATTACAGACAAACTGCTGCAGCTGTCACCACCTGACCTTGTAATCCTGGCCTTACATATTCTTCTGTACCCTCATGAATTTGTTCAGGTCTGTAATCTCAAAAATGTGCAAAAAGCCCCGATAGTAACTTTTCCTTCTTGGGGCCGTGGGATCTTATCTTGATGACAGTGGCCATATTTTACCCCATTCTTGCCAAAAATGGCTTTTGAAGTTTATCCAATTTCCACCAGAGGTCAGCTGGCGTTGCTAATCTCTCCCCCCCCCTCATTCCCCAGTTGGCCCTTGATGCAGTGTGCCTCTGTGTCCCATCACCCCTCTTACCTCCCCCCCCCCTCACCCTTGCCCTCTCCTGGGCTTGTGCTCCATATCTTGTCAATCTACAATTAATGCACACATTTTGTAAGTCTTAACATTTGTGTAACAAGTTGGTGCTTCCAAAACATATATAAACAACCATAGAGCTTAACTTATAGATCCATGAAACAACTGAGATCCACTCACCTACACAAGAAACATGGTATGAAAAAAAAAAATTCTGTCAATTCCAACATGGTTCCATTCCTTAACTTTAATAAAGTTTATTTAAATCCTTGCATAAATCCATTAGTAGCAGACTGTGTTAAGAAATATTGACTATAATGCTCATGTCCGCCCTCAAGTGTTGTACATCCTTATAGTCCTGCAGCTTAACTCAAGTATTCAAAGGAATTGTGCAAAAGGTGAAAGAAGCATGAAACTGGGCAGAGTTGTTATCAACAATATTGTCTTTCATTTCAGATATAGGGCCAACACAAATTTTAATTATTTTGGCTTGAATTCAAGATGGTGTCCAAGATGGCCGCCGAAATACAAAAAATGGAATATCTCTGGATACAATGCAGATAGAGAGTCAATTAAAGAGTCTAATCCTATGTTTTTGATGTCAAGGAGTTCATTCAAGATGTCAATATTAGTATATCATGGATATCTAGTGCATAAAAACCAATATGGAATCCAAAATGGCTGCCAATACTGCATAACGAATTATCCAGGGATGCATTGCAGGTGGGAGCTGATCAATGAGTCTAATCCTATATTTTTTATGTCAAGGAGTTTGCTAAAGTTGTAATTTTTAATCCAGGATAAATAATTGATTATTTAAAATCAATATGGCATCCAAAGTGGATGCCGGTATTTCAAATTTGGAATACCTAAGGACGCATTACCAATGTAAACTGCAGACTAAGCTGTAATTATATTAATTTTTTTTGATATATGGAATTATCTTCAGATTTATCATTGGTCTATACTGAATGTATGCACATAAGCTAGATCTGCAGTAAACCACCTTAACACCCTGCAGCAACTAGGAGAACCAAAGTGAGAAAAAAATGCTATCAGTACCCCTGTGACTCACTGTACTTCGATCTTTAAATTCAGGATGACTAATATGGCAGATTATTGGGCAATTCCGTAAAGTCTGATTGACAGATTTGACACTTTAGCGGCTCGTGTAGCCCAGCCATTATACCTTAGCAATTTTGTTGTTATCCCGGCATGAGGCCAGGTAATAGGGGTATCAGACAAGAAGCCATCAACCAAAGCTCCAAGTGTAACAGGAGCTGAGTTATTTCAAAAAGTCATTGTGACATTTTGCTTTGTAGCTCAGCTGCTGTTGCACTTGGAGCTTTGGTTGATGGCTTGTCTGATACCCATATTACCTGGGCTCATATCTGTTTAACATTGAAGTAGCTGATGTGAAATGGTAAATCTGACTTTACGGAATTGTCCTATTTGATATCCATCAAACTGAGAGCGAATCAAGCACCATATGCCATATGCCCATATGCCCATGTCTATGCCTGTTTGATTAATTCTAATGCTATCCCAGCTCATTGGTAATTAATTTGTCTGAAAGTACATCGTTGCAACCTGCAATGATAAGTGGTATACCATCTTGGAATTCGGAATAAAAACTTAGAACTGTGTTATAAAATAATGTTACATTGTAATGTTGATCCAGAATTTCATAACTTTCACTCATGATACACATTGGCAAAACTGAAGCAAATGAGTAGGACAAACCAATTTACAAATCACATATATTCCAATGTGCAGGGAATCATTGAGGGTGAATGTGTGTCTGTACAAAATGTGGTTATTCAAGAAAAGAAAAAAGCATGGTGATAGCAGCTGCCCATATCAAGATAACAAGACTTTAAACCATTTATTACCTTTGATCAGCTATTGTGTGAAGCTGCGTCAGGGCTTAGAAATTTAAGTTATTTTTGGACAATGGTGAGAAAAATTATGGAAGTGCTTCACAACTGGTTAGTGGTACAGAACTGATGTGACTGCTTGAGACAAAGAGAGCTCACTTGTGTGGTTAGGCGTCCTCAGCTAAGCAAAAAGCAATGACCTTCTGGTGTGTATAAACAGAGTTGGTGGGACTGATTATTGAGTGTTTAATTTGAATTGGTTGTGTACCATATCATATCTTTCAGGGAAGAAAACTTTCCAACAATTTTGAATCTTAGACATTAAGTGCCATATGATCAGACTAAATGATAGATCATACTTCCCTATCACCAGTTCATCCATACATCAAACTGACTCAGGTCCAGTTGCAAACTTGATGGTGCAAAAGATGAAACTCACTTTCAAGCACAGCAATAATAATTCAAGGCTCATGAAATAGAAAAAGCTAGAGTCGAAGCTTAGGGTGACCAGTGCAACTGCATTAAATGAACCATCTTGTGCCCTGTATTGTGCTGGATGTCAATTGTCCCAGAGGTGTTTAGTTTGTAAAGGCATTCCAAGCACCCAAACTCAAATGCAACTACAGTGTACAAGGCAGTTGTATTTCAAAATTGTGCAACATTTCTGTCAAATCTTTGCTTCTCCTGTCTTTTAAATCTCTGGAGGGTCCTGTAGCACTGCACTGGACTACTGTCGCAGCTGTAAATATTTGCATATATACTGACAGTGTTAACACTGCTTGATCAATGAAGTTGACAAGTATGATACAAGGACCTTCTGAAATATTTTTGATTTATGAGGCACACCTTCCTCTCAAAAAGTACCATCAAATGGATGACCAGATTGCTTCTGAATCTTCAACATAATTATATTTTCAAATTATATGAAGTAAGTTAGATGTGTTATAAAAATTCACAATGAAGTTGCCTGCGTGCTAGGTAAATGAGGGATGATACTCAATTACTAGAATTCTGGTCAAAATCTAGCCTGGTCTCCTCTATTGTAGGTAAGAAGTTTGGCTAAAATGAGCCTGATACTTTTGTTCATTGTGTTACCTCTACATCTGCTTTATACTTTGAGTTGATGATTGTGTAGCTGAATTTGACATTGGGGAAGATTGGCCTCCAAAGGTGTGTGTAAATATTGTCCAAAGCATGTCCTTTAACAATTTTGTATACCTCACTTCTGCGAGACCACACAAATGGCACAATACATTGCATACATAGTGACATTGACATCATTTGTGTTGGCCCTGTGACCATGACAGCCTACGTAAAATTTGGTTTCTACTTTTGGTTTCTCAAACTGCCTCATTCAACATGAGCACCACACAGGTCACCCAAATAGTTAAAAATGTACTTGATTGGTAGAAGAGTGCGTCAATATTTCTGGATGGTGATGCTATTATGCTTGCTTTGATGTCCCTGGCTTCATAAGCTTTATCAAACACTTTCATTTATAAAAGGGGCAGTCAATACCTGGGAGAAAAAGTAGCCTATACCAAAATTTCTAAATCATGTAAATAGTAGTAAAGAAATAACACAAAATCTTAAAGATAAGACCTATCCATGAATAGCAATCCTTTTCTGACAGCCCAATATTACAGCTTGGGATTTAAACATCTTGGGCCATCTTTACCAAGTGAAAGTGAGGGACAGCCCCCCCCCCAACCACTCCATACACCAGTTCTCTCCCCAAGGGGTAGCTTACATATGTTTCATTTGTTTTCAATCGTTGAACATTCTAGTGTCTCGTCAGAAGAAAACACAATACTGATCAATTCATTTTAGGTTAATTTGCATCCATTGACGTGTATTAGTTGAGTGAAATCTGCTATTATCATGGAGCATTTAAGCATTTCACATGTATAAATATTTAACTCACAGAAACCAAGGGATGAGATCATTGCTAGTCTACCACACATGATGTACGACCAACCAACAATTCTTAATTGGTTCCATTCAGAACATCACCTTGCATTTCGCCAGAAAAATCTTGTAATGAATAAATTAAAATTGTATAACTTCGCATAAATGACACACACTGATATAAAGCATTCTTATGGCATTATATTTATCAAGTAGCTATATGAGTGAGACAATTATATATAATAGATGCATATATCACACATCCTGCCAACTGGAATTTATCAATACCAATGAATTTTAAAATATCTATTTAAATGCAAGCAGCGAGACCATTTTTGGACACCCAAATTGTATACTTTAGGACTTATCTTATCAGTTGTTCCTTATAGGCACTTAAAAACATCAAAAATGTATTCCTTGACCCTAAAAACCCAGAAATAGACTTTTTTATCACATCTCTATGAATAATACACCTTGAGATATCACCTTTCTTAGGATCGGTGGCCATTTTGTCCGCCATCTTGAATTTTTTCCAAGATATGATGATTTTCAGTTGGCCCTATATCCAGAATTGTAAAACATGGTCCAAAGAAGCATCCTGCCAAGTTTCATGCTTCTTTCACATTTTGCACAATTGTTATGCTAAGATGCAGGACTATTATAGTTCTCTGTGTGTGCAAATTGACTTGAGAAGATGTCATCACCCTGAATATCTGATAAACAATGACCCCTTGACTTGTGAGAAGAGAGGGGGCAGCAACCACAACCCCAGCCTCCTCCCCCCCCCTACTCATCATAGTAGGTTGAGAGGCAGCTGTTGGCAATTTGTTGCCATGACACATCAGTAACCCAAGACGAAATCTGCAGTCTACCACCCAAGAGAACGACCACAAAACAAGTGGACAGGAATTTGCAAATCCAAAATGTCAAGTCATACCTAGTCCTCAGTTCACTGGGACGTCCTCAGTTTACTGTGATACTCCCATTTGCAGCATAAATCTTACAACAAAAGCCACCTTTTGACATGATTTCAGCTCTATCTCCTCACTGACAAAAGCTCATATTTTGTTATATTTGTTGATTGGTAATGTTCCGTGAGTCTGACACTTTTGACATCGCACTTATTAAAAGTGGCCTACAGTTTGATTGCAGCTCTGCAGCTGTTTTACCTGGAGATATCGCAATTTCAATCTTTTATAACAGATGATTGGAATGAAATAAATCAATGGCAACAAGCCATTGTATTTACTGGCCATTTTTCAGTCCGCATGAAAAGTTTCAGATATCTGAGGTACAAAATGGGGGAGCCTTAGGCGAGAAATCAGTGGTCCAAAACGAATCAAGAAGGAGGGGGAGGGGGAGTGGCATTGGTCAGCCCACTCAGCCTGGCCAACCTTGCAGTCCCCAGCCAGACTTGCTTGGTGCAGCCGCCTCCCCAATCCAACTACTCTGTTTAAATTTCAACATCTTAGAATTAATACATGGATACTCTGGCAGGTTTGCTTATCTCATCAAATAAGAGGTTCCCGGGAGTTCATAGTGCATGAAATAAAAGTTAAAGACATGGGTTATCATTTTAAACTTTAAAAATTGACAAAGAAAGAATTTCCTTCAGCTAGTAAAGTCATCTTTTGGCCATGACATGCCAAAAAACACCATTTTTGGCCTGTTTTCATGACTTAAAACTGGTACAGTTTCTTTATTTTTTTGTGGTATTATCATCAAATTTTCACACAATTTATTCTAATATGTATAGTTTAGTATGGCATTCATTAAGATTCCCTTCTAGCCAGCCACTTCTGGACTTAGAGGACATGTTTTTCAGCTCAGAAACAGCATCTTTATGGCTTGACCCATATTTATATAAGTCTTAATTAACTTCAATGAGCTACAGGGGGTCACTGGGTGCACCCCAGGCTCCAGTATAGGGCCTTTTAGGACAACACTGCTGAGGTTGCTGCAGTGCTACTGTGGCTGCTTTTGCTGCTGGTGTGCCATAGCCCAGACCTGTGTGGACAGTTGAGAACCAACTTCATAAGCCCACCATGCATGTCCAAAAAATGCCCTTAAAGATTCTGAAGAAGGTCAGATAGATAGATAGATAGACAGATAGACAGATAGAGAGCCATAGATAGAGAGCCATAGATAGAGAGCCATAGATAGAGAGCCATAGATAGAGAGACAGATAGAGAGACAGATGGAGAGACAGATAGAGAGACAGTTAGATAGATAGATAGATAGATAGATAGATAGATAGATAGATAGATAGATAGATAGATAGTCTTTATCTGGATGATAGGCTTAAGCTACATGATGAAGCTCTTTAGCCAGATCATGGCCAGATTAGCTTGTATCTCCATTCTCCCATGGCCCTTGTACCTGCCATGATTCTCCAAAGTTGTTTAGCCAAATGATACAAATTAATAGTATATCTTTAGCCAGATCAGAATTTTTAATGGATAGAAAGAAAGAAAAGAAAGAAAGAAAGGTAGTCAGGTAGGTAGGCAGGCAGGTAGGTAGGTAGGTAGGGAGGCAGATATATAGATACATAGATATATACATAGATACATAGATACATAGATACATAGATACATAGATAGATACATAGATAGATAGTCACTGGGCTTTAGCTAGGTGATGAAGCTGTTTAGCCCCAGATTGACTTGTAGCTTCAAAGTTGTTTAGCCAAATGATAGAAATGAATAGAATATCTTTAGCAAGATCAGAATTTTTAATGGCCAGCTAATAGATAGATAGGCAGATAGATAGACAGACAGATAGATAGACAGACATGATCCGACCTGTTTTCATTTCAGTCAGATATAGATAGATTGTGAGATTGATATAGACAGATGTCATGAACCGGTCAACAAGTTGAATGTTGCCACTAAATGCTTCTAGCCTGCTGTAAATTTGGCCTGTAGGCTGTTGTCAACTTTTAGCTTTGTATTTCTATAGCTTTCTATTAGAACGCAAATTATTTTTGTTATTATGCATTTTTAATGGAGGTGGCAACACATCTCCATTTATGCAGTCACAGTGACAAAATGGACAGTTTTGGCGGGAAATTTGAAATTTGAGCATTTTCAGGATGTCTTTTGGGCCCTGTCTTGGCTATTTTGTTTGGAGATGTTTGGGTCAAGAGATGTGGATAACTTGATTATAGAGCATGCATCTGGCATAGGAATGAATACCAGGCATGTTGAAATTAGGACGTGACTTCCTTCTATATCTTGCTTGGATCCGCTGGGGGTGGCTGCACACATTGTGTATTGGCCGCTGTGCCTAAACTATTGCACTTGTATATATGATATTTGGCACATGAATGGGTCTTACAGCATATATGTGCAGTGTGGTGTTGGTATTAGACTCATTTCACTGAGTGGCCTAAAGTTTGGCACATCATAAATTTTATGTTGTTCAATGATTATTAATTTGCTTTTTGCACAAAGAAGATGTATGCACTTTAGATAAAGCAAAGCAACTTTCAAAATTTAATACAAAAGAATGATGAAGTTATAAAGCCTTGAAGTTACATTAAAATGCACTAAAAATACTCCAGATTGGGTGCACTTGGCTGGAACAATCAGAAGCAAGGGCGGGAAATCTATCAGCCAATAGCATTTAAGTATTCTGAACCCAAGCACCATTTGCCTCCTAGTGTTAATTTTGAGAAGCTTCCTTGAAATTAGTCTATTGGTCGAGTTTTTGTAAAATATTGAAAATTAGAAAAAAACTTTTTTTTCGTTTCCAGAGCAGAACTCTGAAACGGTTAAATGTAAATGTAATGTAGGATTTTTTATAGTCCATTTTATTGACCCTGTCAATCTCAACAGACTTTACAATTAGGCCTACACCCTTGGCAGGCCTGTTCAAGCATGAAGCTTTCTCAGCTCCCTGGGGAGCATACAACAGTGTGCAGCGAATTTCACTTGCTCCTTAGGCAGGCATTCTACAATTGCCATCACTGCCTATTGCCAATTAAGTACCCATTTGCACCTGGGTAGAGTAGTACAAAGAGTTATGGAGGATCTGCTCAGTTCCTCAATGCCATGGCTGGGATTCGAACCTGCAACATCTCAGTTACCAGGCAAACGCCTTAACCATTGGACCATGGCGCCTCGGTTATACCTATGGGCATGAAATTCTACCATCATATGCATTAAATACCCTTTAAGTGTTTCTTTTGGGGGTCTAAATGCTCTTACAAAAATTGATAACAGTAAATTCAGCAAAAGTGTGAAAAAAATGTTATTTTTTCAATGCTCCATAATTCCGTAAATTGTGGAGTTATCTGTGGAAATTTTGCATTTAGATGTCTAAATTATACCTCTTTAAATGACTAAACTCATTTGGAGGGCCAATCTTACGAAATTTTCATAAAAACCAAAAAACGGGGGAAAATGAGGATTTCTGATATTTGATCGCAAATTTCGGTTTCTCAAAAATTGATGGTAAACAATAAATTGGTAAACTTCAACAAATATTTACCTATTCATATTAGGAAGTTACTTTTGTAGCCATATATCGACTGCTGTTGCTGCTTCAAATAAATTTAAACTTCGCAGGAATATCAAGGTACATTTTAGTTTAGAAAAAAAAATTTATTGTCACAGAAATTTACCAAAGGTTGATGGAAGCAAGATAAAATTATGTTTGAGACTATATACTAAGTTTTAAAGTGATAGGTGAAATAGTGAGTGAGACCTATATGGTCAGAAGCTACCTGAAAATTCCTCCTGCAATACAGGCTGCAAGCAGCTGTAACAGCTTATTTCTTCCATCTTTTTCACAGCGGCCTGCTTATCTCTAATCTCTTCCATTTTTACTTGTTGATATTTCAAATCACACATAGAAATAATCAAAATGAATAATTGATTAGTGCATACTATTATAGTTTCCATTCAATAAAACTCAAGAGACCACAAATAATTGGGGCCTCTGACTTCTGAGCATAAATACATGAATAGAGAGTGTTCTCTGAGATCCATGTGGACTGCTTGTGCAATCAAAAAAAGTTGTAACCTGGGGAGGGTTGAAGTCATCTTAATTATTAATGTACACCATACGAGCATATCTGTATCTATTTTGATGAAGTTTGTCAGCATATGTTAAATTTTGCAGTTATATGATCAGGGGCGTATCTGGAAATGGCCTGAGGGGGGGGGGGGCATAACATGGGGTGATTTGCGGCTTTTCCTATCTTTTCCATGTTAATTTTTGACCTGGGGGGGGGCATGGCCCAATGCCACCAATCTTACCATAAGGTAATTTGATGATAAAAATTATTCAACTAAAGATCATTAAAGATTTATTTGAACTATTCCAATTCACTAAATACTCCTTAAAAATCACATTTACTCAATTTGTGTTGCCAACATGGTCAATCAGAGACAATGTGTCATCATGGCCAGAATCAACTTTTAATTCTTGTAAGAGACTGATTTCCATTACAACAGGCTTATACTCCAAAATGGCTTTCATATACATGTATATTGGTCGCTGAGCACTGCTGAGAGTAAGCATTCATGAAGTGTCACACGTGCCCTTTTATTTTTCTGATTAATCAACATTATCAGCAGTATGGGTAATAACTTTAGAATAGCAGTTTTAGTCAATTATTATCACACAGCTTCAGTGTTGGATTTCTCAGAAATAAAATTGTTTCCTGTTTACATCAATATGGTGATTATTTCCTGAAATATATAGGCTTTTAAATTTTCGGTGAATTTTAACTTTACAACCAGGATGGGAGATGGGGCCTCATTGCCGCATTGTGCCCAGGGCCAGACCATTTTGATGTTAAAGGCCCCCTGTGTCAGTATTAAATTGCACAAAACACTGCACTGTTTTATTAAGTTCAAGTTCAAGTTTATTGACCATTACAGCCAAACACTTTGATATAGAATTAGAGTGGACTGTGGCACTGTGAAAATGGAACTTCGTGACTCATGATAGCCGATGAAATGTCATCTTCTCTACTTTCAATATGGGAAACATAGAGGCTGTTTGATTAGTCATGATCAAGAGAAAGTCATCTGACTTCTCATAACGGATTTTAGAGTGAAAATGAGATGCCTAATATCCTTTAGTTTGGCTGTCACCAACAAGTGGGATAATATTGCATTAGTTTTAAAAAATGGTAGGCAGATAATTACAAAGTTATATGTGCCTTTTAATACCAATATGAAAATTTCAAAGTCAAGAATTTAACAAAATGCAAATACGAATACAATACCAAATGCAAATACAAATTAAATCACGCTATTAAAGTGAGAAATAAGTCCTATAAATTTTCATCATTCTAACACCATTATTTCCCTATGAAAGAACAAGTTCACACTGGGAAGTCTATCATTGAAATCAACTTGTTTCTATTCTAGGTTAAATAAATATACATCCTCCTTCTGATTTACTATTTCAGGTTGAAAATTCTGCCAAAATGTAATCAGCCTTTTTGTTAAAATTTTAATTGGTTTAGGGTCACTGAGTACCAGACATTCTTCGGCTCAGTTAGCCACTTGATATTTGCATACAGTTAAAAGGGGTTTAACCAAATAGATCCATAGCATCTCTTTACTAGTAGTTCCGCTAAGCTGCCACCAGGTGTCACTGCTGAACTTCTCAGAAAGGAGCAAGCTTCTATGTGCTTTATTAAGGCACTAGATTAGCATTTCAAAATTTGCTTCTGCACACGCATCTTGATAGGACAGCCAAATATGGCAGGCTTCACTCAGAGCATTGCAATAGTGCCTTCATATTTTGTTAATTTAAGGGTGACTGACTAGAGAGACATTTATGAAATAGTGTGCATAAAATGACCAACAATATTAGGAACACATTCATGTAACTTCTAACATCTTGGTATCAAATAATTAACCGCAAATCGTGTCACAGTGTGGAAATTTGTGCTATTTTTTTATTTTTTGATATCTTGATAAATCATTGAAATGTGAAGGTGTTGTGCACCTAGTATCACCAAGAGACGTAAGTTAAACTATCTAGACTATGCAAGTATCAAATGTTACATTTTCAAAGCATAATATTAAAGGAACTATTAGGTTGACTGCCGCAATCGTCACATCACTGCCGTTAAGTCTGTCCGTTTGTACAGTGTGGGACAGAGACCAGTGTCAGTATTATCACTGAGCTATAAGGGGATGGTGTTATCATAGAGCTATATGGGGTTATAGATCCATGGTGTTATCCTCTGGGAAGCAAGTTTTATAGGACACAATTTTCCTCAAAATTTAATGTTGCCTTGGGTATTTTCAGTAGCTCTTGTGGGGGGGGGTTGACATACCATTTATATATGCTTTAATGTATTGCTGTTTAATATTGGAAATTGAAATAAGTTACTTTACATTTCTCATCTGATGGTATCTCAACTTCCCTGAACAGAGAAAAGAGGGAAGGTGTCCACTCATGTCTGAAAGTTCAAAGCAAGAAATTCTTATGATCAGCCTGCTCCACAATTAACCCTCTTTAAATCTACCAAATAGGTCACTTGAGGGGGTCCACTGGGACCCTTTGGAGTTTTAATGAAACTTGACAGGGGAATGTGTCATATTAATCATTTGATGCATTGTCTGAATTGGGGCTATCAGAACTACTGGAGTGACTAAATGAATATTCAATGGCCACTGTCTACCAGTGGAAATTTCCACTAAGATAAGCTTTGCTTAATACATCAAGCCAAGATAGGGTACTCTCTTCCAATGCCAGCACAAATAGGGCCAGAACAAGAAATATGTGTACACTGATGTCCACTGTATATGTTCATTTGCAGTCTATAGTTTTATGGGAATATTTTTGTCATGCATGCTTACATAGACAGTATTGCTTTAATTGCCTTCTAATATGTATGATGCAATGGAATAAAAGTAAAACAAGCCTGGGAGGGGAGAGATACAGCTGTTCAATGAAATTTAAGAAAATAAAAGGCACTTGTATTTTTATTTTTTTGGTCAAAAGGTAATGGGCTAACCTTGAAATATGGCAAACCAAAATCATTTTCCAATATATTTTATTCCAAACTTGTGAGAATAAGATATATCCTTTGCCTGATTGCCTCACTGCTGTGCCATTCTTCTGCCACCCCCAATTGGCCTGCAAAGTAGCGGGAACCGGGGCACATTGTGACGGTTTTCACATCCTCTGATTTTACTCAATGCTGACAACACTGAGCAACTCAGAGGTTTGCATGAATATAGGGATGCAAAGGCCGGGAAAGTTTCCGGGAATATTAAGAAATTTTCCAAAGTAAATTTTCGGGAATTAATTTTTGCAGGAATATTGGAAATTTTGAAATAAATTTCTTAAATCTTTATATATTTGTCGTTGGTCCTGTGGAAAGTGATCTTAAATATTATAATTTGATAGCCAGTATGTGGTTTTTAGATCATCCTGGATATGAAGGTTGCATATGATATATATCACTGTATATATAGGTCTGGCAACGGGGGTAAAGACCCTTGCCATCTGTTCTTCAGTTCTAATTCAAAATCTATAAGGCATGAATTTGGGATAATTTTTTTCTTTATAATTATAGTGCACACGTATACAATTTTCTTTGCCATAAAGGTAGCTATATCACCTGGATTGCAAATTTCATCTTCATTTCAGTCACACCAGCAGAAAGCAACCAGTCTCAATCTTGACTTTTTGAAAGTCTCAGAGTCTAGGTTGTTTCACAAATTATTATATAAATTTATCCGTTGATAACACACCAAGATGTAACATGGTGAAGGGCACTTAAATTGTGAAAAATGTTGTGGATTTGTTCAATATCTTGCTTAATAGTGCATCACTGTGTGTGTCTTTTTGTTCAATCAGTCCTAGAAAATCCTGCACAGAACACCCTGCCAAGACAACCTGCATAGGAGGATGGCAAAGAATTGTTCCTGAGGAGCTCTTGTTTATCTCACCATAATTTTTACCCGTCAGCAGGGTTAATGACTGGTTAATTAATCAATTGCGGAACAGACAAAAACCACAGAGTATGTACAAAACAGTGCAGTGGTTTTAACCTTTTCGGCGATATTTCTAGGCCAGTAGTTGAAGCCCCACGCATTCATTTGAATCTTATCCACAAACTTAATCCAGATCCTGGTCCCATCCTCCCAGGCAGTTGTCTTGGCAGGGTGCCTGGTCCTAAAGTTCCTTAAACTTCAGCATCAGAAACTGAAAATACACTGACCAGGAAAAGATAAGGGAGGCGACCATTTGATGTCAGGGGGAGGGGCTTGGAGTTTTTATATAAATAAATAATTTCTTGCTCAGTTCTGATGAAATAAATAAATTCTTCTTGGGCAGTCTTGAAATAATAATTTCTGGTGGGGGTTCACCAGTATTTTTTAAGAAGGTGTTGCTTGATTTAGGAATGAATATTTGGGACCTCAAGCTCTTGAAAGAAATAGTTACTGTCACTGTCACCATGAAATAAATAATTCCCCACCGAGGAAAACTGCAAGCCCCCTCTGATTACTAACTAGTGGCCCCTAAGTTCATTAATTTGACAGCATGGAGTACTGCAGCAGCCGATGCAACTGATATGATGCTAGAAGTACATGTAGGCTGCAAAACCTTGATCAATTTTTAAATTATATTTTATTGAAAGATAGATTTTTTACACTTCTTTATTTTCTTGGGAGTTGGAATTTGGGGGCCCCGGGGGGGGGGGGGGGTTTAAAGGACGGCTACAGGGGGCGGGGGAACTTCCCCCCCCTCCCGTTTGGTTACATAATAATTGTAAATACTCTCAGTCATGCACTGCAATGCAGGCACGAAATTCGTGGTGAGCCTTCCACAATGATACAGCTCGGGGCAGCCATACAACGGCGCCCATGGGCAGAGACTAGAGGAACATTGCCCAAGGTTCCCATGCCGTAGCATTCTCCAGTGTTGGTGACCGCCGTATGATGATGATTGATGAGAAGACTGGGAGTCTGGCACATACCCTATTAATTCAGGGATGCCCAGGGTCTTTCAGTTGCCCCAGCACAGAACACTGGATACAACCCGCCTCCATTTAATGTCCCATGGCCTCGGACCAAATTGAGTTCCAGGAGTGGGAGTCCAACCCATGACCTCAGAGCCAGACTGGTAGTGCAAACAAGCACCTTAAACCATTAGGCCACGGAGAACTCATAACTTGCTCACAAGGGTGCGCATGTGTCTGCCTCAAACGTTAGGAGAGGAGGCGCTGTGAGCAGCTTGGTTACATCACAGTAAGTTAAGACAAGGTTCAAGATTTGAGTCACATATTTGTGACACTTTGGTCCAAAATTATATTTTGGAATTTTAATCTAAAAAATAGCCTATCTTGTGTACAATTTCTCCAGGAATCTGAATCTGAAGTCGGAAATACAAAATATCTCACCATTTTCATTCTACGAATGTTTTTATAACTTGTCAATTGGAACCTAGCATTTTTGGAATATCTCTCAGTTTTACTGCATATATCTCAGTAGTACTCAATTTTTGTCAACAAATAAGACTAACACAGTACCAAAGCAGCAGAGTTGCTCGATTTAAATCAATTGATTTTTTATATTTTTTTAATTTAAATTGGATTTTTATGCAACTCTGAGCAGCGCGGACCTGAAAGGCAGCAGTTCTAGTGACCAAGAAGCCAATTCGATACCCAATTCGACTTGAATTTCATCAGTCTGCAGCCTCACAGCGTTCAGCTGCCTCTAGATCAGATTGTGCATTCAGTGAGATCAGGGTAAGCTTTTACAAGATTACAATGAGAAATGAGGATGGGTTGACAAGTTATTGTGTATGCAAAAAACTAAGAGTTCTCTACCTTGTTCCAAAACAAAGTTGTCTTTTCTTCATTAGTGGAGCTGCAATGGGTCATTCGGTGCACCTACACCACTGTGAGTGCCATGCGGAGCTCTCTGGCTCTGCTGAGCTCTCTGCACATGCACCACAAAAGCTGCTGGTGATTTTCTGAATAGGCTGTATTTTGTAATGAAAACAACTGCACAAGCACAAATACCCACTCCAGTACTGATTCAGTAGATTATCTGGGTGCAAATACCTTATTATGCACTCTGAATCAATATTCTTTCTCTGAATGAGCAGAAACAATTGAGTTCTTCACCTAAAGGAATTATAAAGGTAATAGGGCTGCTGATTCTGCCTAAAATGCAATGAATGCTTTAAAAGGCCCATCAATTAATGTTCTTAGAAAATAATTTATTTACATAAATATGAACAAATAATTTTAATGCCGTCATTAATAAGGCAGTGGCAAGAAAGAGAGAGTGAAATAGAGCATACATGGGAGAAAGAGTGAAGGAGGGGGAAGAAAAGAATAATGAAGGAAAGTAGAAATTAAGGAAAAAAGCAAAATAAAGAAGAAATGATGGAAGAATTGGAAGAAGATAGAAAAGAATGAATGAAAGAAAGAAGGAAGGAAGAAAAGAAGGAAGGAAGAAAGAAGGAAGAAAGAAGGAAGAAAAGAGGAAGAAAAGAAGGAACAAAGAAGGAAGAAAAGAGGAAGAAAAGAAGGAAAAGAAGGGAGGAAGAAAGAAAGAGAAGAAGGAAGAAAGAGAAGACAAGAAAGAGAAGAAGAAAGACAAGAAGGAAGAAAGACAAGAAGGAGGGAAGAAATAAATGGAAGGATAAAGGGAAGGAAGAATAGAAGAAAAGAAAAAGAGGGAAGGAAGAAAACTAGCAAAGATGGAAATAAGAAGAATGATGGCATTATATAGCCAGATAGATTAGATAGATAGAATCTTTTTATTCCAAAATAAATCCTTCCAAAGAATAGACCAACTTCTCAGCTTTCCAAAAGGGATCTGTCATTTATGTATAATATGTAAATGGCACAGCCATGAAATTCGCGCAGGACCAAGAAGTGTTTTTTTAAGGACTTAGTTATAGTATTACCATATCTTTCATTAAATTTATAATATTCAATGTATGAAAGGCAGTTATGTTGCTGTTTCAAAACTTTGAAAGACTGATATAGAGAAACTTAGACGAGAAACTATTAGAAATGTTAAACGGATAAAGAATAGATAGATAGATAGATAGATAGATAGATAGATAGATAGATAGATAGATAGATAGATGATAAATAGATACATAGATAAATAGATGGGATAGCAAATAAATAGGATTAAGGATAAATAGAATTGATAGAAAATCAACTAAATAGTAAAAAGGAAGACAACATTGAAAGCTGCCAAATTTAAGTCTAGGCTATATTGTTGATATTACATAAAAGTGATAAAAAACAATAACATGATCTGCAAGTAGATAAATTGCTAACTGTTACATAATCATCAGTTTACAAAGATTATATAACTTTAATTTTGTCATGTTTTGTTGTCTGTTTTGAAATGAAATTGAATCACATGTTAATAATTTAATTCAGCTTGTCAAGGCTAATAATTAACTATTCCATAAAAATTATAGATACAGGGAATATTACTGAAGAAAATATATTTTTTAAGACACTTTTGAATATAAATATGTCATGTATCATTAAATTCGAAACTAAATCATTGATAGGAAGCTGTACTTGACCTAATTTCCTGCTTTCGACCATTGATGTTTAGACCATCACTGCACAGATTTTTGAAACCTCTCTTGTGCTCAATTCGGTTAGCAAAACAGCCTTTGGCCGTTTCGTTGCGCGAATATAATAATTAAATGTAACTAAATGGAGCACAAGGAGCGCGCCCCCCCTTTTGTCAGATAAATACTTCATATGCTATTTGGCAAAAAAAGATTTTTAGAGACTCCAATGTTAGGTAAGTATTGCCGCGCCCCCCTTTAAAAAAATCCTGGATCCGCCCCTGCTGACTGTAGCCACACATACATATTGTAGGCTATAGGCCATATATATATATTCTGTATATATCTCGTCTCATCAATGCACGAGTCCTGACTAACACCCAGTGCATTGAATTATTGTTCACTTTTCATTGGTCATTTATTAATGTCATAGGTGTTTATAAAAGTGATAACTGGTAAGGCCATTTGTGTCCAGGACATTGTGTGACTTTTTGTTCTCTAAAATTTGGGGTTATAACACTGTTGTCCTAATCTCACCTATCTCTTTAGGATGTTAAGACTTTCTTAAACTGACTGACCTTTTAATTAATTTTTACCTGTTTAGAGAATAGCTTTCTGTCTGAGATATTTGCGTGCCCATAATTCAATTGATGTGAGGTTATAGGTTCAGAGTCATAGAACGAATGGCTCACAATACTCAACTGACAATTAGCAGATCAGCATGAGACTGTCCTGGCTGGCAGAGGACAGGGTTCAGTCCTGGCTGACAGATGACAAGTGTGTGGGGCAAGAGAAATTCCACTGGACAACCAGTATGCCATGTGTAGTGGCCAGATAGGTGTGAAATGTGAATACAAACCAGCAAAATCACCCATGCATCGGCCATCTAATCATGGACTTATTTTCATTCTATCTCTATCTATCTATCTATCTATCTATCTATCTATCTATCTATACTTATCTCTATCTTTAATTATGCATGCATTTATTGTGTACCAGTACCCCATAAGTCACTTCACAACATCAGATTTGCATGGTACTGAAGAACTTTTCTAATCAATATTCTGGATTTTATCTTCAATGATTCACTGTTAAAATTATGTGGAAGCTTATTTTCCCAGATGAAAGAGCTCTGGGAGACTGACTTCAAGACAACAGCCCTCTCTATATCCCAAAGAGGTCACATCAGAGGGTCTAAGAAGTTGACAGTGGAATGCCTCTCATGTTAATCAGCTGAGTTATCACTATCAGGATTTCTTGGGTGACAAAATGAGTATTCAATTGCCTGCATGGTAGATACAGGGGTACTGAGCTTATTAAAGATTGACTCCCTGTTGAAATTTCCAACATTTGATTTGGGATTAAATATGCCTGGAAGAGGAGTTAGCATTCTTACTCAAACAGAATTAAAAGTAAGGCTTATAATATGTGTTGTTTTCTTATTTTGAAATTAGTATAAATTTATGATTGTTGATTCTAAAAACATCAGGTCTTAGTATTAACAATTATTTAAAATATAAATATCTAAATGTACCAGTTAGTAAGAATTGTCAGAACATAATTCTGTGTTTTATTTTATTTATTCACAGGGAAATAAGCCTACCTCTAATGCCTATATTAATAGCCTATATATGTCATCAAGATATGTTGTGCCATTCAAGCTTTCGTGATATCACAGCATTTAATGAAGTTTTTAATTACTGTACTTTTTAGCAAATGAATAGACAATAATATGCACACTTCTTGCCTATAGACTTAGCTGTAGGTTCAAACTGGGACTTATATGTGAATGATTGTAATGCCAGTCTTTCCAAGACTGCTTTCATTGTACTGTGTAGTATGATTGTACTGCATTTACAAGACTGCTTTCACTGCATTGCAGTCTATAGGAATGGGTTAATAATAATAATATAACATAGTATGATTTTATATAGCGCCCATTCCAGATAAATCTGCTCACCGGCGCTCACCACACTGAACGGCAATCATACCAATCATTATAGTGATAACCTCTGGACATGGCCAGAGCGGGGATTGAACCCACATCCTCATGTGTACAAGGCAGGGATGCTACCCACTGTACCACGGAGCCACATATGGTTATGCAAATGAGCGCCAACAAGTATGCAAAAAATAAACTCACAAAATGGAGAATGAATGTTTTCTTTATAATGTGTGGTTGGAGTTCTTGTTTTTATGGATTAATAAAGTAATTTAAATTGATTGAATAACAAGAATAATGTTTACTTGTAAGCCATCATTGCCAGTTGCTTGTTATTAAACTAGGGTTTTTCGCCGAATTGTCAAAAAGATTTCAGAGAGGGTCCCTTAAAAGTTCCTTACGACACATTAAGCTTAGGGAAGCCCCTAAATCCTCCGTAAAGATTCTCTAGACCCATGAAGCAGTCCCTAGAAGGCCCTCTTCTACCGAAGCATATTAGGGCCATAAAAAACTTTTAAACTCAAAATTTTGACTTGCAAACTCAAAATTTGTGATATATTCAAAATTTCGACTTTTAAACTCAAAATTTTGTATGTAAATTCTCGAAATATTTACTTTTGGAGTCAAAATTTTGAGTTAACATCTGAAAATTATAAACTTATTTCTCAAAATTTTGTTTTGCTTTCTAAAAAATGTTTGTTGCAATCATGAAATTTCGCTTTATTATCATGAAATTTTGTGTTTCATGACTCAATATCGAAAAGTCAAAATTTTGAGTTTAAAAAGTCTCTTGAGTGTAGAAGTCGAAATTTTGGTTTTACATGTCAAAATTTTGCGTTTACAAGATAAAATATTGAGTTTTTTAAGTCAAAATTTTGAGATTCTTTTCATACACTTCCATACCCTTCCCCTGATAGACCTAATATTTTCCCCTCCCCTCCCCCATTTCAAGGGTATGATGCTTAGGTGATGTGCAAGTAAAGATCAATTCACAGGTGTCCTGGACACAACAGCAAAACTTCATAATTAGGCCTATCATACTCATTTTAGTAAATCAGACCAGAATGATTCCCAACAACCATTTCTCTCTATTTGTCAGTACCACAACTTTATTCAAACATAATGCTATTTTATCAACAACAAAAAAAGATGTCACCAGAGCATGAGAAACTGATCAACAAAATAACTCCATAATGTGTGGCACTGGTTTGTTACTGTGTCATGTTAAACAAATTTACTTTCTGAAAAGTCAGACTTCCTCAACTTTCAAGAACAGAGAGAAGATGTTTTGTCTTAAAGTTCTAAGCAAGAAATCCTTATGATAAGCCTTCTCTGCAATTGACCCTCTTTAAATCACTGATATATCTAACTTGGGGGGGGGGGAGGGTCTACTAAGACCCTTTGGAGTCTTAATGGAACTTGACAGGGGAATGTGTCTCAAGTTAATCATTTGAATAATCACCAGAGTGACCAAATTAATATTCAATAGCCAGTGGAAATTTCCGTTGAGGAAATTGATTCTCTTTCAAAATTAACATAAACTGGGAATAAGTGTTATAATGTGTACATTTATCCTTTAATACTGACGTTAATTATTAAAGTAATGCATCAGCCTTTTCTATGGATAGATACAAATTTTGCTTACACACTTAGTATTTTCTCCTCCAGATAACCCCCCCCCCTTTGGTACCTGTAGTAGCATCACGAGTATGGGTAATTTCCCAAAATGGACCTGCTTTCTGCTGAACTGAGTTTTGGCCAATTTGAACCGTGTTTTCCCTCAAAGCTTATAAATCCTGCAACACAGAAAGTTTCAATTTTTGATAAAATGCAGGGCTTCAATGCAGATTAAAGCTGGAATGTCAGCAGATTTGTGTCGAACTTCACATTGACATTTTAACATATTCTTGGTAAAAGATTGGACTAATCAATACTCAGACTCCATAGTATACACTTATTGAAGCAAAAAATGTATTATTTCTTTTTTAGTATAAGCAAATAATATATGTGCAGGGAAAAATTTTACATATAGCTGCCATACTTCTACAATTTCAACAAAATCTGGGAAGTGTCATAGTGATACACAGTGTAAAGGAGCGGATTAAACCATAGAGAATTCTCTATGATTAAACATCCCTAAAACTGTTGGCCAGATAACTATTTTCCCTAGTGTGTTTTCTTGTCCATTTTACTCCTTAGATCAGGAAATCTATCAATAAAAGGGTGATAAGTTTTAAAATGCGGGGAAAAACTTATAAAGGATTATTTGATATAGCCTATAGCTTTCATTTTAGAACATCTCTGATTTTGGTAGAAGTTGTATAAATGTGGCTGTTACTGCAGTATTTTGCAATCAGTATACATTGCTGTTTCATTCTGAGGAGGAGAATGGTTTGATGGATGAATAGCTCTTATATTGTATATTATTACAAGATTATCCAGAGTAGTCTAATTATCTCACTGCAATCAGGCCTAGTTTTGGCACATTGAGTGGATGGTTGATACTTTCGGAATACTCATCTTGTACCCCCCATCCCCCTAGCCCCGATGGTGACCCGCTGTGTGAAAATAGACAACATTTCCTACTGACGGCACCTATTTCTATATTTCTACGTGTTGAAATAAATGAACACTCACCCTGCGAAGTTAAAGAAATGATTTTTTTCCTTAAACATTGAAGAAATGGCATCTCCTCATTGGGTGAGAGAGAGTGATGTTACAACAAATGTTTATGATGTCATAGGTGTTTTTGGTGACGTCACAATGGTTACATCAAACATAAAAGTGAGGCTGATAGCTGTTTCTCACTAATTTTTGGCAATTCTCTCTTTTAAAATCAATTTTACAGTACAAACTTTAGTTGAAATGCGTTCAAAAGTGGTGCCGTCAGCAGTAAAATATGTAGGCTACTCAAATCCAAAATTTCGTTAAATTTGGAGGAAAACTGTTTAATATAAACCAATGCTCCTGATGCCATGTCGAAACCTTAAGATTACGCATGGGTCCCAGTCCCAGGGCTAAGTCAGAGTTGACCACATTCCACAATTCCAATTGTTGTGAAGCTCATTTGGTTTAAAATTGGGGTTTTTGAAATTAAATCAGAAATTGAATAAGTAATTATCACTTGTTGTAACATAGGCATGTCTTACTTATCAAAGTCACATGTCTTGTAGTATGCATTAATACTTATCAAAGTCACAGAGATATCTTCTTGTGAGTTATAAAGGAGAGTAACATTGCATTTTTAACCGGCCTAACAGCAGAGTCCGGTTAATACAGGAGCTGTAAATGGATCAGGTGAAACCATAAACAGTAGGCATAAACTGCAACCACAAGCTTGCAACCACAAACCAGTAAACCACGTTTGGCAATGACAGCCAAGGTTTTTCCCCATTGTGACCTTAATATTTCACTTACATTTATGAAATTTGGTACAGGTATGGGACTCTGGGTATGGATTGGGAACATGTCGAGAAACCCAAGATGGCTGCCGTTTTGTGGTGGCCATTTTGGCAGCCATCTTTCTTCATTCTGGAACTGCCCATTGTGACCTTACTATTTCACTTACTGTTATGAAATTTGGTACAGGTATGGGACTCTGCTTATGGATTGGGAACATGTCGATAAATCCAAGATGGCGGCCATTTTGTGGTGGCCATTTTGGCAGCCATCTTTCTTCATTCTTGAACTGACCATTGTGTCCTTAATATTTCACTTACAGTTATGAAATTTGGTACAGGTATTGGCCTATGGGTATGGATGAGGAACATGTTGAGAAATCCAAGATCGCAGCCATTTTGGCAGCCATCTTTCCTTTTTTTTAGAAATCTGTTCAAACTGCATTGATTCTATATACTAATAGTCTAGCATCTTCCAATCAACTATTTCTCCTATCTCCCAATATCAGTTGCTCAGTGGTTTAAGCAATGGCACCTTCAATTTCATTGCGTTAGGTCGGTTTTGAATCCGCAGATTCTTGTTTATCTTGTAATCATGAACTAACCACAGGGTGTGATTGTTCCATGGTGTAATTTCCTTTGCTATGATAGGTAATGATAGGTAATAGAGTAATAGACTGAACTCAGGTCCTTGGACCTCTATATTCAGATGTTGAAAACTGCATGCTTTTGTGTGCTGTAGTTCCAAAGTTACATTACAATTGAAATTTTGAGTGAGGCGGGTGAGATATATTTAATCAGAGTTCCTCCCAATTAAGATGAATGTCACTAAGATGTCCAGGTGCCATAGAGGGTCACTTTCATGTAAGTGCACTTTTCTTATTTTGTTCACAAGTGGATGCTGTTGGCACTCTGAGAATCATTATACTTTCCCTGTGAGTGGCTGTTGGTGCTGGCCTTGCCAGAGGGAGAGAGCCATGCAGAGCTCTGGGTGCCACTTGGGGGAGGGGGGGGGGACTTACCAAAAAAATATCATTGTGGTTGTATTATGCTATTTAAATAATGAAATTGTATTACAGCAGGACTTGAATGTGTACATAGATAAGAGCTTGGTTTTTTTATTATTATTTTTTTTTTGCAGATTACTGCAGTCACATATGATGTGTAATAATATAGTGTTTCTTCATAACACAGGCCTATGACTCCCTTATAAAATATGACTGTATGTTTATAGTGAGCATCTGAGCATCTGAAACAGACACAGGTTTGTACCCCAGCACATTTATAGGAAAATGTGGTTTGGGGGTTAACAAAATGGTATGTGACAACCAGGCAGACCATGGCTAAATAATTGTGGGGTTTATTAGAGTTTTTTCAGTTAAGGAACAGACCATATACCATGGACTTAAGACCACCTTAAGTGACTGTAATAGAGCTAATACCACCAAATCCCACCAAACTAGACCAATTGCTGAGGAACAATAGGTTTCAGAGAAACAGAGAACAACAAACAAACAATAGGATTGAATTTAAGTCGGTTTGAATAATTCCATGCTGTGAATAACAACAGAAATGCATAACCTTGTTTGCAATATCTTGTCAATGTAGCTAACCAGTGGCAGATCCAGACAGGGTAGTCTAGAGGGGGGAGGGAGCATTCACAGCCCCACGTAGACGTCATTTTGGCACTTACGGGTCTGCATTGCCCCATATTTTTTTCAAAATGTTATTTCATTGTTTGGGGGGGGGGGGCTGCAAGTAGGCTGAACCAAATACAAGGTTTGTGTCTGCTGACAGGCTATTCTTTTTGATGATGCATAATTAATTTGCTTCGTACAAAAGGAGTATAAATCAATTGCCTGGGATAAATGTCAATTTTTGGGTTTGGGGAAGCCTAATGCCCGCTAACATATGCCCACCATTTTGATATTGCAAAAATGCAAGCAAGCTAACTAAAAAAAAACAGGCTTGGAGTTCATAGATTCTCGTTGCGCTTCGTTTTGCCCATTCTTGCATGCTTAAGGTAATGCATTTTCCACATTCCTAATCAAGCAGTATTGAATTATCTTCCGCAGGGAGATTTTCTGACACAGACATTAAAAAAAAAACAGTTTGTCATACTTCACCAAGCTTGATTTTACAGGTTATATTCTGCATTGGTAAAGCTATATAACAGCCTAACCAAATGAAATGATCCTGAGGAAAAACAAGTTTGTGCTGTGATCTGTGAGAATAAAATGTAAAATGTGGTTTAAAAGAAAAAAAACCAACAGACTGCCCAAAAAAAAACCAACAGACTGCCCAAAAGAAATTTAGTTATTCCACGAAAGCTATGCAACAAGTTATTTCCAAAGGAACTCGAACTACCCCCTTCCCTTGAGATAAAATGGTGGCCCCCTAAGAGTAAATTCAGAGATGCAATGTTGAATGTTCATGTTACGTCATTTAATTGTGAAAATAAAATTGTGAATGATTTTTTAAACTCTATTTTTCTTATACAAAAAATAACAGGATTGGGCCATAGAAGAACTTACTTACATACTTACACATAAATTTATATCAGGCACTATATCAGGCATGGTATGATTGGAAACTCCCTACCAAATGTTAGATTCATCCCTGGTTTGTTGATGTGCGAATGCAAGAAGATGCATGTGTATTGCATTGCATTTTTCGACAAGTTGCCATAGTCATGGGTATTGGGTAGTGTGTCGTTGATTAAAAAGAAAGCAAACCCCTCTCCTCATACTGGGCAACTGGGCAAGAAGACAGTGAATTTTTTCATGCTATTTGCATTGCCAAAAATCCATCTATTTATCAATGTATCGATGTATCTATGTATCTATGTATCATTCTATATATCTATCTATATTTCTATCTATCTTTCGATCTGTCTGTCATAAATGAGAAAGACAAAAATATTAATAACACAACTACGTACACATACACGGCGTACTGCATGCTTAATTTCCTTTTATTGGGGGGGGGGGGGGGATATTTGCCCGAATTTCACAATCCAAATGTTATTTCATGTCAAACCAAATTGCTTGGAATCCACTGATTTTCAATAATGGTTATTTGACCATCTGCCCTAATTTTCATCCTCCTTGGCCGAATTTTGGCCTTTTTCAAGTAAAGTGGCAAGCCCCCCTCTCGTACGCCTATATATGTACATGGTACATTTCTTAACAATGAAGTGTAAGATAATCTTTCAAGGGAAAATATTGTTGGGAGCTGAGTATTGAATCTATGATACATATCCATTTTCGTTCATTTCTGTCTTTTCTTCTTCTTTCCTCCCTTCTTTCCTTCTTCTTTCCTTCCTTCTTTTCTTGCTTCTTTCCTTGCTTCTGTCCTTGCTTCTTTCCTTCATTCATTCATTCATTCATTCATTCATTCATTCATTCATTCATTCTGGGTTTTTTTCACCCTTAAATAACCTTTCTCTTCCTTTCTTCCTGCCTTTCTTCTAGTCTTTCTTCCTTCCTTTCCTTTTCCTTCCTTTGTTTCTTCTTTTGTTTCTTCATTTCTTCCTCTCTTCATTTATTTCTTCATCCATTTTCTTATTTTCCTCTGTCTTCCTTTCTTCATTATTTCATTCCTTCTTTCTTTCCTTCCTTCCTTTTTTCTTTCTTTCTTTTTTGCTTCCTGACATAGCTAGTAGATCTTTGTCATCACTGAATTTCTTGAGAGTGCCCCAATTCACTCAGGTCCCATTGCTGCCGTGTTCAGCCCCTTATTTGTATTTCTTTGAGAATCGCCTGGGAGTGGCTGATACAATTTTGGCAATAATCTATAAATAAATGGTGCCATTTGACCAAGAATTGATTTTCTTCCATATTTAGGGGTCACACATTCAGCATGTACAGTCACAAGGCTCCCTTAATAAAATCATTTGATAGGCCTATTTCCCAGTAAATGTTATGCCAATACCAAATTGTGAAACAAAGCCGGTTCATATAAAATGATTTTATGCACACAGCATAATTATATATATAATGTAATATATATATAATATAAATAATAATATCCTAATATTCTCGGTGGCCATCTTGTGTGCTCATTTTACACTCACCCATAAGGCTTTCTCATTTTTCCACTTAGAGTTATGAAATTTGGTACAGGTATAGGGCTATGGGTATGATTTGAGCAGTTGTCGAGAAATCCATGATGGCGACCGTTTTGTGGTGGCCATTTTGGCAGCCATCTTTCTTCATTCTTGAACTGCCCATTGTAACCTTAATATTTCACTTACAGTTACAAAATTTGGTACAGGCATTGGCCTGTGGGTATCGATCAGGAACACGTTGAGAAATCCAAGAATGGCGGACATTTTGGAAATCCAAGATGGCGGCCATTTTGGTAGCCATCTTTCTTCATTGTTCAACTGCCCATTGTGACCTTAATATTTCACTTACACTTATGACATTTGTCACAGGTATTGCCCTGTGGGTATGGATCAGGAAAATGTTGAGAAGTCCAAGATGGCAGCCATTTTTTGCAGCCATCTTTCTTCATTTTTTTAACTGCCCATTCTGACCTTAATATTTCGCTTAGAGTTATGAAATTTTGGACAGGTATTGGCCTGTGGGTATTGATCTGGAACATGTTGAGAAATCCAAGATTGCAGCCATTTTGTGGTGGCCATTTTGGCAGCCATATTTCTTCATTTCTTGAACTGCCCATTGTCACATTAATATTTCACTTACACTTATGACATTTGGCACAGGAATTGGCCTGTGGGTATCGATCAGGAACATGTTGAGAAATCCAAGATGGCGGCCTAGATGGCGGCCATTTTGTGGCAGCCCTTTTGGCAGCCATCTTTCTTCATTCTTGAACTGCCCATTGTGATCTCAATATTTCACTTAAGAGTTATGAAATTTGGTGCAGGTATTGGCCTGTGGCTATCAATCACGAACATGTTGAGAAATCCAAGCTGGTGGCCATTATATGCTGGCCATTTTGGCAGCAATCTCCCCTCATTTCTTGAGCTGCCCATTGTGACCTAAATATTTCACTTACGGTTATGACATTTGCCACAGGTATTTGCCTGTGGGTATGGACCAGGAACATGTTGAGAAATCCAAAATGGCCGCCATTTTGGAATCTATCTTTCTTCATTTCTTCAACTGCCCAATGTCACCTTAATAGTTCACTTAGAGTTATAAAATTTGGTACAGGTATTGACCTGTGGGTATCGATCGGGAAAATGTTGAGAAATCCAAGATGTCGGCCATTTTGGCAGCCATCTTTCTTCATTTCTTGAACTGCCCATTGTCATCTAAATATTTCGCTTAGAGTTATGAAATTTGGTACAGATATTGGCCTGTGGGTATGAATCGGGAACATGTTGAGACATCCAAGCTGGCCACCAAATGGCACACTTCAGAATGGCTGACATCCTTGAACTGCCCATTGTGACCTTGCTATTTCACTGTGGGTTATGAAATTAGGTAAAGTTATTGGCCTGTGGGCATGGATCAGGAAAATGTCGATAAATCCACATAGATTGATAGATTGATAGATACATAGATACATAGATCTATACCCACATTGATTGATTGCTTCATTCATTCACTCATTCTCCACACTGCCAAAGTATATCCTTTATCACGGGTGAATGCTAGTAATATATAAAAGCTTAATGGCTAGTTCTCACGACGGCGATTTGAGAGCGACGCATCAAGAGAAGTCATTTCTTGGAAGGTTGTGGCGTAGAACGTTGGTTTTGGCACATTACGTAATCAATTAGTGTCATGTGCGACGCTTAAAGTTAGTAGCCGCGGTGAGTCTTGAGGTGTCCGCGGCGCTTCTTAAGCTTTCTTCGCCGCGTTACGCCTCTCTTTCCTCAGCGCAGTTCCAAACAGACGCGTCGCACTTTGTTTTGGAATTCGGCGAGGCTGCTTTTACTTCGCCCAATGTTGTTTCCTCTTACGCCGCTGATGGTTGTGAGGCAGCTACGTCTGAAATTGGCGACCTGCGACGCATCAGGAAACCTTCGGCGTACACCCGAGGTAAGATGCGTCGCTGAAAATGACAGCCTCGCCGAAGACTGTAAGGATGCAACGCCGCATTTAGGGACTTGTTACTGCGTAACTTGATGGTTCATCGTCGCACATGCATTCATAAAGCGCCGAGGACATTACAGGCGCGTCGATGCTGACCTTCTTCGTCGTCCTTGCCTTAAGCAGCGACGAAGGTCTCTTAAGCATCGACGAACGTCTGTTGTTGCAGCGCTGCGGCAAAGTGTGTTTGGCTGCTGCAGGAGTCACTTTTGGTCATTATAAAAAGGGACACAGAGGACCTCCTTGCTTCATTTGCTGATTGCCCTTCAATGAGAACACAACGACTGCCTACTGAACATATGCATGATGAATGAAGAAGAAATTATTGTTGTGGCTGGTGCTGCTGCTGTTGCTATCGGAGCTGTCTATTTGAGACAGAGGAGGAGGAGGGCCAGGAGACAGAAAAGGTGGTGGATTCGCAACTGGTTGCTGCAGAGGGAACAACATGGTCACTTCCATCAACTGCTGCCTGAACTGAAAGTGCGTGACGTGTCCGGCTACTACAACTACACTAGAATGCCCCCTGCCATCTTTGCTGAAATCCTGGAAGCTGTTGGACCACTCATCGCTAAGCAAGACACCAACATGAGGAGGGCTTTGGAACCTGGTCTGAAGTTGGCTATCACCCTGCGGTACATGGCAACAGGAAACAGCTACAAGTCCCTAGCTTATGCTTTCCGTGTGGCACCCAACACCATCTGCAACTTCATCCCTGAGGTCTGCCTTGCCATCGTTCATGCCTTCGAAAGACAGCTGGCACTACCCACACAGCCTGAAAGATGGAAGGAGATAGCCAAGGCTTTTGAGACGAAATGGAACTTGCCCAACTGCATTGGAGCTCTGGATGGCAAGCACGTCGCAATCCGATGTCCCAAGGCTGCAGGCTCCTTGTTCTACAACTACAAGGGATTTCACTCCATTGTCCTGATGGCCCTCGTTGATGCCAACTACAAGTTCATCTATGTGCAGGCTGGCTGTCAAGGAAGTGCATCTGATGGCGGCGTCTTCAGGGACACAGTACTTCGACAACTCCTGGACGAGGAAGATCTAGGCCTACCACCTCCAGAACCTCTACCTGGCACAGAAGACAATCCTTTCCCATATTACATCGTGGGTGACGAGGCATTTCCCCTGAAGACATGGCTGCTCAAACCAGTGCCAAGAAAGAACCTTGACATTCCTTCCAGAGTCTACAATTACAGGATTTCAAGAGCCAGGAGAGTGGTGGAGAATGCCTTCGGTCTGCTGTCAAACAGGTTCAGATGCTTCCTGACCACCATGCCCCAACGACCTACAAGAGTGACATACATCACAATGGCTGCTTGTGTTCTACACAACATTCTGCGAGACAGAGTAGGCGTCCACCATGCCCGTGACAATGAAGTGATGGACAGAGAAGATCCACAGACACATGACGTCACTGAAGGAGTTTGGAGGGGAGACCGTCAATTAGGAGACCTAGGAGAACCACTTCGACACGGAAATGCCTCCAGAGATGCCAAGGCTGCTCGAGACTACCTACGTGACTGGGTCAACAGTCCGGCAGGAAGTGTCCCTTGGCAGTTGGAGAAAATCTGAAGAAGATGCATTCAAAACAACAAACCCCAGGTCCTTTTAAGGGCCACCAAATCCTCCCAATTGAGCTGGCCATGTACACATCCTATGTTGACAAAACAAGCCCAAAAATCAATCAATCAATCAATCCCTCCATCCATCTATCTATCTATCTATCTATCTATCTATCTATCTATCTATCTATCCAAGTCCAATCCCTGCAAAGTGACGACAACTGCTTTTCTTTTGCTGCAGTGTATATATGTAACGAGCATTGTGTTCCATCTATCAAGCTATCTATCTATCTATCTATCTAGCTATCTATCTAGCTATCTATCAAGCTATCTATCTATCTATCCAAGTCCAATCCCTGCAAAGTGACGACAACTGCTTTTCTTTTGCTGCAGTGTATATGTGTAACGAGCATTGTGTTCCATCTATCAAGCTATCTATCTAGCTATCTATCTAGCTATCTATCTAGCTATCTATCTTTCTATCTATCTAGCTAGCTATCTAGCTATCTACCTGCCACTTGAGCTAGACAAGTGAAATTACAAAGTGATGCACTTGTACTAGTGCAACCAACCAACACAATTTTTAAAAGCAAAGCACTTGTACTAGTGCATTACATTTTAATTAAGAAATTCATGCACTTGTACTAGTGCAATAAAAATATGTTTATACCAAAGAATGCAGCACTTGTACTAGTGCTGCACTTGGTATGTTTTGGGGCAAAGAAAGGGGGAACTAGCACCTTGCTTTTATGAAGGTGATTACTTTTAATGAAGGCCAGGACCGGACTTTTGTTTTGGGGGACTTTTTTTTTGGGGGACTTTTTTTTGGGGATTGTCAACGTTTTTTTTGCTCTTTTTTGGCTCTTTTCGGTCAACACAAGCTCTTTTTTTTTTGTCAACATAAGATGTGTACGTGGCCTGCCCTTTTGGGAGGATTTGGTGGCCCTTAAAAGGGCCAAGGTTTTTTGTTGTCTTTGCTGCATCTGGTCTTCTACTTTCGTGGAGAAAGGAGACCTGAAGTCCAACTGGGCGAAGGGGAAGGCTGGTGCTGGTGATGGGCGGCCGGTTGACCAAAGCTGGGTCCAGGGGGGTAGCCGTACTTCTCGGGGCTCTCCTGTGCATCCATCATCAGTGTCATGGTGGAGTGGCTGGGCTGCATCGGGGTGTAGCTGGGAGTCTGCCTGGAGGATCCTCCTTCCCTGGGCTGGTGCTGCTGGTAGTGATGGCTGCTGCTGGAAGCCTGGGGATGGTGCTGGTGGTGTGATGGCACATACGTCGAAGAAGGAGGAGGATGAGGAGGAGGTGGCATCTGCAGGCGCTGAGGAGGATGAGGAGGCTGGAAGGTGTGCTCCTGATGCTGTCTTGACTGGCGGGTGACCTCATCATCCCAGTAGAGGGCGGCCTCTGCAATGGTCCTGACCATCTGCCTCCTGATTTCAGGGCTGGCGTGCACTCCCACGTGGTAGAGGTCCTGGCACTTCATCCTCCAGTACTCCTGGTCGGGTGTCAACTCCTGGTGGTCGGGGCACATCTTGCAGCCAGAGCCTTTCAGGATTTTCTTGGCGGAGGACATGGCTTGCATGCTGCCTGCGATGACGTGCATGGCGGAGTGCATGGCTTCATCTCCTGGGGCCTTCCTCTTGGTTCCCTTGGCAGCGGCTCCAGGCTTTGGTGCTCCAGGGAAGACTTGGGACTGCTGGCTGTCAGGTCTGTCCTGTGCTGGCTGTTCAGGTGGCAGGTCCGGCATGTCATAGGAAGCTGGCAGGGAATCCTCAGGGTTGTAGCTTTCATCATCGGAGTCTGAGGCTGGCCGGTTGGCAGACAGTTGAGAGATGGCGGACAGCTCCTTCCCTGGCTTGTGGACGATGGAGTCCTTCAGGAACCGACAGTTGTTCAGGATGTACTCGTCCCTCTCTGTGAGCGTCTCCTTCCTGGCGGCTCCTGAAGCTTCAGGCCTGACGAGTCTGGAGAAGTGAGTGCGCACTGTCTTCCTCCAGTTGAAGATGTCCTGGGAGGTGTACTTGGGGCCCAGCTCCTTTGCTTTTTCTGAGTCCAGCAGCAGCTTCTCGTTCCCCTTGTAGCCTCTGGTCCCCTTCATGTACAGCACAGGATGCTCCTTGTACCAGTTGATGAGGTCATCTTCTTGTTCAGCTGTGATGCCCAGGTTGTTGCGGATGTTTTTCTTGGGGGCCTTCCCTTTGCCCTTCTTGCCCTTGGACTTGGCTTCAGCAGCTGCAGGGGTGTCATCAGCAGAGTCTTCTTCCTCCTCGAAGGTGTCCTCATGGATGGCCACTCTGTCTAGAGCAAGAACAGGCTGGCTCTCTGCTGTTTTCTTGGGAGTCTGCTTCTTCGGAGTCTGCTTCTTTGGAGTCTGCTTCTTTGGAGTCTGCTTCTTTGGAGTCTGCTTCTTTGGAGTAGACCTGGCAGTAGGCTCTGGAAGACCCGTGGAAGACTTGGCAGCAGGCTTGTCAGCAGGCTTGGCAGCAGGCTTGGCAGCAGGCTTGGCAGCAGGCTTGGCAGCAGGCTTGGCAGCAGGCTTGGCAGCAGGCTTGGCAGCAGGCTTGGCAGGCTTGTCAGCAGGCTTGGCAGCAGGCTTGGCAGGCTTGTCAGCAGGCTTGTCTCCTTCCTCTTCAAAGAGTTCAACTGAAGAATCTTCTTCTGTTGTGTTGTCTTCTGGCCGGCCCTCGAAGATGGTCTCGCTGACGACAGTGGCTTTGGTGGTTGAAGTGGTGGTCTTCGTCTGGCTGCCAGCTGTAGTGGAGGTGTAGAGCCCAGGTAGAGAGAGGTCTGCCATGGCTGTAGTAAAGAAGGCAGTCACTGCAGCATCTGAAGGTTCATGGAGAGGAGTTGCAGCTGGAGTTGTAGCTGGAGTTGTCACTGGAGTGCTCCCAGGAGTGTGGAGTGTTGACCTGGTGCTGAGCTTGGTTGGTGCCCTGGTGACGACGGTGCCCTTTCTCCTCTTTGGTCCCATGTTGTAGCAGCAATTTGAAGTACAATTGTAGCAACAAAAGTAGCAGCAAATGTAGCAGTTGATAATAGTGTCGTGGATTCTAGGTGTGTTCTGGTCGAAGGTCTGAGTGGGTATGGTGCTCTAAACTGGCCTCCTCTATATATATGCAGGGTGCGGACCGCCTCTTTCCCCCTCCTTCGCCCCCCCTGCTTCGCTGCTGCTGCCCCAGCCGCTGCGCAAAAAGAGGGTGACACGCAGACAAAGGGTTGATGCTAAAAATAGAACAACGCATGCACTCAGGCGCCACTCTGTCTGCTGCATTGGGGGTCCAAAAGACGCGGCGCGCACCCTCTCACGTGCGTCGAACATGTGTCTTTCTGCGACGCGTGTCTGAAACATGTGACATGAAGCAAGAGCTTTCTGCTACACTGCTGTTTCTGCGTCGAAGCTCTTCTTTGTGCGCCGCATCTTAAAAAATCTGCGGCGCGCACTGATTTCTTTTTACGCTTGTTCTTGCTTCACCACTTCTTTCCTCGCAAAGATTCAACCGGTTGAATCTTTTTTTCCTGCATCGTCAAATTTCTAGGAATTGCGTAGAAAGACCTCTTAAAACGACGCATGCTGTTCCTGTTGCGCCGTAAAGCCAAAATTGACGGCGAACATGCTCAAATCTTTGCCCTTTCCTGGAAATATAAGAAACGCCGTCACTTAAACCCTCTGATACGTCTCCGTGAGAACTAGCCATAAGGCATATCATTCAAGGCATCAAGTGCAACTTAATTGTTTGATATTCTGAGTTACTTGTTATAACTACTTAAGACACGCATGGTCCACTAATCTGTATCAACAACTAATTGGTCCTCTGAGGTCAAAAGATAATCCTTAATTCCTAATCATAACTATTGGGCCTTTCTTAATTAATCAGGCTAAATGACTGGGACACTCGCTGGGCTTGGGGTGTACTCAAAAGTATCCAATGAAACATACCAAGTTGAACCCCAACAGAATACACCATCTTGATAAGTTACAGATCCATTATTTCAATTTTGGACCTTTCCTCCATTTTATTTGGTGAGGGTAGGAGAGTGGGGGGGGGGGCAAAGAGATATGTGTAGATGCAGTGGAATATTGGCAGGGGTAATTAAGGAGTGTCTGATTGGCCATAAGAATGACCTCCTGGGGGGGGGAGGGTGGCCCTTGGGGACCAGGAATGACTGAGCACACATTGCCCTGACCACCAGACACACAGCATGTCAATGCCAGTCACATGGACACATACATTTAATATGTACGTGGATTGCAAATGATATAAAGGCTAGGAATGTCAAATACATCAGAATGAATGGATTATGCCACACCATTTATAAGGATAAGGATTTCTTTGTTATGGTGACAAGTGATACACACAAAATGAGAAAGCAAAAACTGCATTGACATATAAAATGGATAGCATCTCAAGGGAAAATACTTGTGAAATAATATCTGAGATGGCCAATGCAAAGTTTGACAGGTATACATGGAGTTACAAATGGAGTGGATAACACCATCCTCCAACACTGTGCAGGAGGGTGGGATAACACTGGATTTGATAATAATTTTGCTGAAGTCAAGGAAGAAATATATGGAAAAGTTCAAAAGTGATTCAATTAAATAGAAAATGACATTTAGACTATTAGAGGTGAGTGATTTATGTTATAGGCATGTTAGGCATTCTGTTATAAACAAAATGATGGCAGTTACTATGCATTATATGCTGTGAGGTGTGAATGTCAGGTCATTAATTGAATAGCAGTTACATCCATGCCTTATAACAATGGATGTTATGAGGTGCTGGTTACATGTATACATCTTTATCCATGAAAGTGTCAAAGTTGCTCCCTTCACCACTCTCCTGGTTTCTGAACATACCCCCATGTAGGGTGAGGCAACAGCCCTTGATGACATTACCCTTATCTTTTTCTGGAGCCTTTGGGTTATTTTCCTCATTATGTAATGGATAGGTCTGTCAAAATTTATAGAGCTAGTTGATACTGTAATACAACTTTATGCCAAGAAAGTGATATCTGCAGTAGTTATTTTTAAATAGCCTGCCAAAGACAATTTTGAACATTGCCTAAGTCATGGCTGGGCCATGACACTTTGAGAGGGTCATGGGAGGGTGATGACAGAGCTTGGCTGAGTGTCATGTTGGGCTGAGGACATTGATTATCATGAGCTGGTATAATTTCCCTGACTGGTCACTTCAGTGAAGGAGGGGGTAGGGAGCACTGCATGTGCTGCACCACCTGTTTTGGTTGGCCAGCCAGCCTGCTGGCTGCAGCTGTGCAGTCTGTTAGTAGGCCAGAATAGACTGACTTGTGCTGTCATCTGGTGGAAAATTCACCGTTACCTATTTTAGATGACGGTGTACCATACCACATTTAAGGGGCCTACTAACACTGCATAATATGTACTTCGAATTGCAACAAGATTCCAAGCAAAAACAACACCTTTATTTTTCATCCTCTTGTCACGCTCTTATTTGCACCAGGCCATATGTAAAATTTTCTTTTTCACAGGTAAGCGGTTTAAGAGATTTGCTTCAAAAACGAAAACAATCACTTTTTAAACATTTTCAAGAAATATAAAAAGTGAACTAATATCTTGTAAAGGCGCTTCCACACATAGGACATAAGATACAGTTATGTGCCAAATATGAAGAGTCAGCGAAAATACTTTTGACCAACACGACATTCGGGCAGGTTGACTCTGCATTTTACCTGCCCGAACAAAATCTTGTCGGCTCGAAATTCCAATTATAGTAATTTTTATTCTGGAGTTCATGTGCTTCTAAAATATGAGGTTGCTTGAAGCCCTTCCCCATAATAGTGAGGCTAATTAAACTTTTAATTATATATCTTTGAAAAGCCTGCATTGAACAGGAATTTCTTGCTGTTGTTTGACCAATTAGGTTTTTTTTTTTCATAATGCTTATTAAAGCCTATATATTAGGGTGTCCCAAAAAAAGTGAAAGTCTGAAATCCATTGGGGCTAACCTCTAAATGTGTTCTATAGCCCCTCTCTGACTCCCATGTAAAATTTCAACTCATTTGAAGGTGTTTTAGGTGTTGCTCAAGAGCCCCAAAGATAGATTGGGGTTTAACATTGAATTCTAATGTGAAAATGGCTATTTTAGCTAATAGCTAAAAAATAATCAGTTTCAGTCCACCCAAACACATGGATAGTTGATACAAAGACATATAAATTATTCTGCACATTGTGGTACCAATTTCATATCTGTACCTTACTTGGTTCTTGTGTAATTGGCAAATGTATACTAATTTGCATGAAAAATTGATGCCAAGGCGAAGTACCTTTGTTAATAGGCCCCATTTAAGCATGTAACTCCCGGAACTCCTTGACGTCCTGCAACTCCCGCTATGTCCCACTAACTCCTGCTAACTCCCGCTAACTCCCATAACTCCCGCTAACTCCCTCTAACTCCCGTAACTCCCGCTAACTCCCGTAACTCCTGCTAACTCCCGTAACTCCCACTAACTCCCGCTAACTCCCGTAACTCCCATTTAACTCCTGTCAACTCCCAGTAACTCCCACTAAATCCCACAACTCCTGCTAACTCCCGTAACTCCTGGTAACTCCCGCTAACTCCCAAAACTCCTGGTAACTCCTGTCAACTCCCGTAACTCCCTGAAGTCCCAAACGGAGGCTCCGTTTGGGAGTTACATGCTTAAATGGGGCCTCTTAATGAAGATTAATTGCAGTCTAATTTTGAATTTTAAACATGAGACAATCACAAATTGGTTCCATAGTGTGACAGAGACACGAGAACATCAACCAATGTCTTACAATCAATTTGAGACTATTGAAACAATCTTAGAAGTTTTTTTAAATGACAGAAAATTGCATAAATAAGTATATCCCATACATGTAGATTTTCTCAATACCCAAGCAAGTTACAAATATGAAAGTGGTACCACAGTGTGCAGAATAATTCATACATCTTTGTATCAACTATCCATGTGTTTGGGTGGACTGAAACTGATAATCTATGAGCTATTAGCTAAACTAGCCATTTTCGCATGAAAACCCCCATCTATCTTTGGAGCTCTTGAGCAACATCTAAAATACCTTCAAATCAGCTGAAATTTTACATGGGAGTCCGAGAGGGGCTATAGAACACATTTAGAGGTTAGCCCCAATGAATTTCAGACTTTCATTTTTTTGGGACACCCTACTATATATATATATTTGAATTTATTAGAAATTATCAGACTTTGTTTTGTAGTGTAACTGGCATTAAATGAAACCAGTCAGGAACCCTGCTACATGGCTAAGTGTTACAACCTTGCAGGGCCTCATCTTGAATGGATACATGCCAGTTAATGCTCTACGTCTTCTTCTTCTTCTTCTTTGTGTACTTTCCCACATCCAGTGGGTTACTGTCTCCTGTAAAAGAGATAGTGGTACTAGGTTATGGTGTTGTGTTGAGGTGGTTGATTGCTTTGATTAGTTTTTCACTTGTTTGCTTGAGGCTTTCTTTGTTTTCTGAGAAGATTTCTTCTGTTGTTGTTGTCGGGATTGTTCTTCTGTCGATGGCTGTGCATTCTTCTAGTATGTGTTGTTGAGTTTCCGTGGTGTTTGAGCAGAATCTGCAATGTAGGTTTGGGTATTTGTTTTTGTAATTGTTCTTCACTGGAATCATTCTTGATCTTGCTTTGAAAATGGCGCTCACTTGCATTCTGTTGAGTTGGTTTATATATGATTGTCCTTTTCTTCCTTGTGCTCTTTTGTTGTCTATCAAGAATTTAACCTTTGATTTTTCCTGTCCTTTTACGGTCAGGTTGTCGGTCCATGCTTGTTGCGTTGTCTTGAGGACCTTGTGGCGTGACATTTGGTCACATGGGTTATTTGACTTATATATATCTCTTTGAATTCTTTCAAGGTCTTCTATCCAGCTGTTTTTGTCCCTTTTTTGGGTGACCTTTTCTAAGAGTTTGTTGTTTTTCTTGGATATTGATGTCCAGTAGTTTGTTTTGTCCTTTAGGATGGTGTGTTCTATGTCCAGTAGCCCGGTTTCGATGTAGATTGCTTCTCTTGGGGTGGAGGTTGGGGTCTGGAGGATTCTTTTGATGATGTTGTCTAGAATTTTGTTTAGTTCCTTCATTTCGGTTTTGTTCCATATGGTACTTACTGCTCCATATGTGATTATGGGGATGATGCATGAGTTGACAAGTTTCCATATTGTTCCCATTTCTATACTTTTGAGGTCTTTTGATCCTGCTATTGACAGGATGGTTTGGTACGCTGCTTCAGCTTTTCTCCTTATGTCATTTATGTGGTCTTTGTTGTTTCTCTTATTGTTAATCATCATTCCCAGGTACTTATATTTTTCCTCCCAGTCTAAGTCCATTTCGCCCATTTTACATGGTTCTTCATTTTCACTTTTCTTTCCGAATTTCAGAGTCTTGCTTTTTTCCTTGCCGAATACTATGTGGTATTTGTCTGCCGTTTCCTGGGTGATTTGCAGCAGCTTGTTCATGTCTTCTTTGCTTTTGGCGAAGAGTGCCACGTCATCCATCCATAGGAGACATCCGACTTTCGTATTATCGTCGATTTGGATGCCTATTTGTTCCTTTTCGATTTCTTTGTTTATCTCATCCATGACTGTGGCATATTGGATGACCGACAGGACTCCTCCTTGTCTTATGCTGTCTTTGATGTTTATTTCTCTCGTTGGGCCATTGTGGGTGAGTATTTTCGCTTTGAGGTTTCTGTTGATTAGCAGTACATCAAGCCAGGTCCTGTCCTTTAGGCCTGCTTTGTGCATGGCATACATTATTCCGTCGAGCCACGCTTTGTCATACGCTTTGGTTACATCAAGGAAAGTGACATACATGTCTTTGTGTTTCTTTGTGAGTTCCTTTAGTATCAGGATGTGGTCTGAGGTGCAGGTTTTCTTTTTACCTCCTCCTTGGGCATCAGATATGTTGGTCGTTTCTCTTGCTCTTTCATTTAGAATCCGTTCATAGAATTTTCCCATGTTGCTACTGAGGGTGATTCCCCTTTCACTTGAGCATTTGCCCTTTGTGCCTTTTCCTTTGTATAGGGGTATTATGTGGCCAAGTTGCCATTGGGATGGGATGGATTTGTCCCTGAGGATGGTGTTGAAAATTTCTCTGTAGATTTCAAGGGTTTGAGTCGATGCTTCCGTGATTATATCATTTGGGATCATATCAGGTCCTGGTGCTTTTCTCCGTTGTATGCTTTTTCTTGCTTTTTCAATTTCGGCCCTCGTTATCTCCCTTGGGGGGGCTGTGGTCATTTGTTTTTCTGTTATTTCTACGAAGTTCATGATTGCATCAGTGTTTAGCTCCTGATCTTCTTTTCCTTGTCTTGCTTGGTAGAGGTCTTCGAAATAGTTTGCTATGTGGTTTTTTGCCTCAGTTTGGTCTAGGAGGGTGACACCTTCTTCTGTTATTGTGTGGTATTCTTTCTTTGGTGGTTGCATTAGTTTCTTCCTTATTTTCCAGAAAGTGTTTGAATTTACTCCTCCTTCCTTTATAAGTGTGTTTAGTTTTCTCCTTGTGTTTTCAGTTTCATCTTTTTCCACCATTTTCCTTAGGTTTCGTTGTGCTTCATATAGGTCGTTTAGCCTTTCCTTTTTTCTGGCTTTGTCCTTTTCTTCTAGGAATTGTTTTCTTTTTTCCTTCATGATTCTTCTGGCTTCTTTCTCCTCATCTGATTTCCGTTTTTTCTGCGATTTTGTTGTTATGGTGATCTTCCCGATATGTTTGGATAGGCACTTATCTATGGTCTTCTCCAGTTGTAAGTAGTTGTTTATTTTGTTGTCTTGGTACGCTTTGTTCATTTCTTGGTTGAAATTCTCCCATTTTTCTTTGTTTCCTGCTTTCCATCTGGTTATTTTCCTGGGGATGTTTGGGTTCTGGTTTATCTCAGTTGTCATTAGGATAGTGTTGTGGTCGGTTTGGGTCGTTGCACCCTTTAGTCTGTAGGTGCCTGCCTCATCCACTTGGATGTCGGTGGTTTGTGTCTCTGTTATTGCGTCTGTGAGGATGTAGTCAATTATTGCTTTTTCATTTGTGTTATGTCTATTTTCCCTAGTCCAAATTCCCGTTGTTGACTTAAGGTTGATTGGGACTGTGTTTGTGTCCTCTATTACTTCCTCCAGGAGTGTTCCATTTGGGCTCTTGTTTTGCTTAAGTTTGTCATTGCTTACATGTATTTTTGCATTGAAGTCCCCGGCTAGTATTATTCTGCCTTTATTCCTGAGGTTTAGTATTTGTGATTTAATTTGCATGTATTGTCTGTGGGTGTCTTCTCTGTTATTGCTTTCTTGTGGGCCGTAGAAAGTTCCCAGGTATATGCAGGGGTTTTTCGGGGGTTTTAGTTCGACCCATAATATTTCCTGGTCATTATCCTCCAGGTTTGTTACTAGGGTTGTATATTTTGCCCACTGGGTTTTGATTGCTATGGCCACCCCCCCTCCTATGCTTTGTCTAGTTTTGTCGTACCATTCATAACCGTCCATCTTAGAGGGCTTTCCTTTCGTCTCGCTCAGCATTATGACATCGGCATCGTACATATCACTTACATTTATGAGACTGGTTAGTTTTGATCTTATTCCATTTATGTTAGTGTACATAATTCTTAGGCTAGTTTTACCTTTGTTGTTGGTGTTTTTTCCTTTTCTGTTTTTTCCCTTGTTCTTTTTGTTCTCCCTGCTGGTCTTGGTGGTTTCTTTATTTGCGGTTTCGGTGTTTTGCTGAAGTTTTTTCCATCTCTGCCGGTTGCAGGGTTCCATTTGGGTATTTTTGCCCTGGTTGTTTATTCTTTGGGTGATTTTGCCCTGGATGTCTGTTTTTGAGCGGTTGTCGGGTGTTTTGTTACTCTGTTTGAGTATTCTCCAGGTATATTGATTTTCAGCGGTCTTGTTGATTGTATGGGTATTTTTGCCCATTTGTTGGTGAGTTTGGGTGTTTTTGCCCTTTTTCCGCTGTTCCCATTTTTTCATGGCCGGGCTACTGGACGGGGGTTCCTATCTCCTTGTATCCTTTCTTCTCTTCGCATCCTTGTAATTTGCTGAGGTATTGATCATTGTTGTGTTTAATTGCAATCTATTTGACACCTCAGACTCCCAATTAGGGTCATTGATGTTTTCAATTGCACTGGAGATTTGAAAGGCCAGCTTTGGTTGCTGTATCAGCTCATTGACTCTCCAGCAAACCCATCAGACATTTGGGCAGATAACCATTCTACTTTTGCCGGTCACACGCTACTTCTGCCAGTGTTGACCAGCAAACCGGCACTTTTCGCGGACTCTGATACTTATATCATGCAAAGTAGACAGATTTAAAGCAAATAGACATTCTTTTTAAACATTGGTATGAGTGTCTAAATTTGGTGAACTGAATATGTCTTTCTGTGTCTCAAAACGACTGAGAAAAAACTGCTGCGTTGTTTTTCTAATGAAACTCTGCATGATTTTTTTTATCACTACAAGGAAGAACTGAATATAGGGTTTGGAAAAGATCCACACAACATCACAATCTAGGATACTATCAGTTATACCCTGCTCGTTTGGAGGATATAGGAATATACACCAAGGACTCCATACACCACGAAGCCAAAGGTGGTATGTTTCTGACATTTTGGCTTATTCTTTCAGATTGATATATTTGGTCAGGCAGGCCTACATATTGAGACACCACTCAAAATAACACACGTGAAGCATGGAAGACGATTCAACACGACTGCTAAAACAAAAGCAGTATTCCTTTCAGCTGGGAACTACAACATTACTTGTAAAGAAAAAGGAAAAGAGGATCATTACTCAACAAGACTGTCTGTTGATGTCTATGATAAAGGTAGGTGTCAACATAGTTGTTCCCTTGGAATTCGTTGGCATTGTTTCTTGGTACAGATACACTTTTCGCATTTCTTAATTGCATACTTTTGGAAGATTTTATTTAAATTCTGATTACAGACAGGTCGGTTTTGTCAAATGTTCTTGTATAACAAAACATGCCAAATGGAAGTGAATTATTCAAAGCTGTCAAAACTTCGCACGATTCTGATCATATTGAGGAATAGAATATACATATACATAGTGTAGTAAGTTTATCAAGCTGCAGTCCATGTCAGAAACAGGGCATAACATTTTTTACAAAGCATGCTCGAGCATTTTCTAAGGCTAAGATATTATTGTAGTGAAATAATACCCAAAATCTGTACCTAAAGTAGCTGAAGATCCATCACACACATACAATGTATTTATGATTACAGTTCCTAATAACCTTGCATAGAAGGTGTTTTAACTCTTGAGCACCAAATCGAACAATTTGTACCTCATGCACACTTCACTTTTCTGACGGAAGATCAAAATAACCGAAAAATTGGTAAAAAATGTCATAAAAATTGGCTCAAAATGACGGGAAACAAAAACTTTCTGAATGGTCCTTAAGGTTCTGGTCCTTGTATTCTTGCATTGTTTCACCAATATAATGAAGATTTTGTCACGTGGCATATTATGGAAGTAACCTACAATTGTTCAAGTTCAGGTTACAGCTTAAACATTTGCACCATCTGAACATCTCCAGCAAATGAAACAAAACATCACAGTATAGAATTATGAATGATAGAATATCTAAGCAAATGTATTTACAGTTTTTGCTAACTAGGGGGTCTCAAGGGGGGGGAGGCTGAAGGGGGCACTCAAATTCTCAGGAGGGGCAACACAATACTAATTGTATATTTTAGCCAAGGTTGAAAAGTTCATATGTGAGGGCACCTGGGGGGTACATGTCCAATATGGGGGGGGGGGGGGGCTGCATGCCCCCATGTCCCATCAAAGGGACGCCACTGAAAATTTAAGCTAGAATATTTGCTATTTCCAATCATGGAAAGGCTCTGCAAAATTTTGCTTGCCCTAACCAATACAGGGTACAATGTCTTGGAGACTGGTGGCCAGCTGGACATTTCTGAATGCAGTGAAAAGGTGGCTGAAGTAGAACGTTTATGGGACACACTCCCTTGGCATCATTGTTAGGTCCCTTTCTGACGTCTAGTCAGTCTGATGTAAGTCTAAGATCACTCAATGGACAATGTGATGCTGACATCGGCTTTTGACTACTGTGTGTGGGGAAACAATAACATTACAATAACTTTATATTTCAAGTCAAGGTCAGACACAACCTAAAATAGCCAAACTACAACACCAAACTGACATCACAATAACCACTCGGACAAATCTTGATTATGTCCAATTTTGATATTTATTGTTGCATAAGTTCAGAAATACATATAATTCACAGCTATTGCTGGTGCAAAATTTTAAGCTGCACCCTGTAATGTAAAATTTACAGATAAATAACTTGAGAATAATAAACAAATATCTAGCAATTTACATATAGTTTCCATTTGCAGACAAGATGTATCTTCATCAATTACATTCTTTGTATTCAATCTTGTTGGAAGTTTTCCTCCTGTTTTATTTTCCTTTATTTCACAATGTTTAGGTTCAAAAGTCATCCATGGTGTGACAATCATTGAAATATTCTTCAAATCCATCACTGGGATGAAACTGGTCACAATGAGCTACTCACTGGAGCTGTCGGGTGGACTCCAACCTTCCCCAGGCCCCAATGGAACAAATGTCCTGGAGTTTGGCAAGAAGGGACAGTTCTTAACTTTGACAGGAAAACCTAATTCCTGCTTGAGTGACATTCTGTTCTGTGACAAGGGGATTACTCTCTCCACTGAGGTGAGTCCAGAGGTGTATACATACTTGAGAATTGTACGTAATTGTTTTGGGTCCTGTTATATATATTTTTTAAATTGACAGCATTTATGGCATGTGCTTCTTTCTCTTTTTAATCAACTTTGAACATGTTTTAATTAAATCAATTACGCATGTCAGTTTTAAAGCCAAATGAATGATGGTTGAAATGATCACACACAAATAATAATGATTCTCCTGGCTGGATCTCCTGCCAGCGATTGAACCACATGTTATTAGTGTATTCACTGCAGGCCAAAAGTTTTAAAGTGTTGTGTTTTTCCCAATTGGGTCATTTTTACTTTATTCAATGAAAATTCTTGCAAATTATCTTTTTACTTTATTATAAAGTCCATATCAAGAGGAATATCAAAACCATCTGTACCCAACTTACCTATATACAGTCTGTCCTGCTTTTGTCCTCCTTTTGTCCCAAGTGCATAAATACAGGAAGTAAAGTCCTAATAATCCATCCATCCATCCACCTATTCTGCGGGCAGTCTAACTTATTTTGATGTCAAGAATGTCAGTCTGACATCACAGATGTTTTTCTAATATCACGTGACTACAGAATTCCCACTGGGTGTATCCAGCCACAAGCAATTTTACTGAAGAAGGTTGACACAAATCATATGATCAAACATCACACTGTTTCCTTATTTTTGGCAAGCAGTGTGCATGTGGTAATACATTATGGCACTGTTAAGGCTCTTCTCTATTCTTCTCTATTCAAGAGACTCCATACAATGGTGTGACCTGCTCCTCCAAAATTAGTTCGAAGTCAACCTTCTTTCATATTTAGTTGCAAAATTAACTCTGGAATTGGGATTTTTAAAGTTATGGTTCATGTGCTTTGATATTTCAATTCTGTCAAAACATATCCCAGCTGAAACATTCATCATACAATATATGTAATTAGAGAAAGTGATTTTTAGAGACAATGGCTTTTGCATTACCTATCTTTGCTGGAGAATGCCCATTCACAAATAGCAGTTGGATATCCCTTGTTTGCTGGGAAAGGCCCTGAGTGACCACAAATGACACCCAACTTGGGCAAGTTGATATCAATTTCTGATAAAAATAGTTTTCAACATTTCGAAGAAAATGACTCTTGCAAAAACCAACAGTTAAAAAACATCAAAATGTGAACTTTTGACACAATTTCGCTTATTTCTGGGAAATGTACAGTGCCTACGTAGAAGTCAATTTTGTGGAGCAGGTCTTTTACAATATGTTGTTATTTATTTTCTCCCTCAATCTCAATTCCCTAATAACTTTTATTTCTGGGCAGATTCAATTTTACTACTGGGAAGAAAATGGTGTTTTTATCGACAGTGGTGGAGACAACCCCAATTCTTATGGCTTGGTGGTAAAGTACACCCTTTCAGCCCTTGTCTTCTCAGTGAGCACAAAGACCAATGTTTGGACAGTGAAGGTGCCTATTACAGAAGTATCCAATGGTCAATGGATGAAGATGGATGTTTCATGGAAGGCAGATACTGGTTTGAAGATATTCTTTAATGACAGGTTAGTGAAACCATTTGTAGTGCAATAAAATTGGTAGTTGTGTACCAGCGGACCCATGCTCAAACCTCTCTGTCTGCAACTGCATTCATGGACACAGAATGTGAATTCCTCTATTGCCAGTTCTTGATACTTAGGATGGTACTAGAGAAGGAAGAGGACCCTGAAATGTTCACAAATTTATTAGTATTTTACTTGAACAGTATGTTTTGATCGATTATCACTACAATTTAAGTCATTCAAATCTTTTTAAAATCCCAAAACAAAATCTGCACAAGGAGTTGGTGTCTTCTGATGCCATTAAGTCCACAAGGTTATTAAAGTTTAAATTTGGATATCGATCTCTTATACTGTTGCTGCTAGGACAGTCAATTAAGACATGTTCCTCAGTTTGAATTGATCCACTGTCACAAGGACATAGACGCTGTTCCCTTGGAATGCCTGCCCAACGGCCGGTCTCAATACGAAGACGGTGACTACTCAAGCGGATTCGAGTTGCAGCAAGTCTGTATCTCTCAGTAATACAGTTCTCGTAAATGGGATGTTTGGAGAGGTCAGGGTTAAGGGACAGGTAGGAGCTTCTGCGATTGCTCGCTGTAGCTCCATCCCTGACTCTGGATTTAATCCTCTCAAGCGAATGACTCATTACGTTTTCTGGTGTGTCCTCAGAGAGAATACTCTGGAGGACTAGCGCTGCTGGGGATCTACTTTCGAGAGACCTTCCAATGATTTTCGCTGTAGCTCCATCCCTGACTCTGGATTTAATCCTCTCAAGCGAATGACTCATTACGTTTTCTGGTGTGTCCTCAGAGAGAATACTCTGGAGGACTAGCGCTGCTGGGGATCTACTTTCGAGAGACATTCCAATGATTTTGTCAATATACGAGCCATTGAAGCCTGGACGTGCCTTGATGCGCAGAAAATATGATCTTTGTAGGCCTTGGATGTGGGCCTGAGCATCTCCTATACCTTTCTCTATGTTGACCAGGTCGTTGCAGGTTTTGCGACGCACTCCCATCATTGTTTTAGCGTCTGGTGATATGTAGTCTCGGGTGCTCGGAGATTGTTCATTAGCCATGTTTGGCAACTGTAGAATACTGCGCTCTTGAAGGCGCTCTCCCAAACTTTGTACTTGACAGACCATGGTGCATCTGTATTCTTTTGCCAGAAAGGATGACAACTTGAGGACGTGGCTGCTTTTGTCTGAGATATGGTTTTTGACCTGGTCGGCAATGCTAATTGGGGTGCCCAGGTACACATATCTGTCAACCTTGCTAATGGAAATTCCACCAACTTCAAAACTGTCAATGTCATTGCCAGTACAGATGAACTTTGTCTTGGCCTCGTTTATAACAATTCCAAGTTCATTTGTCTTGCCAAAAAGTGTCTGTAGTTTCTGCTGCATTTTTTGTCGTGAGGAGGCCAGTAGAGCAGTGTCATCCATTAATAGGAGCGTATGAATGTCATCAAGCCAACTATCAGTTCCCAAAGCACCTATGGAGTCAATCAAAGGATTTATGAAGCAAGTGAAGAGGGGGCAGCTCGTACTAGCTCCCTGGAGTACTCCGTTTGTTGTCGCAAAGGTCTCTTGTCCTACTTGTCTGGATGCTCCAGAAAAATTGGCTTGTAAAGCTTGGAGGAACTTAGTGCCACAGCCGAGTTTGTCAAGGTGATTGAGCAGTTTCACTCTATCAACCTTATCGTAGGCTTTCTGGAAGTCGATGAATGTCACATAAAGGCTCCACTTTCTTTTCCTGGTGAGGTCAATCAAGAGTCGAAGGCACAGAATCTGTTCCTCACAGCCTCTGCCTTTTTGGGCTCCAGCTTGTGGGTCACGAGGCTTGTACCACACTGCAAAAAATTCCCGTTAAATTTTACAGTTTAATTAACTGGCAACTTTGTTCCAGGTCTAAGAACTGTAAAAGTACTAATAAACCTGAACAGGACAATGAACCGTAAAATGCAGATTGGTACATTGAACTGTAATTTTGCAGATTCAACAAAGTGATATTACGGTATAATGTACATATATAAAACAGTTTATTTAAAGTATATTTTACAGTTATATCAACTGTCAAACATAGAATGTAAAGAATGCAAGGAGCTGTATAATCTACTGTAAAAATACGCATAGTATGTGATATTCTTACTTTTTGCACAAGTCAAGTGTGAAACAACAGACTAAGCACGTGATTTAACTGTCGCATGGCTGTAGGGATGTACCGAAGCTGGAATCAGCTGAGAGAGTGAGAGAGCCACTGACTCCAGGCTCGGCCTTGCTCGACAGCAGGGAAGTAAGTCCATCAATTATACCCAGAAAATAATTCGCACACGTTTGCTCACAAACCATAAAATTGATGGATATTTTCCCAGAGAACCAGGTGTAAAGTTTATTGAAGTATGTTGTATTGATGCAGACTGCGCCTGGGTTATTTTGGTTTTAATAGTGTCATTCTTTAGATCACATCATAAGACTCACAAAAATGTCAATGTCACATATAAATATTACAACTTTTGCATAATAACAGCATCTTTAAGATCATATGAATGAGGATGTTTCCTTACCTTCAGATAAATTATAAATTAAGTTTGATTAACAGCTGTGTAAAGCATATGTTATAGATGGCACCACATGTTCCGTGGTTGAAGTCCATGCAATATCTTGTTTATAGTTCCTAATCTGACCAGGTGTATTGATTGTTTGGCCAATTCAAATGTTTTGTCTGCATATTACATGTTGCCAGTAAATTAACGGTTGAAGTAATTGCTCATTAACGTGAATTGAATGTTAAATGACATGTTGCAGTAAATTTATCTTGGAGCCATTTTGTAACTGACAAAGAACTGTAAATTCCCGGACAAAGTCCGTATAAAAAAAATACTGATAAAATAACAATAAATTTACGGTTCTTTTAGCCAGAAAAACACGGTCATTTCTTACAGTGCAAAGAGAAAAGCGTCTGCTGAGCACTATATCATAGAGTTTGGCTAAAGCCTGGAGGATACTGATTCTACGATAATTTCCACAATCCAGTCTACTGCCTTTCTTAAATAAATTGACCATTCGTGCCATTGACTAACATTCAGAAGACACTCTGTTGAATTGGTGCGTGATCATTATTATCCATTCATCATTGAGCCATTTAAGGATGCCAGGTGGGACACTATCAAGGCCAGAGGCCTTGTTTGACTTCAGTGTCTTTATGGCTTCCTCTATTTCACCTCGAGATATGTCCTCATCCAGTACTGGTACGAGTTTGAAGTAACTGGGTTCGTATGTAGAGATGTCATCGCCGCTGTCATTAAGTAACTTGCTGTAATGGTTGCAGAATTCTGAGTCCGTAGGCATGTTTGTCACATCATTTGGGGTATCAAAGGAGCCATTCCAATTTATAGCAGACCAAATTCTACGAGGATCCCTCAACTGCAGAATGTGGGTCCATCTATTGTCAGTCCGACTTACAGACTCTGTGGTAGCAGAGCAATGCTCAGTCAGACAGGGTTGTGAGGCAGTCAGTGCAGCCTCATATAACTTTCAGAGATTGCCATTGCTAGGTCAGAATTGTCTGTCACATGAAGCCAGTTCTCAATGTCGAGAGAACAATCGACAGCTTCTTTGAAAGTTTCCATGTGCAACGTCTCCATGGTAAGGCGGTTTTTCTTATCCTGATTATAGCAACAAGACTCGCCAAGCTGCATTGTTCTTTGAAGAATAAATTGTGGGGGGGAACTTGGAATATTCCCATTTTCAAAACCAAATGTGCATGGTCAGTGGCAATATTCTGATCAAGTGTTTTCTCAAATATTAAAATGTTGCTTAATCCATCGTGACTAACAAGTGCCCAGTCTATTTGTGACTTCCATGTTTGACCTTGCTTGTATGTCCAGTTACCCTTAAATGTCTTTCCATCTATTACAAGATGATTGATGGGGTACAAGTTGCACTGGTGACACAAATCGCTCAGTTGATTTCCATTGGTATTACTTCTAGTATAAATGTTGCTAACGTACCTAATACCTTTTGACGGGGATTCAAAAGCCTGTAAATTGTTCATGCGAGCGTTAAAGTCACCAATGATAACAGCTTTAGTGTCTTCTTGGACAGTCAATTCATTAATCCTAGCAAGAAGGGCAGGGGTGTGGAATGGAGAGTCAGCTGGGAGTATATAAACAGCACCGAATATGAACTCTGGGCAGGGGAACAATTTTAACCATAATTGGTCATGCACAAGTTTAGCACTGTAGACTTCCTTCCAGATGGCATGTTTGAAGAGGACTGCTACATTGAACAGTTGGCATCAATTTTATGTCTCATTTGGGCAGCATCTACTTGAGGCATTTCTTCTGATGGTTCATCTAAATATATACATTGTATTTATACGATATTGTGTCCGTACCAGTAGAAAAAAAAAGACAAATATGGAGAGAGTGATGGCCAGTCCCTCAAAAGGCAATGGCTATAAATTGTATTTGGCAGTGTCTGAATCTGTCTATGATAGAAACAATTACACCGAAATATATCAATGTGATAGTAGATAAAATGCAGAGAAGTAGTTGTATGTATGATTCGTTCTAAGGCAAGGAAGAAACAATTTCATTTTATTCATGAAAATGATGCATTGCCACTTCTGTATCTTTCTCAGTCTGGTTGGATTCGCTGCTGAAAGTGTCACCAGGAACCTAACTGTAACTACATTCCTAAAAACAACTGCCTGGACCTTTGGAAAGATGGGTCAGAAAGCATCCTTCTCAATACAGAAAATTGCCTTCTACCTCAATGGAGATACTGAGGACCTGGAGAGGGCTGGTCTCCTTCATATTAGTGAGTATATGGATTTACAATGCACCTCTCCATAAGTATATTAATTATTAAACATTTTAGCTTTCATATAAATGTGTTATATAATTTTGTTACTGTAGTCAAGGTATACACTACTTGAAATTATTTAAGTTTGTTTAAATGCCACACATGCCCTGAAAAGTTTTTACTTAGTACTCACAGGCACACTCCTGTATTAGTCAATTGATACTCAGTATAAATATTATTTCTTACATACTGTACAGTCAGTCCAGGAGAGTGCCTGTGTAGTACTGATGAATGTTTTGCCAAAAATTGTCATGTGGTAAGCAAATGATGGGTGCATAGCAATAGCATTGTGGCAGCTTTTCCGATTAAGGTATAAAAGGAATATTTAAAGGTATTTTAAAATGATATTGCCACTCTGCATTTGTCATATTTCAGAACCAATCTTGCCAACTTTCCAAAGTCTCCATAAATGTTCAGTTTACTTGATCTTTCTATATTTCTTGACAAAACCTTTCAAAAGATCATTTCGAAACTGAAAAATAGATAATTTGATTAAAAAATGCATAATGAAATTGATTTATCATTACATTATTGCATGAAATGTATTGAGTTTTGCCTTGTAGCATTCTACAAATATACCCGGATACGTAAGAAAAAATAATTACAATTTTTTAAATAATCTCTCAATGAAAAGTCACACATTTACTGTATATGACAAATATCTATTTGCAAAATATGTCTGAATTTTTAAAGAAAAAACAATTTATCATTTTTTCTATTTCAAGGAGAGCTGGTAGAGCCTGAAACAACTTCAGATGGAAGTTACACAGTTGGGATTGTGGCAGCAGTACTATCTTTTGTCATACTCATACTCATAGCATGGTAAGAAATTTCACATGGTTTTAAACCACTCGACTTTTTATTGCTTTGCAAGTTCTCTCCATCTGAGTGTTAAATTTTGCTGTCAGTGTAAGGTCCAAAAATAAGTAATTTCATCTTTTAATTTTCCTCATGTTGCATCTACTCAGTGATATTATACATTTGTGCATATGTTTGTATGTATTTTATCGTCCAAATGGCCATGTAAACAAGAAAAGTACCCTTAAAAAAGGGTACTGTATCTACTTTAAAATGAATCAAATTTTAAGGAATTGTTATTTGAAGTTTTTTTTTTTTAATTGGTATAATTTTGTGAAAGGTGATTTTCAAGTAATGTTCTGTCAAAATTCAAGGAATTTGTAAGGAAAAAAAAGGAATTCATTACATGAAGGGTCAGTTCCTTCAGAATTTCTAATAATTTTCAGGCTGAAAGAGTTTTTCTTTGTAAATGAAGATAGGCCTAAACAGTTGATATTTCACAAATTACAATTTATTAAGGAAGTTAATATCGATGGTGAAAGTGCAAAACCTAGTAAGTCAAAAAAAGCAGTTTTTCAGAAATTCAAAAAAACTGTCAAGGGTTTTTTTATGGTAATATTTATTAATAAGTGAGTTATGGCCAACTAGGTACATAGAAAGTGACACCCTGTTGTAGCAAATTTTTTGTTAGAGGTCGTTTACCCCTTGCATTGATGTTACCATCACATGTGATTGAAAATGTCGACTTACAAGGTTTTGCCCTTTCACTTTCTACCCGTGCAAAACCTTGTAACTCGATCATTTATCACACTTTGAAGCAACTGGCAGCATTGAATATACTTTCAATCTATGTATATACAGTGAAAATTATAATTTGCCTATGACAGATTGCAATAACAATTTTTTTGAGTGGCTGCAATGGCAAGAATGAGGAAAATGACAATTTTTTCAAATTTTCGTGCACTCTCTTTTTCAATAGCCTACATCACCAAAACAAATATAGGGAGGTAAATTTTTTTTTAATCAGGAAACTTGCTGGGAGTCATAAAAAAGTAACACAGTAATTGTTTTTCAAAAAAAGTTGAAATATCCCACAATATATGCTTCAAAGTTCTGATTTGAGTTACGAGGTTTTGCACTTTCACTTTTTGAAACATATCGACATACAAGGTTTGGTGAAATCATTCTGTTACCAGTGTGTTACAGCTTCCAAAAATAGCAAACTGGCAAGGTAATCAACTGACAATGTGTATTGGATATTAAAAAGTTCATTCCACCAAAAATCTAAAAATAGCAAAATTTTGACATACGAGGTTTTGCACTTTCACCATCGTTATGTTACTTTTACTAACTAAGCTGTGGCACAAACCTGGACAATTACCCCAATGTGGCAATTTTTTGCAATGAAATGTTGTTGGACTTCTTAGGTGACAATTTGAAATCACTAACACATGGAATGGGAGCGTATTCTACGCATTACAGCCTCATTTGACTTTGCTAATCCCAAATTTGAAATCACATTACAATGTGGTGTCTGGTTCTTTGAAAAACGAATGGATTTTCTTCAAACCTTCAAAGTAGGCCTATTTTGTCTATCAGTTAATAAGCAGACTTGGAAGGTTACAAATAATTCTCTTGAGTACTCGTAGTTTGCAAGGTCTGTCCTTTTTATAGTCTGTCACTTTGTAAAGAAAAAGAGTGGACTGTTGCACTGTGAAACTGGCACTTCATGTGTCATCATGGTGATGATTTGTCATGATCAAACCCAATATTTTCAATGTTAATTGGATTTAAGCATAAGTTATACAACGAGTTTGAGATCAATTTATATATATGTTTTATTTTTTCAAACATAAACTTCAATTATTATCACACTGAAAAACCCATAAAAAATAAGAAAAAAATTAAAAAGGAGATTTTGGTATGAAAAAGGTGATTTTTGAAAAAAAAGGTGATTTTGTCCAAAAAAAGGTGATTTTTTCAAAAGGTGATTTTGTCAAAAGGTGATTTCAGGAAAGGTGATTTTTGAAAAAGGTGAAATTGACTGGCAATTGCATCTTTCCATTATACTTTATCTGAAAACTTGAGCGATTTTTTTCCCAAATTTTCCTCTGCGATTTAGTAAATCTTGCAACATATTTCGTTTGAGTACCCTTTAAACTTATATTATTCCTTTTTAGATGAAAGAAATACTCATTACTTCACTAGTAATCTTTTTTTTAAATTTCTGCTTCCTTCTTTTCTGAGCATCTTCACTTCTGTTTAGCGATCTTTTAAAAAAAAACATCGTTTGCAAAAAGCCCATTTCTGGGAAAACTATACATCTAACAAACCTGAAACTATTTGCAAGTAAAGATATTGGCTAGTTCTTCACATAGATATGTATATTTCAGCTGAGAATTAATTAAAACTTGGTTAGATTTGAACTCAAAGTCGTAACACGGATCGACGTTATTTAACTTATTTTATAAATCCACAAGGGTCTCTGAACAGGTCTCAATGGCAGAGACACCTAGGGGATATTTATCAGGGGCTCTGAGAGTGTTTACTCAAGTATCCATGACGTTTTACACGGAAAAAGTTTCACGCTAGGACTCTGAGTGATTTGGTAGTATCTTCTACTGTATTAAACTTTTTATATGAAAGAATTCTTACAGGTTAAGACGTAGATACAAAAAGTACAGATTTGCAACAACACCCTAAAAGCATCAATTATGAATTAGGTGACAGTAAACATAATATTTATAAATGGTAATTTGTGGCATTGTAAATAGTCATAAAGTTCATGTAATGGAATGGAATACGATCAAAAGCATTTCAAATGTTTATTAACTCATTTCCTAGGACAATCTGCGAGGTCCTTCAAATTCAGAAGCTATTATATCTACAATTTCAGAGGAAATTTCTGGTCCTTCTTCTTCTTTTGAATTCCTGCCTCTTTTAGGCAAACCTCCTTCTGGGAGTAAGTATTAAAAGTCCAATAAAAACGTCAGGAATAAAAGCAGATTAAAATCATGGGTTAAAAACATGATTAAAAACTGTCACTAGCTAAAAGCACTACATCTAGTCCTAATTAGGGAATCGCTATGGCCCTCCGACAGTCCAGTTTCCAGCAGTAGGTAGAGCAGATACGATTTCCCTGTGCCGTAGCTGAAAGAGAGATCGTCCCTTGATCTCGGCGGTAACTGCCCCCATTCAGAAGGGCCCAACACCATTGCTCAGGATTCTCTGGGCTCCGTAGGTCTTCTTTCCGATATAACTTCACCAATTGCTCGATTGCTTCCTCTCGGATGTCCTTTGTCGATGGGCAGAGAGCTATCATGTGGAGCATGTCCTCTTCTGTGAGGCCGCATAGAGTGCACTCCGGCTTACAGTTCTTGTTAAATTTTGCCCTTAGGACCTGGGTCTGGTATCTACCAACTAGCATTTTCGCTCTGGTGCTTGCACCAAGCAAATTGAAGGCATCAGAGCTATTGACCCATACTGGGTGTGTCTTAGGTTTGTCGTCTTCTGGCAGAAGCATCCAACGTAGCGATGACTTGGAGAGAGCCTGTGTGTGGAGATTTATCAAGGCTAAATTCTGAATCTCAGTTTTAACATGCCTCTTCCAAACGGTTTTCGGCCAGGGGTAAAGCAGCTGTTTGTGGACATTTATGCCATATTCACCCGCTATCCTGGATACCAATGAGAACCAACTTGCAGGGTTATCCCCTCTTACTGCGAGTTGCCTTCGGGCCAATTGTTGAATTTTATGAGTTGGCGGTAGCCTACAGATGCTGCCAAATAGTGTCAGTATCCTGATGTGGAGTAGATACTCGATTGGAATGGCGCCTATCAAAAGATATATAGCCTCTGTTGCTGTCGATTCTGGTAAAGCTTGGACTTGTCGCAGGATCTTCTTGTGAAAGTTGTTGAGATCCACTAGGTCTTTTCTTCGGAGAATTGTTGCCTCGAGTCCATATAGTAATCTGGGTACGATGTAAGTGTTGACGAGTTTAACCGAAGTTTTAGGGCCCAGGCCCTCAACGCCATGGAGTCCTATTTTCATCAGGGCATAAGCTGCTCTTCTTGCGCTCTTGATATGGTTGTTAACATCTGGATTGCTCTTGCTTTGTGACGAGCTAAAAACCGGCACTGAAAATAGGGTACTACTGACAGTCCTGACGTCAGATAGGACCAATTTTTGTCCCTTAACTGACGTCTGTAGCTTATGATTTTTTAGGACTTACTGACGGTCAGATAGGACTAATTTTTGTCCTTTAACTGACGTCTGTAGCTTATGATTTTTGAGGACTTACTGACCATTGTCTGGGCCTTGACAGCTCGAAGCACAAGAAAAGGAGTCTACAGACGTCTCCAAACCACCAAAAATCAAGCCATCCAGACCAGCCATTGTCTGATCCTTATCGACTGGCAGCACCAGAAAAGGAGTGCATGTCTACAGACGTCTCCAACCACCAAAACTTGAGCCATGATGGTTTGGAGACGTCTGTAGACTCTCCTTTTTGGTTCTTCAAGCCGATAATGCTCAGACGATGGCTAGTCTGGATGGCTTAATTTTTAGTCGTTTGGAGACGGTTAGTTCTTGACTTACCATTTGTTATACTGCTTAAAATGGTTGTCTGGATAATAAAGAAAAGTGTAAGTTCCTGACCACCAGTAAATGTAACATAAGTAAAAGGTAAGCTACTGATGGTCATTATAAAGTCAACTTTGTACCCTTCCTGACGTTAGCAATGCTGATAAAAATGCATTTTTAAAGTCAGCATTCGGTAAAAAATTCAGCTCTACTGACGGTCATTATGAAGTGGATTTTGTACCCTTCCTGACGTCAGCAAGACCCAAAATAAATAACAATGCTGACGTCAGTAGTGTCAGTAGGGACACAAAAAATGGTCCGGTTTTTATATGTTTGTGACCATTCCAGTCCTAAATGAGTGAATTTCACGCTAAGACCCAGATCAGCTTCGCCGAGTTTCCAGGATGGGATGTTGGAGTCCAGGGGTTTCTTCTTTTGAACCAGTTGGGTGATAACAGATTTTTGAGGATGAAGTTGATATCTGTGGTCTTGTGAATAGTCATTAGCTACATTCAGCATTTCCTGGAGGCCCTGAGGGTGGGGGGACATCAGTAAAACATCGTCCGCGCACGTTGGGCAGCCAAGGTAGATAGGTCCAATGGAGATACCAAGATCTACACTCTCAAGGGACTGGAGAAGATCATTTATATAGATCTTGTACAGGGTCGGCGAGAGGATGCTACCTTGCTTGACACCTTGTGTAACGGAGAATGGGCGGCTGTCTTTCCCATTTGCCATTTCTCATGTTGATCATGATATCTTTGAGTTCTGAACTCTTACTGAGATTTTGGTTTTACCAAAAGTAAGTCGGGCAATTGAGGCAGATGAGTCAGGTTATGAGTCCTAAGGTTCTTACACAAATCAGTTAAAAATATAAATATTTCTCAGGAATGAAATGGAATATACATCGGAGGACTGAACGTTGATAAAGCAATAATTTTTGTTATGATCAGATGTTTATTTAGTGTAAATCCTATAAGAAAAAACACAGCCAGTTTGTAGGATTTGGCCTAAGACATAGAGATGTGCCTTTCCATGGAACAGAAAAGTAATTAAAACATTTCTTACAAGTATGATATTTTAAAAGTAGATAGTAAAACACCTGAAGATAGTTCTGTGAAATTTCTATTTAGCTGAGAAAGGTCAACCAATGAAATTGGTCAGAACTTTCTGAACACCCCTCGTTTGTACTGTTAAATGCACTCTTTGCACTCCCATAGAATCTGGTAATCTGGCATTTATACATTTCCAATTTGTCTTTTTTTTTCAGCATTGCCATAATGTTGATAAGAATAAGAAACAGCAACAACACACAGGATGTGGAAAAGTACGTGTAATACACTGTTGTGATTCCATTCTTGAACAATGTCTATTATATTAAACTATTAATACTCTTGTGGAATATGCGAAAAAATATTAAAACATTCAATAATGGTATGAAAAAAATGTATATAGTCTATTTAAGCAAATTGCATTTAGAGATTGTGTGTGAATTATAACACACAGCATTTGAAGGGACTTTATATCATTGACATAGGAAGCTAAACTTCCTAGTGGGGAACTGAACATCCAGATACACGGGCTGTAATAGACATATTGTAAACAAATATTGTTCATATTTACCAATGAAGTTTCTATATTCCAGATCCATTGATGATCCAACAAGACCCTTTCTTGATGACGCAACAAACGAATCAAGTGACAGGTTCTGGCCATTTTAATTTTATTGCCATCCTCTTTTCAAAAGCAATGCCCTTTCAAAATTTAAACGAAAAAGAGCAGAGGCGTTTGCCTTCCACAGTTATTGTCATGTTTGCAACAGGAGACAGAGATATAACACTCTCGGATCATGCATTTCTGTTGAGTATACATTCTCCCGTAGTCATCGGCTCACTTCCCGAGCTGGCTCTGCCAGTGAGCCTCTGACTCTGTTGAATCTTTTTCCTGTGGTTTTAGTCAAATTGAGAGCTGCCACGCCCTGGCACCTCTGCCAATCAGGAGGCAGATTACAAATCAGTGACTGGACATGCCTGAATTCATTGCAAGCAACGAACAATGAAAAAAAACAAACAAACTGAAAACAAGAAACTGTCACTTGAAAGTTAAATAAACTGTGAAATGTGTGGAGAGTTCAAAAAACAAATAGTAAAACTGTGAAGAGTTCAGATGTAAACCATGAACAGCCATGCAATCAATTGTGTCTGATTGGCTGTTGAGTTTTTACGCAAGAAAGATTCATGGGCAGTAATTCACTTGGTCCAAGTTTGATTTGTTCAGAACGCATTTCTGAGCAAACATCACTACTAAGGTGTTTTTTTTGTTGTTGTTGTTTTTTTTTTGGGGGGGGGGCAACAATTACATTTAAAAAATACAATATGTATCTTTGGCAACCAGGCTGGCCAAATATGGTGATTTGATATCGATTTTTTTATCAAGAGAGTCAACTCAAATTAAAGGCAAACACTTGTCAAAATCCTACTTTTAATAAACTTATTTTCCCATGAAAGAATCAGGTGTTGCGGATGCATTCAGCTAACATTTCCCAGAATCATATTTCACCAAAGTTTAGGAAAAATTTATGAAATTGGCATTTCAGCTTAATTTTGTGGTCCTCCAGCATGTTCAGTCAGCTGTGCAGTGACGTGAGGATGGGTGGCCCTCCCCCTCCCTCCTCAGATTGAATGGACAATCAAAGAAAGAGACACTTGCAAATTTGACCACCAAACATGACTGTGATACACTGAACGGGAGGATTAATAAATACTGTTATAAAGGTGACAAAATGAATTTGAGACAAACTGAAACTGTGAAAATTTTCAGAGGTATTGCATCAACATTGCTGTCAATCACTTTGATTGGGAGGAGCTATTGAGTTTTAAGCAGTGGTCAAATTGCCACATATCTGACAAGTCCAGATCGCATTTCTAGCGTCCAAAGGGAAAACCTAGTAAGTCACAAATTGGGTCAAATTGAGTTAAGGTCAAAATATAACTTCTGAGACATGTTTCTATATATTCTTTAAGTTTAGATTTTCAAGAAGTGGCCCGTCACCCCAGAATGACACTGACAAATCCCAGTAAGCCTATCTCTTACTGCGAGAACTGGAACTTCAAAGTGGATTATCTCAGAAACTCCAAAATGTGACTTACTAGGTTTTCCCTTTGGACGCTACATTTTGTGACTGAAATATTATTAAACTGTCAGATAGATAGATTGATAGATATATACAAATAGATAGATAAATAGGCAGCCACACAGACACACTGCTCGAAATAAAAACATACTGACTGTTTTCGTCAAATGAATGATAAAACTCCAAGCCTCTCCCCCTCCAAATGCAGATTTAGATTTCTTTTAATTTTCCAAACTTTCTTTTTAATATTACCCTTCCACCCTATTTTTTTTCTTAAAACTTTATTGTACAAACCTGAATACAAAAATGAATTTCGAGAAATAATTGTGTTAATTACAATTTAGTATCTTTAAAATTGATCTTTTGTGTGCAGGTGGTGCCGTCTTCATGCCTTAGCATTTGCATATTATATCTAATGGTCACCCCCGAATAAGAAGTATGTGCGAAGTAACGCAGGTAGCTCCAATCTATACAAATTTACATTGTTCAAATAGACAGATAGAAAGACATATAGATCAATGGACAGATAGATAGAAAGATAGATAGATAGATAGATAGATAGATAGATAGATAGATAGATAGATAGAATAAGATAGATAGATAGATAGATAGATAGATAGATAGATAGATAGATAGATGTTTGGGGCTTTACGCTCTGTATTTATGCACCTGGTTGGCTAATTAAATAGATAGATAGATAGATAGATAGATAGATAGATAGATAGATAGATAGATAGATAGATAGATAGATAGATAGATAGATAGATAGATAGATAGATAGATATCAATTCAATGAAGTATGGCCATATAATGCAATTTGAGCTTTCACCTTCCATGAATAAAAGACACTGTATTGATCTGCAACAAGAATTTGACATTGACTTTGGTTGTAAAAATTCACAGCAACTTAACAGTTTTCTACCATGTGTCACATAGAGCCAAACAAATGGATCAAAGATGACAGTTTATAGTTATCAACAGTATGCAAAGTCTGGAATGATATAACCTGGCTTGGGCTAGAACAGCCTCTCTGATTGTGCGACCACTTCCCTTCGCAACCAATCAGCTTGAAGCTCTTCAACCACACTTATTGCAGCCATCCAGGTCAGAGGCTCACTGGCAGAGCCAGCTCGAGTGAGCCGATGACCACGTGAGAATGTTGAGTATAACACTCAACAGAAACTCCTTGATTTTTTTTTAACTGCTCAAAGCCCAAGGTCACCTCTGGCCCAGAAGGCCCTATATGTATATTATTGGAATTGAATGTAAGGGCATTGGCCCTAATTTGGTTATTATCTTTTTGTGCAAAATCGTAATGTCTTAATCCTGTTTATTGATATCACAGTAACATGAGTTACCAAAGTGTGTGAATTGGCAGCCTTAATTTCCCAGATTTTACAAAAGATAATCAATATACGAATGCAAACTGATGCTCTCAACCGAAAATATTAGCACCAAAACAACTCTTACTACAGATTTATGAGTTTCTCTGGGTTGTTTTCTCAGTTTCTACGTGGTATTTTCAGCTTGTCTGGTTGGTCAATAGGCAATAAAACGTCCTCCAAATATCTATGCTGAACGTAGGAAACTGTGAAAAATGTTACATTCTGCTTCATTGAGCAGCTGAGTTTGGTTTGTAGATAAGATAAGCCTCTACCCCAAAAACGTCACCTGAACTTTATGCACGTTTTTGTGGTATTCAAATTAGTTTTATAGTACGAAATTCAGTGTCTCAACCAATCACACGAAGTGCATTTGCCTCGTTTTAGTGGCCTTTTGTAGAAACTCATGCTTATTGAAATTGCAGTAATGTGAAAACTTTCTCAGCATGCATGAATCAAGAATGTGCAATAGATGCCACCCTTTAAGGCCATATCTGAACCTTCTCAGTGAATCAGAGAAGCTCAGGAAATTCTGTCCTTTCAATTAAGGTCATTGTGGACTCCAAAATAACTCAGGCCAAGTGATCAGTGAGCCACCTTGTTTTAATATAGATGTGAGTTCTGTGTACACCAAAAGATATATTTGAGCTGCAGCCTGTCAATAGAAAAAAAATATATTGCTGAGCTTAAGTTGATGGGTGTCTGAACTTCTTTTTGGATAGACACATCACAAACCATTAAACTTTATGTTTTAATGCTCTTCTTAAATGCATGAGCCTGATGAGTTATGTGAATAATTAATACAATCATAACTATGTTATCATCTTTTTTGTCATCTTGTAAAATGGGAGCCCTGGATTTATGTCCGGGTTTTTCAATGTCATATGAAAAATTAGTGTAAGTTAACCCGCCATTGCCAACAACTGCATTTCCAAACATAAGAGGTTCTGCAATTTTGGGGACAAACAATTAATTGGAAAGCTACAAATCCCGACCTTTTCCGAATAAAATAGGTTCTCCTTTGTCATCATACTTAATAATGAACATATAATAACATAGCAATTATTCAAATTCCAAAAGAACAATATTTTGTAAATTTTAAGCAGACATGATATCGAAAAATTATGACATCGTTCCAGTGGCCTGAGTTATTACCGTCCCTTCTTAAATCATAATGTGTAAAATTATTTTATCTTGATTCCAGGGGCTCCTCACAAACTTCACTGGAAGGAGATCCGAAGATCAGGTAAAAATCATTCCCTGTATATCCACACATCCAATATTTGATACAATATTTCATAACTTCAAGTTATAAAAGCTACATTCAGAGATTGCAATGCATATCTTCTGAGAAGGATTTATGGGTTTAGGGTCCTTTAGGACTTCAGCTCTTACATAGTTGACTACAAGGGTGTCAAGGTGGAGTTTCTGTTGTGTTTCCCATTTGATTATACCAATGTCATGTGAAAAGCATAAGTACAATATTGGGCAAAAGCCAAATAATTGTCACCTTGATAGCACAATGCAGAACTGCATGTAATCATTGTTGACCTTTTAAAGTGCAATACAAAATTACAGCTTCAAAATTCTTTGATTAAGAATTAACTTGCTTCAAAATTGCCAAGTTAGTCGGCAAGTTTTGGCATGATCTTAGGAGAACTTGCAATCTCTTACCTGATATTCTATATCGTCTACAGGGCATTAAAATGGGATTGTCCTCACAAGATATATCCAGTGCAATGAAGGTATATAACAATTGATTGCCCCATATGGATAAATAGATGTTAAAATGTTCCAATAAATCAATCTAAAGCAATAAGTCCATGATTCTGCTTTAATATCTTCTGCTTGATTTTAGTCGTACTATATAATGTTGTAAACTACTCATACTTAAAAATTCACACCTCTTACAATTGCCAGAACTTGCAGACTGTTCTTTGTAACTTTCGAAGCTTCCATATCAACTGATGTTCTAAATATAGTGACATTTTGTAGAAAATCTTTTGGCTTTTCAAAGAGCCACACATGATTTCGTAAGAGCGTGTCACAATTTGGAATTTGCAAAATTGAACAAGCTGTAATGAGAAGAATATGCGCCATATCGACATGTTAATCATTTCATTGTCTGCAAAAAATATTCGCATTAGACTAATTATCTAACCTTATGATACAGCTGTATTTAAGAAGATTTGAAGCGGTCAGAGGAACCACTTTCATTATTTGTGAAATCAAAAGAATGGACTCTGAGGGACTTAATGCAAAAATGTTTTCTGGCTCGATTTTCATTGGACACAGTTCGAGGTTTGAGTTACATTTGGGTGTAGTAGGGACAAAAAAATAATAAAACATCATATTTTGCAATCAAAATGCGTGGATATATGCGAAAAAATGTGGGGATCAACAAAATGGAATAATCAATGCAAAAAAAGTTGTTCACAATTAATGGGAGGGACCTCATGGTTGCCTAAAAATGTGTAACTACAGAACTTAAAATATACTTTCTTTGGGATTTTAGTCCTTCAACATAAAATATTATTGATTTCATGCTTTGGCATGTTATGAAGTCAGATGTAGCCAATTTAAATACTATTTTCGCAAGAATGTTCAGACTGACATCATCAAGTTGCATCAACTACTTTTTGCTGAAACTAACAGCAGTAATCAATACAATATTCAAATATGATTACTCCAATAATCTTCAAACAATGCCTGCATGTAAGGGTGTCTGGTAACATTTTTGGAATGCCCTTTTTTATGCAGCTGAAGTTGCAGAGCGGATTTTTGGCATCACCTTGGTGGAAGGAGTAAACTGTAACTTTAAATTTCACTGCATTATTTACCAGATATAATAGGCGTACGGGAGAGGGGGGCAAGGGGGGAAACAGTAAGATTCGGGCAAAAAGGCTAAACAATTTGGGCAGATGAATAAATAAACACTATATAAAATTAATGATTTCCAGGCAATTTAATTTGAAAAGGTAATAAATCTAGATCTTGAAATTTGGGCAAATGTCGCTCGCACCACCAAAAATCGCGCTCGCCATATGCCTATGACCAGATAGGCACAAAACTATTAATAAATATGGCATGTGAGTAAATTTTACATTATTTGAGTAGTTTTAGACACGTTATTTACAAGTGTGTCGGAGATGTATGATTCTATAGAACCAACAACCTATATTTTAAAAAACCTGAGGGCCTTACTTTAATCAAAACATATTTTTTGGAGGTTTATTGATGTTCATAGTGCCAGCTACAATCATATCTAAGAAAATCCTCAATACTTCAAAATAGACAAAATTCAGAAAATAAAATGCGACAACGAAAAAAATGTACGATAAAAATGTTGTCGTAAAATACTTAATCTCAAGAAGTATCCCAAACTGGGCTCTGTCAATATAAACTTATTGTAACCAATTTAGTTGCACAAACAAAGTTCTATGTTCAATGCATTATCTTGAGAACTTTTTGAGATTAAGTTTTTTTTACTGGGCTACGTATGTTCTCACATGTCCTGAACTGACAGGACCGTCATTGGTAAGCTACTTAATTTTTTCGTTTTGACACATGATACAGAAAGTCAAAACTGTTGTAAGTTTTATTACATAATAAGGAATATTTGTGTGCATTATAAACTTTCTGCCCTTAAAATTAGCGCCACAATTGTTACATTAAAATTGACTATTCCCTAGGAGGTGAGAAAGTCACAACAAAATTGTCACCCTACCCTGCATCACTTTTTGAGTTGGTACTTCCAAATTATTGCCATATTCGACATAATGTGTATATCATAGGGATTCCATAGGTAAGAAACTTAGCCAGAGAGAGCCACAATAAAAAGATTTGGTAACAAATATCATTATTTATTGGCTTGTCATGTGACGGATCTCCTGGTACATGATTGGCCTTAAATTTTTGATGCAGAATATAATTATATATACACACCACAAAATTGATAGTAATATTGAAGCCAACTTTTTTCTGCATCAGATAAAGCAAATTTCGTCCTGATATCTGCATTTTTTGCGACACTGGATTTTTTTTACACGGACGACACATAAATGTAACTCAGTGCTCGAACAGTGTCATATAATTGGTTGTGATTTTGTTTTTGAAGCCATCTCACTTAATGTGATGTGATGCATTCAACTCACAATGTGAAACTTTACCTTCCCTTCAACTGTTATTCAGCTAAATCTGTGCAAATTATTACAGCATTCCCGGGGAACCAAAGAGATTTTATTGATGCATCCATGGTGAATATTCGGAGATCCATAATTTGTTTACGGAACCATACGCCACCAGACTCATATTATGAACTGCGGTGCCATTGAGCTACCTCTAAAGCACGTATCAATTGATTTTACTGACATTTGACACAGATCTTTCTAAAAAAATTATTCCAATGCCAGTTGATCATATACAGTCCTGGACATAAGTTCTGTCACTAGCACATGTCACAGATACAATTGACAATAAATTGACTTGTACAGATCAGATTGTAATGAGTAATGGCTCAAATGAAAGCCAAGCCCTTCTACGACATGCTTATATTGTAAAAATATAGTATTGTCTCAATCTGAATATCATAGAAATTTATATTGACAGTGTGTCCAAAATGTGCCTGGACAAAAGTCCTGTCTTCTTCTTCTTCTTCTTCTGGTGTGCACGTTCCCTGGTCACAGGGCTAGCTCTACCAATTCTGGGAGCAGTACATGTAAGGCTGTGAGTCTGGTACATACCCTATTCATTCAGGGATGTCCAGGGTCTTTCAGTTGCCCCAGCATAGAACACTGGATACAACCCACCTCCATTTAACGTCCCATGGGCTCGGACGTAGTCTATTTTTTGTGTAGTTCAATCTTTTCCGTGTGGTGTCACTGCTGTGCACTGTGCAGGTTTCTATTTTTGGAACTGGACCTTTTCTGGTTTGTTGGTTTCTCCAATTTCTGTCTTGGTAATGTCTTGGTCATCATGTCTGGTGCTGATGTCCCATTTTTAGGCTTCATTCTGTTGTTGGTGTATCTGGTATTTCTGAATGAAGTTCCTGGAGCGGGAGTCGAACCCACATCCTCTCAGGCGATTCGATTCAAAATCAACTGCTATAACGATTAGGCCACGGGGAACGTCACATGCAAGAAGTTATGCTGAAAAATTGTCTAAAATAATCCTGAAATTGCTAGATTGATGAAAAATTGTCAGAGAATTTAGTCATGATGTAGGAGAATAAAAAAACTAACTTTGTTCAACTTAATGATGTTGTAGAACAATATCCATGGGGTTCCACAAGGACTCATGTGAATTATAAACACAGTATCAGTAATAATAACCAAGAGTGATAGATAATACAGACCAATGCTTTTCAAAATTCATAAATATTCTTTGGAATTGTTTTCCCAGTCTTCCAACTTAATTTGAAGGACATGGGATCATGGAAATTGAGATTATAGCATTCCTGGTGGGAGAGCACGTAAAATGGTACATGCCACGTTGACAAGAAAAGTTAAAGTGAGGGCCATACTTGTACAAACTATGCCATTTGGCTTCAAAGTCACATCATGGCAATGGTTTACAATAATTTAGGACTAAAATTTGTTCTTGCCTAAAGCTATTGTTAATTATATTGTCCTCTTGTCATCCAAGCACTGTTGTAACAGACTCTTATTATTAATTTCTAGAATATTCAGATTCAGATGAAACTTTGTTTGTGCAATATAAGCCAGTTGCACAAGCCTTTGGCTCTCATTTAAGCTATTTCTTGCCAAAATCAGTCATTCACAACTTAAGCGAAATAATTAACAATTCTTTCAATAACATTTGGATGTGACAAGACTTTTGTCCAGGACTGTAGATAAACAAATCGCATGATGTGACAACTTATGCGTGAAAACAGGTTTTTTTTTCACAGAAATATCCTCTTTTGAATATAAACTTGTGACAGGCCATACTACCTAAAAGTTTCAAAAGACTATGCTTGCATATTTTTGCCAACTAAACGACCACATTGTTTTTTAACAAATATCAGTTTATGTATACATGTACTCATTTTATCAAATTTGTTTCAATGACTTTCTGCAGAGTTGTCATTTCCTTCACTCTGTTGTCATTTCCTTCACTCTGTTGTCATTTTGATTTGTGTAGACCTGGGTTCTTGTTGCTATAGAACCAAATTGTTGTAGAAGAAGTATTTCAAACCTTACAAACTCTTCAATAGGTATCAGAAAATTGAAGAAATGGTCAGAAAGTGGAATTATTCCAACATGTTGGTAAGGCTTGAAGAAGGAGATATATCTTACCCAGAGGAAGGGCCTTCCATTATATATCAACTTTTTGAAGGTTTTCAAGGAATGTCTGGGCTAGATAAGGATTCATTTTTCATATTAATCAAGGTAGGTTATTGTTTTGATATTTTTCAACCAAGTACTTGACAAATTGTATGATTTTGTAACATATAACTAATTTTCTGGATTTTCTGCTTTTGGTCTTTAAGTGGGACAGCCATTGAATTTGCAAGAGGGTGGTGGGGAGGGTTCGGAGTTTTTCTCAGCAGGAAGTCAAGCAACATACTTTAAGGAAATAAACTTGCAAGAAATCTATTTCAAGACTGTCCAGAATGTATTTATTCATTTCACCAAAAATTCAGCAAGAAATTATTATTTTAAAAAGCAAGAAATTTTCATTTTTAAAACACCACAAACCTCCCTCCCTCCTCGGGATCGAATGGTCGCACCCTACCTATTTTTAAGAGGCAATCCTAATTTTGATTAATTAATCAATACTCCATTTTCAGAAACTAACTCCTAGTTATAGAAAAAGTGAACTATCAAAGAAGGAGGACTTGTATGAAATTATTTGGAAGCAACTTAAACCTATCGTAACTGATGCAGAATCAACTGAAAATAATTGCATTGAGCAGCTGAAGGTATGTATTATACTATGGAGTTAGCATTAACCTTGAGATAGATGGTGCATTTACAGTGATTCCAAATAATTAGGCAACTCATCTATGCTATGATTGCTCAAAAACAAATTTATGGAAAAAGGAATGGTATTGGGCTTAGCTTGGTAATTTTTGGGGAGGGTATTTTCCTCAACAACAAGTGGCTTCTACCAGCCCATTTGCAAAATTGGTAAAAACGTGTCACATGTAAAAAAACGCAGATTTTTCTTTGTCAGTCACTACTGTGTGTATGTTACAAAAAGTTTGATGTGAACATGATTCTGGCAATTCAGCAATGACTGCCATGACACAGTGAAATCTGTGCTCATTATGATATGCCAACCTTTGGACCAATCAGAAGAATCCAATACGCCAACTGAAAAAGAGATCTATGAATTGTGTGCTTATTAAAACTACTTTAACAGTTAAGATGCGCAAGTCGTTAACATCAAATAATAAAGAATGATAATCAAATAGTGTCCCATTGAGTACTTTTAGTTATTTCTTTTTCAGATTTTCCTTCCGTTGGCTGATGGTTTGAGTACCAGGTAAATAAAACATGGTTCATACATTGATAATATCACTTTTCCGAGGGATGTGGACTTAGAAACCGTCAGGGATCACATGAATAAGAAAAGCTTAGACTGGCTGTATTAAAATTATATTCTTCACACCATTTTAGGATTTCTTGTGTCATTGGCTGGCTGACAGAAAAACAAATTTTCAAAAGTGACTGGAATACCCGTCGGCAATATAATACATATCGAAGGTTAAAAAAGGTGTTTCAGTAGACAAACTTCAAGTGCTTACAGAATTGGACTGAAATATTCCTTATGAGGTTATAGCCTATCTACACCAAGTTATTCTTCATTACTCATATGTAACTAATGATGTCACACCCTATACTTTCAAAGTTATCGAAAGGAGTCACCTATTGCTCCATAGGACTCATCAGTGAGGTCACAAGTTGCCCAGTGACGAAATTGACACTTCATGTCAATGTATTTGATAGGGCTTGCTGTGACTGTGAGGTCACTGATGTCCACTTGCAGCTGAATGTAAGTACTTGTCATTTGTTTACTGTAACATCAAATCAACGTCTTCAAAATTAAATTCACGACTCCCCTCTTTTGTATTGTTTACTCATACAAATGTTGGATAGACCTGCTGAGAAAAGCTGATGTTGTTAAATAATCATGAAAATGTAGATTGCGTGGTAAACAGAACTCTGAATTTGATATGGAGAATTATTTTGAAGCCTATTTTGCACATGATCACATGTGGAAGAACAACCTGTTTACATAATATTAAATTTTTTAGTGATCACTGTGGAAAATCACTGAGCAACATGTTAACCTAATAATTAAGGCTGCCAATAACTGGGCCCCGTATTCAAATCTGTTTCAATCATCCCCTTTGTTTCATTGCTTTGTCTCCCTCATGTCTGATTAACGTATTAAGTGCATAAATACAGGACTAAGACTTGCCCAAGCATTAATCCGTCCATCTAGTGAATGAAAGAAACAAATGTGCATATGATAATTTTGTTTCCAGGCTGCTTTGGGATGTTGTGATGGATGCTAAAACACATAGGAGGCATTTGATGTGGAATTTACTGGACTTTCTCGTAGCAAATGAAGCTGATCCCTTTTCACCACTCAATGGAACAGCTGCTTTCTCTCTCATTCTGGAAGAATCAGCTTTCTACCTATATGAACCAGTATTGACCTCTGTGATTGACTTTTGTCAAAAGTCTTCAAGCAAATGGTCAGTTTCCAGCCCAAGTGAAAGCATCTTAAATGATGTGATAAAGTCAGTTCCACTTGTGATACTTGAAGAGAACTCTAGTAATATATCTTCCTTCAAGAAGGTTATTGTGGATAACTGTCTTGAAATGATCAACACAAATCCCACTCTTCGAGATCATGAGGACAGCAAAGGAAAAACACCACTCCATAACCTTATGGAAAAGCTATGTATTGAAGATGCATGGCAGGATATGCTTAAATTTGTTCAAGGAACAGACAGTCTTTGGAATTTCATATCTGAACTGATAACTAAAACAAACATGAACATCAAAGATAAGAACGATGTGACTCCTTACTCTTGGTTTTCCTGGTTGAGAGAAGCAGTGACGCTCCAGGATGGACCAGTGTCATATTGGCAGAATTTATTAAGGAAGATTGACAATATTTTTGAACAAATGAAAGACCCAAATATAAAGGATGCTCTTCAAGGACTGGCTTATATCCGGTAAGTGTTACAATGTCATAATGAAAAACTTTTTAAAACTAACATAATAAATGTATTAACTATCAGGATTCTTCAAGTTAAATTTACGTGTATGTCTCTGCTTTTGCTTCCTCACAGCTTTAATTGATTCTGATATTCCGAATATCAATCTTGAATATTTACACTGTTTCTCTAAAAAATGTTCATCTCATAATAAGCTTGTTCCTCATCAGAAAATGGCAAACGTTTCAATCATTTGCTTATTCAGTATCCATTTTCAACACCAAACACTCAGATACAGTGCCTTTCTTTTGAATTTACCATGGTTTTGAAATTTTGAGGTATGAAGTCGGACTGTTTGCATGAGCCTCCAAATTCGAGAGACAGACAGACAGACAATGAAATTTTATTAACATAAATGATGAAATGAGTTTGAGTGGGGTTTCGAAAAAGGCATCCCATTTGAAAATGGTAAAAGATTTTCACTTTAAATCAAGTCAGATGATTTGGCAAGATCTTTTTCTTCATAAGCGAGATTTGAAAAGTCTCTCAAAAAATGATTTGTTTGTAAAAATTACAGTCCGTTTGAGTGACACGTAACATCCAGACATATTCCGCTGCTTGACACCGCATCTTTTGATTTTAGGTTCCATCGAAGTATCTTCATATTTCTTTATTGCAAAATCATTTTTGTATCTGAAATATACTCGATAATGAGATCTATGCATTTAGTTGTTTGTCTGACTATTTTATTAGAATATGAGACAGACTGGGACCACTGCTCATGACAACCACCCTGCAATGCTCTGTTTGTTGTGTAGGTGATTGGAAGCAAAAAAAGTTCTTTTCGGTAATTTTCTGTCAGAAAAAGATAAAAGAGACTCTTTGCAACACAAATCCATGGTTTTCAGCCATTTCCACTAAAAATATACTTCACAGCCATCGAAACACTTGTTTTTCCAAGCACATTCAAAGAAATCAATTAAAATGGAATTATTTGTTTAGGCATGCAAAAGAATCAGTTTATTTTGTATTGTTTTAAAAGAGACTTTATGAAATGAAATCTTTAGCATTTCAATTATTTTCTGCAAACAGAAATATGGTCTTCTATTTATTATCGTTGTCATAGCTACGTGTTTTTTGAAAACTTCGTTTTGCAGTTAAACCGTAACATCATCAGGTATCTGTCGATGTGATTGGTCTAAACTTCAATCTGTGACACAGCAGTTCAGAGTTTGACATCACAGTTAATGACAAAGGAAGTTAAAACTGTCAGGCAATGTTACTATTTGTGTACAACCACAACAAACAACGCATGTCTAAGCTGACTGTTGCACCTCAACGTTTTCCAAACAAAATGTGTTACTGTTTTTCACAAGACTCCATTCATCACAATTTCAAACAACTTTTTTTGTCATTAATTGTAACTCTTCCAAGGCTAAGTGATCTGTTTGGTTCAGTTACAGTTTATTGAAGCATCCCTCAGCAGCACTTTATCAGTTTCCTGAAATCTGTGCTTGTAATAAACAAAATTATTCAACTAAATCTTTGACATCACCGTTTTGGAATGAAGCAAATTGCAAAATTGAAAAACATGTAGCTATGAAAACGATAATAATTGGTTATCAGGTCATTTGAATTGAAGCTGAAACATAATTGTGAATATTTGCTGAATAAGGTTGTCTTCATCTTTGATGCCTAACAAACATCAGGATCAATCAACGTTCTAGCTACAAGTTCCTGCTCTCTACCATCCAAAATACTCAATAATTTAGTCAATGTTGGTGGCACTGCATGTCTTTCATAATTCACCTACATCTAGGTACAAACTGAGCTGAATTGTACTGCCACCTGGGGAATCATATGCCAACTGGCTCTCAGCAAACACAATCCTGTAGATGGAGATAGAGATATCAATGTTAATATTTAAATGCATGAAGGTTGTGCCACCTGGACCCAAAAGATACATTTTGAGGGCAGTAAATAGTAATGAGGGATATTGCTCAAAATAATTTCTTGTGAAATGTATGTGCAAAATATTGGGAGAAGAAATGAGGCAATCAAATTATAAATTAATAGATTTTATAACACGAAAATTAAAAAAGAAGAATTTAGTGAAAAGTTTGTTTGCAAAAATAAATTGGGGAGGGGGCTTTCAAGGTATTTAGCAAAATGTAGATTAATCAGTGTTTGCACTGCACTGTTGCTTCAGTAATATGCAGTAGTCTCCCTGATTCAAATGCCGAAGAAGGAGCTATTCAGCTGCAACTTATTTCCTTGTATTTTAAAAACGTGCCAGTTATGTAACGAAATAAAATGTAAATGCGAGTAGTCTACTTCATCATCTAACCATTATGCATTTATTAAATAATTGAACAACATGTTATTTGATATTCGCTTATTGACAGTTCTGTTATCATTTTGTTTCAGAGAAAAGCAAAAGAAGAAAAATGTCCTTAGGCTAAAAAATTCCATTTGTGGCATTGGCACCGAAAACAACATTGTGGAAAAAATATCCAGCTTCATTGAAAGAGGGCAAAATCCAAGAAACGTTCATAAAGCAGAAATAGAAACGTTTTCCTTTTTTCAGGTAAAGATATTGGTTCTATCCTGTGAATGTATGTTTCATACCGATAGGTTAGGTTACATATGTAGGTTTTTATTACCTTTCAAGGTTCAAATGGGATTTGTTACATGAATAATTAACCAGAAAATTTTAAAAAATCAATGGTGATAAGTGTCATTAGAATGAATTGTCATACACGTCCATGACTGCTTTGCAAAATGCGCAAATTTTGTTAACGTCAGAAATATCAAAAAGATCACGTAGTTCCTGGTAGTCACTGATACATTGTATTTGTCTCATCATGAGCCAATTGCATAGACTATACAAAATTCAAAATCATACACAAATACATATAAAAATGCAGTTTTGCAATATTCATTTCCAGTATTTTTCTTTCCAGGAGTACCCAATATACATAGGGTATTTTGCTGTGATATCATCTCAGTCTTTGAAGAACCACAACTTCTGTGTATACCTGATGTCAGTTCTCAGGCTTTTTGCATTAGGCACACTACACAACAAGAGTACCTTTGTGCTGGTGGTTGTGGACAGAGATGCTGTCTCTCTTCTGGATGATGCTCAAGACAAGACAATTCATTGGCCCATTGATCTGCAAGCCATACCATTAGTGGATGCAAGTTCACAACTGGATGATGACATTCTTAATCAGATTGCCTCAAAATTGCAAGGTAATTCAATTGTTACGCATTCAATATTACAATCTGAGTATTTATCCTTGCAAAATAATAATTGTGGTGGTGCAGTGTTCCTGACAAACGTTTTGATAATTATATATGAAAACAGACTATGAATATATAAGCTAAAGAGCTGGATACTGGATAATACAGTTCAAATACACTGGTAGAGTAGGTCAGGGCATGCAGCCCCCCCTTAACTTCCAGGTGCAATTTCAACCTACTTTTTACGGTCGATTCTTTGAATGCTGACGCTGTCAGGGAGATATCACTTGACTCTATTTATAACTAGTGAAACAATAATTTTTTAAGAAGCATGTTTTACACAAAAATAATTTTAGTGTGACAAACAACACCCATTTTGAATTTCAAGATAAACTGACACAATTGCTCCAGGAAAAACTGACACAATTACTCCAGGAAAAATATAATTATTTTCCAACATAATAAACATGAGCAAACACAGTTTACTCAATTCGGGATTCCTATATTTCCATCTTACGTACATCTGCGTCATTCTTTTATAACTTCCTATGAGTATGATGACATGAAACTACAATGCATAGGCCTAAGTAAGATAAAAATATTTTTCAAAAAGATATGCCATTTGAATGGTTGTATACATGATATACATAGTATTGTAAATTATAGTTTTTTACATTATATCAATCATTGGATTAAATTACTTAAATAATTATTTGAATCACTGGATAATCCACATTGTACCACAAGATTCTCTAGCTTCGGAGTAGACCTATTCCTCATTCCTTTTCTCTGTTCATCTGCTGAAAAAGAAGAAAGAGTATTTGGGAAAGTTTGAGCGTTTATGTGATGTGGTAAATAATTAGCCTGATCTTGCTCCAATGGCAACAGCATGGCAGCCGTTGGCAGGTGGCGCCATGAACAGACCAAGCCTCATTATCATATTTGTGACATTACTGTTTCAATAAATAATTTTTGGTTGCAACTTGCAACATCGATGCACAAGTCACCCTGAAGTCCCACAGAGCAGTACTTTCCTCGGCGGGCAACTATTTATTTCAGGGTAACGGCGAAAACTTTGGAAAATGTGATAGGAAGTTGTAAACAACCCATCAATCATTGGAATTTTGTTCAAAGGGCTTCTGGTTGCTGAGTTACCAGCAAAAACGAGTGTTACGCGATGATGTTGATGAAGACTCAGTCTGTAGCCCCCCCCGGAAAAAATTCACTATAGCGGGCCGTGGAAATGACCTTATTTAGCAAGAGTAAACGATAGTTTTTTAGTGGTTTAACACCCCCGCCGATTGGTTTCCATGACATTATTTCAACAAACTGTAACTAAAAAGTGACTAAAAACTTACGTTTTAGTGCATTTTGCTACTTTTTGCGTCACCAAAACAAGATCGTCGTCATGTGTTGATTGCGTCATGTCAACATTTCTTGCCTGGTTACAATGACATGACGTCACGAATCTATTGTTCTCCAAATATGGTCATTTTCACGGCCCGCTAAAGTGAATTATACCCGCCCCCCCCCCCTGTATCCGCCACTGTGAATTGGGGTATGATTCACTTTAGCGGGCCGTGAAATTGACCATATTTGGAGAACAATACATTCGTGACGTCATGTCATTGTAACCAAGCAAGAAATGTTTACATGACGCGATCAACACATGATGACAATCTTGTTTTCGTGATGCAAAAAATCGCGAATCTATCAAAAATGAGTAAGTTTTAGTTATGTTTTGACAAAATTGTTGAAAAAATGTAATTTGGCGGGGGTTTGGGGCGGCAGCCCCCAAGTTTGCCATGGAAACACAGTCTTTTGCACTTGCCAAATATGGTCATTTTCATGGCCAATATAGTGAATTTTTTCCGTGAATTGTCAAAAAACCAAAACCATTTTAATCCGAAAAGGCCTCTATAGATATACACCCTTTCAGAGTGGGTACCCCCCCCCCCCGGCACACATCAACCTGCCTGAAGTGCCTGACAAATGATTCAATCAGTCCAGCAAGTTGTTGACATTTTTGGCCCACACAACAACGAATTATACTCCAAGTGGAGCACCTGTCAAATGCAAGAGCAGGGCCCACACTTAGTAACAGAGTTTATAATGAATACCAACCTTCTTCGACTTTGTCTTTGTTCAACAAACTCCACGACAGCAGCCAGCAGCTGCTTTACATGTTCACGCTACGAACGTCAGGCACCAAATGAGAGAGTGGCTTGTGGTGACGTCACGAGCCTCACTTTCGTTGCGGGGATTGGCATTAGGCTGCGTGACGTCATAAACATTGTGCTATAAATAAACGCCTCAAAAAAGCGAACCAAAGTAAATGAGATCATAGGCTGAGAGATGATTGACAGGTCACACATGCTGTGATCCTTGGGGGAGGCCCGTGCCGGCCCTCTATCAACTTTAGCTGTGAAATAATTAACAAAGCATTTTTGAAGATTTTAAAAAAATTGAACTATAGCTGGCATTAAATTAACCATTTTGTCATGTTAGACACTTGCTTTTGTGTTCAGTTTTGCTCTTTTGCAGCTTCAATTGTACTCATGATGTACTCAGTATGAGTACGAGTACTTTAGCAATGTACTCGAGTACAAGTACGAGTACTGTACATGCGAGTACTTGGAAAAATGTACTCGAGTGCACGAGTACACGAGTACATGTGTACTCGTGCCCAACCCTGATTCATAAAGCAAGCTAGAATGGAAGAGGGAGGTCAAGGGAAAGGTTAAGCACTACTGGCTAGTGAAGTCAATAGAAGAGATATCCCGGCAGTTATCTCTACGATGGTTTATCCCGAACCCTGACATTAAACCACATCCACTATGGAAAGTCTGTGAGGAAGTTAGAGATGCCAGTGTCTGAGCTTGTATGCTGGTAGGCCAGTTCAAAACCAAAAGCTTGAGTGCAAAGTCTGATCCCAAAGCAGATTAGATTATTTGCCAATGGCAACTGCAATACCAAAACAGCCATCTATCTGCTGGGTTGCAGACAATGTCCTCAAAAGTACTATGTGGGACAAACAATTAACTTGAGAAATAGGTTTATCGCACACATGAGTTCAATTAGAAGAAAAAGTGACAAAAAAGTACATCAACACTTTGACTCTCCGAATCACACATGTGAAGATTTAACTATAACAGTTTTGGAAATTCCTAAATCACAAAAGCAAGAAATTTTGGATAAACTTGAAAGACAATGGATCACAAAACTTGATACTTTTCATTCAGGCCTGAATTCAGATGCAGGCAACCCTGAAAAGGATTTTTGTACTTTTATTCTACAGTACAATCCACTCTCAACTAAACTTACAAATATTGCTAAAGATTGGTTAGTAGAATTCTGCCAGAATAACTCTAGATACAAAAAACACCCAGTTTCATTAATAACAGCAAATGCTAAAAACAAGAATTTGTCTCAAACTTTGGTCAGGTCATTGCTCAAATAAGTCCCTACATGTATGGGGCCTGGAGGCCACCATGCCTCATTATATAACTACTTTTTACCTACAAATAGTTGTAGGTGGATCTAAATAGGCTATCCAGCCACATTTTCCATTTGCCTGTGCCAGTGCATGGTTAAGTTGGGATTTTAGGGGGTTGGGCTGAGATAAGTTTCTTTTTTGAGAATCTTAACTCAATAAACCCTAACCCCAACCCTGACATTAAACCACATCCACTATGGAAAGTCTGTGAGGAAGTTAGAGATGCCAGTGTCTGAGCTTGTATGCTGGTAGGCCGGTTCAAAACCCAAAGCTTGAGTGCAAAGTTCGATCCCAAAGTGAGCAATGCTTGCAAACTGTGTCATACAGGTGAGCAGGAGGATATTGTTCACCTGTTGGTAGATTGCAACAAACTCCAAAACATCAGATTTAACAAAATAAATGCCACACGTTATTCATATAGAGAAGAGTATCTCCCTCCACAGCTGTCAAGGAATGAAATGTGCTCTTGCTATTATTTTAGAGGTCAAACCCTTATTCCTGGTATGTTATTCTGTATAACACATCAGCAGTTAATGAGGTCATATCCTATACTTGCAATGCTACCAAGAGAAGTCATTTATTGTGTCACACCACTCATCAATGAGGTCACAAGTTGCCTTATAATTGTTTGATACTTTATTTCAATGCATTTGATAGGGCTTGTTATGACTTATGAGGTCATTGCTGTCCACTAGCAGCTGAATGTAAGTACTCGTCGTCTTTCGGCTGCAAAAGGGTTGATGACAGTCGGTGAGTTTCAATCCTGACCTGATTGCTTCTAGAAATAGGAACAATAATTGCACTTTAGACAATGACAGAATGTGTCTATCTTTGAATAGTTATTGAGTGTGGAATAACCCAACTGCTAAATGCCATTTACACCTGATATTTTATACATAGTAGCTTGTAACATCATATACATCCACACTAATGACGGTGTAATGCACTTAATAAAGGGGTACTGTAATGTCATCTGGCAAGAAATTGGTGTTAACATGTAAATTGAAGTATTGTCAGCTTGTCAATAATAAAATTGGAATAAACACCCATTCTTGTATGTGCCATCATGGTGGCAAACAAAATCTAATCATATTATTTGTTGCAAGTTAAACATGCAATCCTGGGACTTAAAATACCAATGAAATTCATAGAATAGTAGTATTGACTGTTGGGTAACAGGCTTGTTCGTTCATTACACTGGTCGACGAGGATTTTGCTACCTGAGGAATAATACCTCTATAAACTAATTCGAGCATGCTGATTCAAAATCTGACATCATAATTGCTCCAAAAAGTCTATATTTTGAGTTATACCCACGTCAATATTTGGCAAACAAGCAGGTGTGAGAGCAATTCACGAGCAAAATAAATTTTATTAATTATCTTTGCACTTGTAAAGATGATATCCTGAATCAAAATATGACCTAATTGTTTACTCAGACGTCTCCAATTACAAATATTTGAGGGTAAGAGGTGCCAGAAATTTTTACTAAGTAACCTCTGGTTGGTTTATAACCATCTTAAGATATGAAAATTCTATATGAGGTGCTACAGCCAGTAATTAATACAATTTGTGAGCTGCTAAGCGCCTACTTTGCCTTACAAAATGTATTGATAATTTTATATTAACAAATTTGATGAAATAATACTCGGAAAATGTATGCGTCTTTTCCAATCTGATTTTGAATGTTCATTTTTAAATGTCAGGAGAATGTATACGCCCAAAGTTATGTCAAATCACACTCTACCTCCAGCAGCTCAGACTCTGAATGGACTGCTTGATCATCATTAAAGAAGGGGTTATGTGAACCACATAAATTGTTGCAAATTTGATGATTTAATTCTCCGCGATTTGATTTCTTCTTGACATAAATTGTTGGATTGAGCAAAACAGTATGGAAAACAACTAAAATCATGTCAAATTTTAGGCACTGGTCTACACAGTGGCTGAGGCTGGCTCTGTGGGCAGTGTAGTTGCATTAGAGTGTGGTATTTGGAATTATATCCGCATCACCTGACCCTTCCAGCCAGAACATTTTAATTTCAAATTTATTGCATCTCATTTTCCATCAATTTTTTTCATATTCTTCGTGAAAATTCCAATCATCATAAGAAATTACTTCGCTATGTTTTTCTTACACCCAGAAACTATAATTTACCAGTAGGAGTTGCACATTAGCCATTTTCATTTCTCCAAATGGGAATATATTGAACAATGACCATTTTGAAAAAAATTGCCCAGTTCTGGAGCCTTTTTTTGTATCTTGATTTGTCTGATTGAAATATTTTGTTTATATATATTGTTTCAGCATCTTAAAATAACTTTTGTAAATACTAAGATATGCTTACTTTCCAGTATTCAACAGTTACTTCTATTACACGTGAATTGCTCTCACACCTGATATTTGCCAAATAGACATGGCCATAGGCCTAACTCAAAATCTAGACGTTCTGGAGCAATTCTGATTTCAGATAAGGAATCAGCATGCTCGAATTAGGTTTATAGAGGTAGGCCTATTTTTCCTCAGGTCGCAGAAAGATTTTTTTTTGTTAATCAGTGTTATAATTTTTATCTCAGCAGTAGCCTATATATATTGATTTTTTTTGGCAACATCAGATTCTGCTTCCAGTGACCACCATAGTCTTCCTAGGTTTAGAAGGCAGGGGGGCTGTGTTGAAATATGAGAATTTAGGAGGCTCAATCCCAGTTAAACGGGCAAATTCCAAAAATAAAGAATGTTCAAAGAGTATTGGCTGTAATTTCTAGTAGAATAATTTTACAATTTGGAAATTTGGCAGTTACTTAGAATACTTAGAGTAGGTCGGGGCAAGAAGCCCGGGTTAGGTGAGAGACCCCCCCAGGCTTATATCTAAACTAACATTTTTGGTGCGTTTTCTTGTTTATAGGATTGAAGCCAAAGGCATTTCAGGTGATTTCACTAATTTTCAGGACAAACAGCACCAAACCATAGTAGAAATTAAAGAAACAAAAAAATATTCATGGTTTTTGTAACTTGTCAGAAATAACTTTGGAAAGATTTAAAAGAATAATGGATATCTGCATTGCTTCACTTTATGACCATCATATAAATATGATTTGGATCATGTTTTTTGCCTTTTAGTTCAAAATACAGAGGTCAAATGAAAACATATGTGTTTAGGTTAATAATGTGTACTTTACCATAAATCTAGATAGAATAGCTAATTAAAATATTTAAAAAAATTGGCCGAAATTGAAAAAGGGCAAAAAATATTAAAAAGTAAAAGTATGAACAAAAAAATTCAGAAATTCAGAAAAAGTAAATAGAATGCCTTAAAATTATAGAAGAACCCCAAGAAATAACTTTCAAGCTGAATGCGCTTGCAAAAAAAATTGCCATAGGATTATAATAGGGGGGCTTCTTGCCCGATGGGTGGGGTAAGAAGGCCGTTTGCAATTTTTTACAAAAATGGCTGTAACTCTGTTATCTGACCGAATTGTTTTGCCTTTTTTGCCCAAATCTTAGTGTTTCCCAATTTTTTTGGGGGGAGGGTGACTACTCCCCCTTCCAGTATGCCTATGTATCTAGAGATTCCATGCAACATCTAAAATCAGGGTGTTTTGAGGAAATCTTTCCGTTGCCATTGCTCAGTTAAAGAAATAATGCTCCTTTGAAAGTTTTCTTATAAAACAAATCTGATTTACCAGAGTGATTTGTACAAACTGCTCATTTTTCATTTGTGCATGGAATTTCCCTATATTTTTGGTATTTCTGTCATTCGCACCAATTGCTAATACCTTTTAGGCCTATTTGAGCAGTCGGGTAGATTTCCATCAAAAAGACTTACATAATTTTTCGATTTAGACCTAAAATATAAAAAAGAGGACATTCTTTGCACAAATTTACTCAAAACTTGCAAAAACAGTTTTGAAAAAAAAAAAGAGGATTGTTTCACTGCAAAAGATACTCTTTGTGACTCATAATAATTGATGAGGTGTCATCGTCATTCTTTTAATATCGGAACCATATAATTCAATCAGTGTCATTATTTTTTGATAGGTCAAAACTGATTTTAGTGTAAGTATGAGATGTATCATATCATGTATGGTCATTTTGTTTATCAGTCACAAAAGATAAGATGGTCAACATTGCTAAGTCATTCGTAAAGAAGGCTTGTAATGCTGTGTTAATTTTTATCCATGTAATGCCACCACTGCGGGTAAAACCCACAGAGGTGTCTTTCTATCTAGTGTTCTGCCTGCCATTGGTTTCTAATAGCTGCCTCCATTTTTATGTAACTATCAGTGTTAAGCATTACAGTTTGCTGGTATTCTGGGTTGCCATGGAAACTACTACTGTACCATGGAGTCTTGGGTGGTTTGCCTGTTCTCAGAGGTCATACCACACTGCTATCACGTGGTCCTCTGTAATCGTGGCGGGCTACCATTGGCTCATTGGTGTGGCCCCATCACACGTTACCCCATCCATGCACCCCAGAATAGAACAGAGAGAGAGAAGCATTCAGACTGGGAGGCTGCTGAATCTGTGTGCACGGTGGGGCCAGTCTTCTGCTTTATGAAGACTGGCCTCCGGACTATTGACTTATTTATGAGCATTGTTATATATCATGGATTGGATTGATGTCATGACTTCAACTGTTAAAATGTGTATATTAAATCATGAATGACAATCACAAATGGATGTTATGGTTATATTTGCATAGCAGGTTTGATCAGGTGGGATCAGAGGGCCCTACGGTCCCGGCCACCTCCACTGCCAAGCCAACCCATAGGGAAGGAGGAAGGAAGGACATGACTGAAGGCCATTACTTTTACTGGCGACAGTAATGCCGCAAAAATTTCGCAAAAATGCCGCGAAATGTTGGCCCCCCTAGTTCTGACCCTTGCCCACCCTTGGCCCCCCCCACTCTTTGATTTCTGGCTACGCCACTGCATTCAAACTACAAAATATACAATTTGTGTTGCTCCATTTAAGAACGTGAGTAGAGGAACAGGATGGATGATTAGGTATTTATGCCCTCTATTTATGCACTTGGTGGGCCAGTTATACCCCATGGGCACATCGACGTTGCAGCAACAAATGATGTAGAATTTTATGGTAGAAATGATGTTGTCACAACATAGCGAAGCAACATCATAGTTATGACGTTTGCATGCAACGTTGTGGCGACATTTTACAACATTGTGAGGCAATGACAGGAGTTGGACGTTAGCTTGCGACGTTGTGGCAATGTTGTAAGAAAACCCCAACGTCGTGTTCACATTGGGGCAACATAATCTCTACCATATATATCTACGTGACCAACAGACCAGCCCTCCGCCAATTAGCAACGTCGGAGTTTAAGTCGTGTGCCCACTGGGTACTAATAATTAGGAGAGGAGGAGGACACAGCAAAGATGTGAAGGTTGATTGAAACTGCCTCCAACACAGACCAAGGTAATCCGTCAAGAGCTGGAGTTGAACCCTGGACCCAGGGATTGGCAACCAAGCACCATACCACTAAACCAATTCTACCCCTGAGTAGAGGGACAAATCGATAGGCCAAAATTAATAAGATACTGCAACATCAATTTTAGTTCCACTTGACAGCTTTTCCATTTATTATAATGAACAAGACAAAATTCTCCTGAACGAACAAGATCTTGTTCGACCTCGACTGGCTATCCTCAATTCTTTATTGATCTAATTACTCTGTCCATTCTGTAATGACAGCTTGCAACAGCTTTCAAGCAAGGACACAAAATTGATGTTAAAATCCTTTTTAAAACAAAAAAACCTGTGTTGAATGTCATGTCCTCTTCCTGTCCTAATTAGCCAATAGACATATTTCACTGAATGGCCTGGACATTACAACTTTTAGTTCCTCCGTGGCCTAATGGTTACAGCAGTTGATTTTGAATCCACTGGCCTGAGAGGACACGGGTTCGAATCCCGGTCCTGGAACTAAATTGGAGTGAGTTGGAGTGAGTTGGAGACAGTTGTGGCCGGGGGGATGGCCACTGTGTAAGCAGAGGTCCATCCTCCTTTCTGGTGTATGTATGCAACAATGTCCCAGCCAGACTCCACCTGAATGACGAGCAGTGGCCCCTGATGAGCATTAAGGAAAACATGGAATGAGGACATCTGGACAGAAATCTACAAGGACAGTCATCTCTGCTTCAATTGTACATACATTTACATTGTAAAGTGCACCTGAATGCCAGAGTGATGGCAAATGGTAGCACTATAAATATGACTAATAATAATAAGTAATAATAACATTGACCCCAAATAACTTTTTTGTATTACTGCGATTCTTCATTTGCTTTTCACTCATAGGAGATAAATACACTCTAAATCCAAAAACACAAATTTCAAATTTTAAACTGAAAGGCTGACCAAGTTATAAAGCCTTAAAGCTACATTAAAATTCACTAAAAATACTCCAGCTTGGGGTCACCTTGGCTGGACCAATCAGAGGCAAGGGCGGGAAATCTATTAGCCAATGGGATTTTGAGCATTTAACACTTTTCCCCTAGTGTAAAATGAGAGAACCATCCGTGAAATTGGTCTATTCATCCTAGATGAAATAAAACTGCCCATATAACTCTCATTATATTTTTTCAAGATATCAGTGAAGGTTGCATTTAAAACTTTCAGTTTTATGCAGGAACACCCACTACAATAATTTCATCTATTTCTAAACTATAAGTGTAAATAATATTCATTTGGGGGGGGGGGGGGTGATCCTGGGTAGAACTGGTCAATATTGTGGACACCCACTACACAAATTTTATCTATTTTTACAGTAAATGTAAATACTATTCATTGTGAGAGGGGGGCTCTCTGGGAGAACTGGCCAATATTAGGTACTCACATCTTCACAATGTCAAGGTCCCACTACCGTGCCAGCGCTGAGGTGACTTTGCCACATGCCAATATCTCCATCTTGTATTTGAACCACTGCGGCCTGGTTTGTGAAAGAATAAGACAAATCACTTACATTTTCATTACGACAGGTGCATCATCATTATAAAAACATTGCTAATCAGGCGATAGTGATATTTCATCATAATTCATAACCCATTTTGCTGCCTGTTTATGGGTCCAATGATCATTCAGGTTGTCACAGCAACCCTGCAATTAAATTGCAACTGCACATATGTATTTGGGATACTTGATTAAAAAAAACGTTTACAGATAATCTTTCCTTCTGACAGACTCTGGCAGAGGTATTAAAATTCTCATCTTTTGTTTCCAGAAAATCTGATGCGTCGTAGAGTAGTAGCTAAAACAAAATAAAACCACACTTTTACTAGTACCTTTTCTGGAGGGCACCCACTAAAGGATTGCATATTGGAACATGTTTTTGTTTTCTGTGTAAGACAGTGATGTATCACACATACACTGCCTTCCAAAAGCTTGAGGTTTATTTCTAGAATACCTCATTTTGAATGCATTTTTTATTTTATACTTGCGTCAAATAATAGCAGAACTCACATTATGGCCATATAGGGACATCTTTGTTTCATCATTTTGGGTCATTTTGGGAAAAAATTAAAACAATTTTCTTCATATCCCATATTATGATATTTTCTGAAAAGTTGTTACAGACCAGTTGTCTTCAAACTTTATTAAATGCATTCATTTTAAGGGCTTTCACACTTGTAATATGATTGTAACACTATTTTCAAGCCACAAAAAGTCGCACCTTGACCACCCAAAAAATTTTAATTTTTGATGATTTTGGGTCACTGTGAAGCATTGTCATAGACTTTTTATATTCAAGTGAAAATTACTTTACTTGAGCCATTTCAGCATTGTTTTGACCCAAAAAGAAATTTCCAAAATTTTTGTTTTGTCCAATTCTCAAACAGTCATTTTCTGGTCTAAATCTACTGTTAAAATCTTATCAAATCAGTGAAAACATGTCAAAAATTATGAAATATCATGAAGCTGGAAGATACAATAACAGTGTTTTTACAGTTTTCATAGAAAAGCGTAATATTGGATATAGAGAAAATTATTAAGATTTAGCAAGGACACCTTATTGCCTCAATGTGAGTTTCCATGTTGTTTGATACACGTATAAACTAAAAATTGTGTTGAAGATGAAGTTTTTTTTTAAAGAAACATTACCTTGTTTGGTGTATTGAAACTTTTGGAGGGTAGTGTACAATGTCGAACATAGAGTGCTACATTGCTTTAGGCGCATTGTTGTAATCAAGACTTTGCATGCTGAGCAGAGAATAATTATTGTTCACAATAACTGTTATATGTCTAAAACTTTTAAAATGTTGACATAAAAGTGCAACTCTTAAAATGGGGTGATTTGGTATTTCCTGTGTAACAGTATATTAATATTCATTTTCATCACTTTTGACTTCTTTCTTTTAACTCATTGTTTCTTTTCCCTTTTTTTACCTTTAAAAGACAGTTGCATAGATCGGAAAGGTTATGGAAATTGCATTTGTGTTATTCTTTTGCGAGATGGTTGTTATGGGTCATTTTCACGAAAACACGCTGTAACGGTAAAGACATTGCAAATTTTTTGTGTCAGGAAGCTGAGCCAATGATACTCAACTACAATTTTTTCTGTTTACATAATGCAATATGTGGTACTACAATGCTGCATGTAGCAGGACAACTAATTTGAGTGAATATGTGACATTTTCAATTATTCTGAAAAGTTGTCTTTACCGTGCACAATAAAATCAAAGCAAATTTACTCAGATGTCTTTACCGTGGTCAGCCTTGTCTTTACCGTGTCACAGTTTATTTTCATTGATTTGACCATGGTAAAGACAGATTTTGGCCACGGAAAAGACATGTTGTGCAGCATTTCTTCCAGAGAAAGTGGACTACATCATTCAGAGTACCACAACTACTTCTGGAACAGCCTCCTAAACCAATGGTGTCATTTATATCCTCATACCTTTTGAACTCCCTCTGCTGTTGAGGGTTCGGTAAAGACGAAGTTTAGTTGCGACGAAGTCAAGAAAAAACATATTTCATGGTCTGACCTCCAGATGGCAGCTCTGGCTTTCCCAATGATAAAGTAAAAAAGTAGTTATATCCTGGTTCTTTACACTCTAGTGGCATCTTGAGACATCATGCCTTATTAACTTACTCTGGTGGCCACTTAAACTCTTTGGTCACGGTAAAGACGGTGGTAATCTCAAAATTGGGACACAGCTTCAACACGCCCTGAGATGTGGATAAATTAGTTGTATTTCAGAAAAAACACTTCTAGGTAGTTAATGTAACATATATCTAGAAATATACACTTTGCATGTCACATTTTATGCATTAGTTTTCAATTTGCACAAGTTTGAAATTAAAATGTTGAGTTGCGGACATGCCACGGTAAGGACATTTGGACTACTTAATGCGTGATATAGCATGTTCAGCATGGCCGCACCCGCGCAAATTTTTGTTTTCTTCAATGAAAAATGTTATTCTAAATTTTAGGCCAAAAATCAATTTCGGTCTTACAAAGGCAGACACACACGAATGCAGGACATCAAATTGCGCGTTTTCGCGATAATGACCCTTAAATATTTGAATATGTAAATGTGATGTTTCATGAAGCATGACATAAAGACACATTTTTAAAATGGTTCATTTTCATATTTGTAAAGCAAAAGTTCATTATCATCCTCTTGTGTTTAATTTAGTACTTGGTAAATGGAGAAGGATGAAAGCCATAATAAGTGAGACGATCAATTTTCCTTTTTTACAGGGCCTCCATTGAACCCTGGTGTTTCCCCATTTGTTGGCAATGTTGGTATCGGTCTGGCATGGTACGACTTCCTGAGAAATTTTGCATCTAAGCTCCCAGGTCAGTATATCGATAAGCATAGTTACGGTTGTTGGAATCAATTGTTTTGTAATGGCAAACTTGTGGCTCACGGTCAGGGGTCCACCTCCTTGACCAAACTCAGAACTCAGAACTCAGAACTTGTTTATTTACACATGATCATAATTACATAACAAAACAAAACAATTAATGTCAGAAGGTAATATAAAGAGAAACATAAAAATAGGTAACTTCGCAAACATAAAAAAAAAGAAAGAAAGAAAAAAAGGATGAAAAAGGTTACTGACAGAATAGGGAAATATATTTTTTTGTGAAGCGAAGTTTGGATGATGATCATGTGAAATAGCTTCCTGAAGACTGGAGTGGCGCTACCAGGAAGCACCCTATGATAGATGGGGATGAAAATGAATGATGAGAGTGTAAAACCTAAATGGAAGCCGTTGTGAGTTTCATCCTGTTAAAATGGCAACTAACAACCTGGTGTTACGAAATAAGAAATGTCGAGAACAAAGGTAGTACTCTGTTTGAGAAAACTCAATAATAAAGGTATTACTCTGTTAGTTGTCTGTAACAAATGTAACACTGGCGATTACTACATGTCGCATTATAGTTATCTCTGAAAAACACTAACTTAATATATCTGGCATACCCATGGTAACTATGAGTGAAAATTTTGTCCTTTATGGAGTTGGGACAGTTGTTATAAATTAGTGGAATTCTATATCGTATAGCTTGCTGGGCAAATGAATGTCTAATAATTGGAAATAAAAGATTCTTAGCACCTCTGGTGTTGTAGGAATGAACACTATGTTGAACATTAAAAAGTTCATTCAAGAAATATGATGGTAAAGTCCCATTTCGTCAGCCTAAAGCAAAATTGGCCTTAGTCATTTTTGGCAATTTTTGGCAAACAGCCAAAAACTGACTTAGGCCAAATTTTTTTTTGAAACCAAAATGACTTAGGCCAAAATTCTTTTGTGGTGTAGCTGTGTCATTAGGCTATTCTCCATAACATTTAAGAATGAAATGCGACGAAACAGCACCAATAAAATTAATACTCACAATTATGACCGAAAAATATTGGTGATATCCGCTAAAATAAGTGATAACGAAATTGGCCTAAGTCCAAATGGCCTAATTCAACACGACTTAGGCCATTTGTACAAAATTTGAGTTGGGGTTTTGAGGGGTATATTATTAATTTAGGAGTCCGAATTTTTTTTCGCACATGTATTATCATAAGGGCCTTCTTATGGTACCAAAAGGAAAAATGACTTAGGCCACTTTGGCTTTAGGCTGACTATTTGGACCAATGCCACAAGTTGGTAATTTGGATTTTCTGGTGAAATTGGCCAAAAAATCAATAATCACTGATATGCTTCCTATGCGTTATTAGATTCCAAATCCACAAATTTGAGGTTGTATATGCGTTTTTGTGACGTCTATGCCACATTATGCTGGTAAATTTAAACTTGAATGTGAAGAAAACTTAAAATGCAGTTTATTCAAAACAAAACTTTGTTTCTTCAAAAACTCTGCAGCAATGACTTTTCAAGATATCACCATGAAACTTCCACACGTTTTGTTGAATAATATTCTAAGAACAAGCTAAAACAGATTTTTCATTATTTGCCTTCTCATACCTTCTATGGTGTAATTAGCAGGTAATGCCAAAAGCAAGCTTTGCACTTTTTGTCAGCCATAAACACAGGGTCATTATACCATGATAGGTTTGACTAAAAACCATATTGTATATACCAATGGAAAGCTTAGCTCAAGTGTAACAACACAATATCAAATAAGTGAAAATTCCCGCAAAGAGTCTTTATCACAAAGCATTTGAACAAGACATGTCTGAAAATACATTTTTACAAAGTGTAAGAGTGCCACATTTGTTGTCAGTGACAAAGACAGGCCACTAATACCATGATAGGTTACATTTACAACCGCGTTCTATAGACCAATAGAAACCTGGGCCCATGAGCAACAACATCATATCGGAAAAGATAACTTTCCTTCCACTAGCCTTCATCAGGAAGCGTGTAAAGAAGAAAGGTCCTCATAAATATTATAAAATGTGTGAGCATCGCATTTTTGTCAGTCTCAAAGATAGGGCTCTAATGCCATTATGGGTTGGACTTTAAACCCTATTCTATACACTAATACAAGCCAGGCTCATGAGCATGACAATAATACCAAGAATGCTAGAATTCTAGCAACAAGCCTTCATCAGGAAGTACCCGAACAAGAGAAGTCCCACAGAATGTTTGCAGAATATAAGAGCGTCTCGCTGTTGTCAGTCTTACTCAAGCCATCACAGCTTCTGGCACAACAGCCTTAGCCACTTTAAGTGATATATTCCTGACAGACAAGGTCATGAGCAATGCATTGGTATATCAAATTTTCCGAAAATGTTTCGATCAGTGGTTTATCTGTGGCATCAAAAATCACATTGCACTTTTAAGCTTCACCCGGGACACACCAATTGAGGATTACAAAAGGTGCATTAAAAAAAAATAGAAACATCCAATTGCCATTTTTCTGGATTCACAAGATGCCCACCTAATCAGGGAACAGTAATGCATTGCAATTTTGATCCTAAATCCGTCCCTTTTCCTGTATTTGAAAGTTGTATGCAAAAGTTGTACATGCAGTGTCCAAGCGGGACACCAAAAATTTTCCTAACCTGCAATAATGTATCACTGATTATATCAAGACCAGTGATATATGGATGCAATTGCTGCTATTTACATCAAAGAAGATATTTTTGCCTATCATTCGATCCATAATACTGGCATAAATTCCTTTATGGGGCTGAGATATGATCTAAAATGTTAGTGCATATTGGCCCAAAACTGAAATTTTACCAACTCACGGCATTGGATCATTTTTGTATTTATAACAGAACTTATATTCTTGCAGTAGGCCAATATCCATCACCTTTAATAAGTTCAATTTCTTGAAAAGGGGCTCAGTATGAGAATTATAGGCCGAATTTGTAATGATTCTGACAGCTTTTTTCTGTAATTAAAACAGTTTATTGACTTTTGAACCCCATGCCAGTAATCCCATAATTAAAATGTGGGGTAATCAGGGAATTGTATATTGTCAGAAGTATATTTTGAGAGACTACATGTTTTAGTTTACACATTACCCCTATTGTCCTAGTAATTTTCTTTGATATTTTTGATGTATGCGAATTCCAGTTAAGACCTTCGTTAATCATAACTCCCAAGAAGTCAAAATTATCTTCATATTTAATAACTTCATCATTTATTTTCAAATTTGGTTGAGTAATTCCTTTTTGGGGTGGATGAAATACCATGGCTTTTGTTTTGCTACAGTTTAAGGACAATCTATTTAATTTAAACCAATCTATAACATTCACTAGTTCGGTATTTATTGTTTCAGAAGAATGGTTGAACATACCTAAAGTTGCCATCAGGGTAGTGTCATCTGCATATATGATAGGATAAAAGATATTACTGCAGTTACTTATAAATAGGAGTGGCCCTAATATAGAGCCTTGTGGGACACCTGTAGTAATTTTCATATGACTAGAAAGTGAACTTTGAAATTCTAAATATTGATGCCTATCTTCAAGGTAACTTTTGAATAATTTCAGAGCTTTGTTCCTTATTCCATAGTGATAAAGTTTGTCTAGTAAGATGTTATGGTCGATTGTGTCAAATGCTTTTGACAGGTCTATGTATATATTAAGTGGAGTATTGCCTTTGTCGATTTCCAGGGTTATTCTATCTATTAGTTATCAATCTTAGTATTATTTCTTGTTAGGGTATGTATTGAGACTCCAGAAAATGTTTTTCTTAAGTGTCACTGTTGGGGCGTTTTTGGTCTAGGCCATTTTATAGCGTTTTTTAGGGTCTTCATTTCTGGAGCACACATGGTGTCACATTTTGACATATGACCAATAAAATAAGATGTCTACAATTCTATAATTTTGCACAAGAAAACTTGAGGGTGGGAATTTATAATATCTGAAAAAAAGACATTGATACATCTATTATTTTTGCTTTTATCAAACATTGAAAATGGGAGTGTGGTATTTTTACGCCAAATTTCGCGGCAGTTATGAACATATACTGTGGCTAGAGTACATTAATCTTTATCAAATTTAAACATAACCAGCATTAAAAACTGCGGAATTTTCCATTCTTTAATTACGTGTATAATTAATTTTGATATCATTAGTAATAAGCTCACAGTAGCCAAAACAATGTCACCCCCTCGCTTGGTGAGTCAAGCCTGAAATGCATGAAGATAGTTGTGCACTAAGTGCTGTTGGATGCATCGTCTGCCTGTCATCTCTCAAAGCATCATATCTTCTTGCTGTATCATTCCTTTGTAAAATACTAGCAGCCCTGTAAAATATTTGAAAAAATTCTAAGTCTAAGGTTGGCCTCAGAGCCTGAATATTTTGCGGTAATGCCTATTGTCATTTGTCATTTTATAGAATTATGTCCCATTAAATCAAATCTCTCAAAATCAAATCAAATACAGATAGATTTCTGAGAAATAGAGCTTAAGTTTGAATACCAACTTGGATGGCTTCTACAAAAAGTAAATGTTGTATGTGTCCTGACATTTTCTTTTCAGTGTAGAAAAATTTCAAAAAATGGATTAAGTTGGTTTGCAGAAACTCTAAGAATATCTGAGGTGCAGAGTTGTTTTCAGTACCATAAAAAACTACCTTGATGGAAGAACAGTGTGGTTAGACTTAGCCCTGGATCCCAGGGCTAGGTTAGCCTCAGAAAAAGACCAACTTAATGTGAAATTAAATGTATTCGTTTATTTTAATAGTACAAATAATATTTAATAAGGCAAGGATATTGAGCTTAACAAAATTGTAAAAGTTCTCCCTTTCTTCATTAAATTGTTCGATGTACTTTATTTTTATAAGCACATTTAGTAAACTTTGACATTTTAAACCGAGCGATTCCTCCCTCTTTGACTTGACAATATGAAACTTTTCTGAATTCCTGCCATATCCCAATTTTTCGTGAATATAGCTCCCTCAATTAAAATATAATTTCCTGCTGAGAATGACAAGCAAGATAATTAAAACCATGATTACGCAAAACCACATTTTTCAGTTATTTCGCAGGATGATCTGACAATATTTGCAATTTTAGAGGCAGACAATGTAACCTAAGATGTAGTCTGCAGTAAGTTCAGTCCCCAAGCTTGGAAAAATGTATTGTCAATAAGTTATCATTTCTGGTTACCAGGCATCAGCTTGGGCATGACAAGACTACAAATCATCATAAAAGTGAAATTGACAATTCCTCTAACCCTCAGCTACATGTCCTATCCTTCCTGAACCATTCTGTTGCTATCCAAATTTACAATTCCCCATCCTTCAGCAACTTGTCGTCGTCTTTTTCAATCATGCCTTGTGCTGTCCATATATCCTGAGTGCTTCCTGGCATTTCAGGGCTTACATGAAGCAAAGATGTCCTGCTCTGGACCAAAATTTGGATACTGGAAGTACCTGGTGCCGCAAGCAACTTGTCGTTGTTGTCTTGATGATGTTCTGAAGGTTTCCTACTGTCATCCTATATGACAAATTGTCTAGCATTTGCCATGGTGAAAACGTTGAACTAACCCATGGAAGATGCTCATGATTGAAGAACATTTTCCAGAGCAGGTTAGTTTGTACAAAAAAAATTTGTCGGGAACATCTTCTTTGATTCAACCAATGATGCAAATCGGGCTCCATTGCTGAAAGGGATACAACATACTAATCGAAAATGACAAAACTCTGAAGTTTAAACCAGTATGCAATAATTTTACTGAGTTTTCTTGCAGTGAAAGAAAATGTAAAACATCTTCCTTCTACCTTGACTGCATACTTAAAATTTCAAAGAAGGCATATAGTTCCTCTTCCCAAAACCAGCTTGCAACATTATTGTCACAATAAAGTTCAACCCTAGTCTTAACTGTGTCTAAATGTGACATTAATTAATGTATTTGTGTCATACTAATTGCTTCAATGTATGAAAAGATATCACAAGAAGGGGGGGATTCTGAGCAGGAGGGGGGGGGGGGGCTCCGATGTGTCCATTGTCAAGTCTAGGATTATGATATTTTGTGTCGAGAAATTAATTATTGTGTTATGGGTACATAAAAAGAACATTATAGTTACTGACCGAGTAGTTTAAGATTTTGTATATTATATTGTAGATATCTGTTGAAGGTCTTGATACTTTACATTGCAATATTCTGGGGCAATCTGTGCATATAATTGTGTTACTTGTTACATGAATCTGATTGATACCAGTTTAAGATCCATAAATTGTAAGTTTAGCATTTGACAATGTTATCACTATTAATCTTTGCCTAGTCAATTGTTTTCTTATAGTCTTACACATTTTTTACTGTTTTCCTGTCGAAAGGGCAATCATAATTCTTCAAATTTGGTCATTCAGACTGCAATCTGACAACATTGAATCAATAAATACAGTATCATTATCTTCCATGATAAGTAATTCTCTATTTCAGACTCTCTAGAGTCTGTTGCCTTGTTGATCATGGAAGTTGTGGCAGTGCAGCAAACATATCAGGGAAAGGGAGGCACATCACTAATTTGGGTATTGTGGGCTTACTATTTCAACTACAACATCAAGTTGTACACCAAATTAAAGCTAAGAATATTTAGCAGTTTCTCATGCTTATAACCGCACAGAAGTAAAAACAGAAGTATGTTTCAGATGGTTTCATTTTCAAAACTTTATAAAACATTTTGTAAAAAATTGTAGCTTTTCGATTTTCAAACTTTCATAAAACATACAGAAATGTATAAATCTGAATCAAAATAACAGTCGAATAACTATCAGATAGTTGGTTTATCTTGTGCAAACTTTGAAGATTATACTGTGTACAATTTGCTTGTAGTAAACGAAAATGTGACACAACAATCTTGAGAAAATTGACCTTCCCCGAAAAGTCATTAATGAGGGCTGCAGCACAAACGCCCCAACGTTGACACTTAAGAAAAACCTTTTCTGATAGCCCATTGTATACTATAACAAGAAATCATGATAAGATTGATAAGAAAATTTTTCCATTAAAGGCCCTCAGCCCGTGGACTATTTGGATGACTACCAGAGTCAGAGTCAGAGCATCAGCTATTTCATCTCCTATTAATTTAATGAGCTTATTTGATAATACATCTATACCACAGCTTGTTTTTGGTTTAAGTCCTTTAATAATTGTCTGAATATCTTCTTTTTTAACATTGTGAAATTGAAGATTATTGTCATTGTCAGAAGAATTTTTCATATAGTCTTTGTATGATTTGCCTACAGGTTGTTCAATGTTTTCTGCCAAGGAAGGGCCTATATTTACAAAGTATCTATTAAATTCTTCTGCTATCTTATTTTGATCTAAAACTGGGATATCATTTATTAAAAAGAATCTCGGGAATTCCTCTTTTTCAGAATTTTTGTTAAACAATCCCTTTATTGTCACCCAGGTCTTCTTCAAATCATCTTTATATTTTTCAAAACAAGAGTGTAAGTTATGGAGAAGTTTGCCTGCCTGTCTTTTAGATAGCAGGTTGAGAAGATATGTATGCTGTGTAATCCCTATTTCATGCACATATTTGTCATTATACACACATTTTAGTAGAGTAGGTCGGGGCATGCAGCCCCCCTTAACTTCGAGGTGTGATTTGACCTACTTGTTATGGTCGATTCTTTGAATGCTTATAAATGCTGTCAGGAAGGGATCACTTGACTCTATTTATAACTAGCGTAACAAATGTCTACCAATTTTAATAAAAGAGTGACGACCATTTTTGTTTAATTAAAATGGCCTTCTTACCCAACCCATCGGGCAAGAAACCCCCCTATTATAATCCTATGGCAATTTTTTTTTGCAAGTGCATTCAGTTTGAAAGTTATTTTTTGGGGTTCTTCTATCATTTTTTAGGCATTCTTTTAATTTTTTCTGAATTTCAGAATTTTTCTGTCCATACATTTATTTATTTTTATTTTTTGCCCTGTTTCAATTTAGGCCAATTTTTTTCTATAATTTTAATTAGCTATTCTATCAAGATTCAAGGTTAAGTACACATTATTAAATGGTTCCTAAGCAGCTTTGAGGCCCCAGTGTAGGGGGCCTCGTGCCCCATGCCATGTGGGGCCTCTCGCCCCAAACCCACATTTTTTGATTTGACCTCTATATTTCAAACTAAAATGCAAAAAACAAGATCCAAATCATTATATTTATATGATGGTCTTAAAGTGAAGCCATGCAGATATCCATTATACTTTTAAAAATGTCTGTGGTTATTTCTGACAACCACTTTCAAAGAATTAGTCAAAGTTACAAAAACCATGCGCATTTTTTTGTTTCTTTATTTTCTACTAAGGTTTGGTGCTGTTCGCCTTGAAAATTGTTGACGTCACCTAAAAAGCCGCTAACTTCAATCCTAACAATAAGAGAATGCACCAAAAATGTAAGTTTAGATATAAACCTGGGGGGGAGGGCCTCTCACCTAACCCGGGCTTCTTGCCCTGACCTACTCTAGGTATGAAAATGAGCATGTATAAGTTTGTTGAGAGCAAAACACACTTGCAAAGGTTATTCACCACGGGAGAGGGAATATGTGATTTATCACCCGAGGCCTTTAGGCCGAGGTGTGATAAACACATATTCCTGATCCCATGGTGAATAACCGGCTTATACCATGAGACAAACACTCAAACAGTCAAACATGAGAGGATAACTGGACAACAAAGAATATGGGAATTATTCCCTTGAAATACTGTAATGTGATTGGCTGACAGAGCTGTCGAATGGTATAAAAGTACTTGTGTATAATGTAATAACTAACACTCATGAATGTGCTTCATTCATTCTTGCATCTGCCAATTCTAACGTTCACAGAGATGTTAAAAATCCGATGAAAAATATTTTAAAATACATACCTCTTATTCAATTCATGGTATTCTTCATCATCCCACAGAAAGAGGTATCCCAGAGACTCCCATTGCCTTTTTGGCATTTAAGCTCCCAGATCAGTATATCTATATGAACTTGTATGGTTGTTGGAATTGTTTAGTAATTGTGCTGCAAAGTATGTGGAGCCCATCTCTCTTTGGGATAGCAGGCTGAAAAGGTATCTTGCATGATCCCTACATCAATTGTTTTATCCCAGTGGGCACACAATGTAAACCCCGACGTTGCTAATTGGTGGAGGGCTGGTCTGTTGGTCACGTAGATATGTATGGTAGAGATTATGTCGCCCCAACGTGAACACACGTCGGGGTTTTTTTGCTACATTGCCACAACTTCGCATGCTAACGTCGAACTCCTGACATTGCCTCACAATAATGTAAAACGTCGCCACAACGTCGCTTGCTAACGTCATATCTTTGACGTTGCTTCACAACGTTGTGACAACATAATTTCAACCATACAATTCTACGTCATTTGACGAAAAGTGTGACGTCGTTGCAACGTTGCTGCAACGTCGATGTGCCCATGGGGATGCTCCCAGGTCAGTATATCCTTAAGCACAGAAATTGGTTGTTGTAATTGCACAGGTGTGGCTAAAGACCAGGGGTCCATCTCCCACAAAGATGGATGTGAAGAATGCATAGGTTTTCTTGTCTGTCTTTTGGATAGCAGGTTGAAAAAGGTGAGTTGTGTACTCCCCAGAGTCTACAAAAATTGTGTAGGTTTGCCAGTAAAAAGTTACAGTGGTTACCTGAACAGGTGCCAATTTACATGTCGCTGCATAATAGCTGAATTGAAAAAGGACAAATGATTTCGTTTTCATTAAACCCCGTGGACAAGGCATTAGATCAAACATTCGAAAAAAATGACTCCACCATCCTATAGTGCTACTTCTCTGCTTTTATTTGACACCATATTTGCATTTCTACTATTACAATTCATGTCTCAGCCTTTTTTTAAGTGTTTTTATCAGTTTTTAAGCTAAAAATAGCATTTTTCACCATTAGAAAATATGGCAACCAACCGCAACAAAATTGTTCTTCCTTGAGATAATTTCTTACATGCCTAAAGTGGAAAATTTCGATTGAATATAAAAAACTGCCTTTTTAATAGAGCAGTGTTGGAAGGAATAGCTGTGGTAGCCCTCAAAAAGCTCAAAAGTGCATTAACCAACCTGATCACTTCACATTTTAACATTTTTAGGCCTTAAGGCATTGATATTAGAATTTTGGATGGACAAGATTTCATTCGGGCATGTAAAATTCATAATCTGCCTACACTAATGTCCTGTGTGTCCGAAGCAATTTTCCTGTACTCTGATATACTCCCTAATTCACATATCATTCTTCACTGCATCAGCCATCAAAAGAAGTCTCCCATTGCATTGAGCATATTATGCTCCAACTTCAGTATATTCAAGGAAGGCCATGGTTATTGGAAGCAATTTTCTTGGTAATGGCTAATATGAAGAGTGGCAAGGTCTGAGGCTCGCTATTTTTTACCAAAATGTGCATTAAGTACAATGTAGGGATAGGTCTGTGATTCTGTGGCGCGATTTCCCCAACATGTTTGAACAAGTCCAAACTGTTAGAGGCCAGTCTCAAGTGCAAAAAAACATTCCACCAACATCTGAGTTGTACATACTTTAAAGAGCTAAATATACAATAAACAAAAGGTAAGTTATTTTCAAACTGCCATGTATTGAGTGCATAGGTAATTTTGAACCCTCAGACAGTTGAAATTTATAAAAAGATAATTTAAAAAAGTCTTAATTAAAAATTTAGTTACAATATTTCACATGGAAATTGCTGCATGACTTCAATTAAGATTTCACCAACATGTTTGGACCAGTTCAAACTGTTAAGAGACCAGTCTCAAGTGCAAAAACTATTCCACCAACATCTCAGTTGTACATACTTTAAAGAGATAAAAGATACAATAAATAAAAGGTTATTCAGTTTCAAACTGCTATGTATTGAGTGCATAGGTAATCTTGAACCCTGAGAAAGTTGTAATTTATAAAAAGATAATACAAAAAAATCTCTATTAGAAATTTAGTTACAATATTTCATATGGAAATCGCTGGATGACTTCAATTAAGAAGCTGCAGATATAGGAAAAATAATCGTACTTTCATGATTAAAATGCATGTAACCCTATTTGGGACATGTCTCAATAAGACAGCTGGATGAGACTCGAGTCCAAACACATTTCACCAACTTTTTGAAGACCAGTCTGAAAACAAGAGAGACTGGACAGCTTTCAACATGATTCTTTGGACATTTTAAAAGTGCAGCCGTATAGGAAATCAGCCATAGGTGGGAAAGTGAGGGTCAGCGGATCTTAATAAAACTTTTCACATATGCTTATTTTCGGTGAAAAAAAGGAATCTGTAACATTAGATTTCTTCAATAAAATTATTTTTGGTTGCCATGGACTGTATTTGGTCAATTTTCCACCGTATTTTGAAGCAGCATAAAAACAAATTTACTTTATGCATAAGTAATGTATATATCGATGAAACCTCTTAATTCTATAGTTTTTAGCAAGGTATAACACAGATTGGTGCCATAATCCAAAATAACATGGCAGTGCATTTCATACAATGATGTATGTTGCATTTTCAGGAATATGAAAATTAGCAATATTTATTGGCCATTTCTCAGGAAGTAGATCTAGGTTGGCCATTTTGGCTACATGTACCTTAAAGGGGAACATCTCAGCTTCAGATTCATAAAATAAAATTTCACCTCTTTCTAGGCTGGTTGTGTCTATGAGCAATTTAGTGTTACCTGTTTTTCGAAAATGTGAAATTTTGTAAAATTTGCTGAGCCCCTGTGCATTGCCATTACACTCAAACACTCAAAAATCATATTGCACTTGAAGAGTGACACCTACAGACATATTAAATTCAGTGACAGTTGTGATATTTCGCACATCCATTGCCCTATTTAAAAAAAAATGGAAAAATTAGTAAAAATGATGAAATTTAACATACACCAGCTAATCTGCAGATAATCCATAGACTGTGACTTCTTATTTGAGTTTTAGATTAACCTCTATAGAGCATCTTGATATCTCTAAAAGCTGTTGCAATTCACCTATGCTTCTTTGCTGCAAATAAATGAAAGTTATAGTCTTAAAAATCCAAGAAAAATCTGAAAAAAAAGCCAAAATAACGATCTATCCAGCTGGTAGAGCCCTTCATAGGCTGAGAGGTCCGGCACCTGCATGTCACATGAGAAACAATTGTGAAACATGTGCAATCTTTTAAAAGGAAAACCACTATCTGATTATCTATATCTGGTGTCTGAAACAAGTTTCTCACTCATAAATGTATTTCAGCATGTTAAGATTTTTGTGGCATGTTGGACTCCTTTTTAAAAGTAAGTTTTAAATAGCAATTCATACATAGGCGTATCGGAGGGGGGGTTCCTCTGCTGCGAATAAAAATGTTCATATTGCTCAAATTTAGGATGATGATGATGTGAAACATGTCAGGCTTACTTCGACAAAAGATGTCAAAGACAAAGACTGGTATGACATCAGAAATGAAATTAGGGCGTAAATAGACATTTCAAGAATTTTTTGCATTTTAAATCACAAATTTCAATGTGGAAATTAGCAATAACTCATGCAATGGCTGTGAATATTAGTTTATAGTGTGTCTAACTACAATAAGCTTTAAATTTGAATAATTTAACCATAACCATTTTGGTTTTTCACGCAGAAATGTTCGAAAATTGAGATTTTATTCTAATTTTTGTGTTTTTTTAAAATAATTCTTAGGACCAAAATTCCAACTGAGTTGAGATGTTTAATGAGACATAATTTAGACCTAATTGGGAAATTTTATAGATTTAAGTCCAAAATTGACTGAATCATGCAGGTTTGAAATAACAGTATTTTTTCATATTTTTGGTAAATTTTTTTGTCAGTTCAACTTTCTCAGAGAATTTTCGACCCCCAAAAACACATCTTGGGTATTTAATGCATACAATATGCAAATTTCAGTGTCAAAATTACAGAAGTTTCATAGTTCTGTCCCAGAAAGAAAACAAAAAACAATTTTTCAAATTTTTCGATGATTGTGAGAAAAGTATTAATGTCATGGGGATTAGACCTATGAAAGTTTCAACTGGGATAAAAGATAGCATATTTACCCAAAAATTATTAATATACACACCATAGTTTTGGCTTGGCGCCCAATACACAAAATAATAGTTGTTCACATTTTTCAATAATTGTGAGAAAAGCATAAATCTCATGTGGATTAAACCCATAAAAGGCACAACTAAGATAAAAGATACAATAATGTCCGAAAAATAAAAAGTATACGTAATATAATTTTGGCATTAGGGGAGACCGGGGCTAGTTGTCACAGGGGCAAGTTGTCACAATGCTTATTACTCAGCTATGGATAGTAGCAGCTGCATGACAGTTAAATCAATTTTGATATTTTTTGACATGGGGAATATTTTTGTGATGATATCACAAAAATGTGTAGTCTGTCATGTGCTATGTCTGAAAATGACAGTTCAAACTCAATTTTTTCACCATTTTCAAATTTTTCATTGTCTTCCAATTTGAGACATTTTTTGGGAGATTAAGGCGTTGATTCATGATGGCATTAATCCATAGTCATTGTGAACAATCTGTCTGTGTTTTCTAGGTGGAAACAGAATATATATTCTCTTTTGATTACCGAGATATTGGATTGACTTCATGATCGTGACGAGGATAGGCCGGGGCTAGTTGTCACAATACTTATAACTTGGCTAGCAGTTCTGTCGTTATTAAATAAATTTCAAGATCTGTTTGATTGCTAAGCTTTTTGTATGATGTGGTTGAAAGAAAGTATAATCTGTATGTGATATGTGGACTTCTTAAAAATGACTTTTTGAACAGAAATTTTTCAATCATTTCATTGTCCTCCAATTTGAGAAGCAATTATCTGGTAGAAATAAGCCCTGATTTATGATGGCATTCATCCAAAGTCTTTGCAAGATGTGCATTTTTGTTTTTCAAAAGGAATCCGATGTATTACAAGCTTGGATTATAGAAAATCTGTCCAGAGATGTTAGATAGGCCATATGAGTGGGCCATATGACAGGCCATATGAGTAGGCCATATGAGTGTGACAACTTGCCCCGGGCTCGCGGCAAGTTGTAACATTTTCACAAAAATGACTTTGAGTTAATACATGATCTACAGGGAAACACATGGTTGATAAATCAGGACGAAAGCTGAATAAAAACTTTCTCAAGACTTAAAAAATGTTACAGGGCTGGAAGTTTCCAGACAACCTGAACCTAGAGACCTCTCAGATACAGTCAAACTTGAAGTAAAAAAAATTGTGACAACTAGCCCCGGTCTCCCCTACTCCCAATACACAAGTGGGATGCCTGTTACCCGGATACCCCATGTTATACATGGTAAAGCAAGCTGAGTCTCTGATTGCCTCGTGAATACTTTAAGCAGGGGGATATTTCAAGTGGTGAAGGTAGATACATAGATAGATGAATTGACAGATAGATAGATAAGGTAGATAAGACCTAGTTCTGGGTGCTCAGGAGGGTTGATTCATGAGATGGGAGAGAGCGGGAGTCCTCAATTTGTTACTCATTTACCCTATAAGAAGGATATTTTAATATTTGTCAAGCACAAACACTGAAGCAAGTGGCAGCCAATTTATCATCTCGTCCGAACGACATCCAGCTGGAAATTCAGAATGAATTTACTTGACAGCATAACAAAGGTGCATAAACTCTGGTTGTAATATAAGCTGGGGACAACAGCACTTCAGTGGACAAAGTGACAAAGTAGCATATTTTTTATTTCATTCTCAATTTATGAGCTATTCCCTGCTGTGAAAATCTTTCCCACTTTGTCGGAGCCATACTTGTATAAAATCAGACAGAGGGGGATCCAGAAAAACATTAGAAGGAGGGCTGAGGAATGAGAAAGGAAATGAATATTTTCATTTATAACAAAGGCTCAATAGAGACCCCATAACCTCCTCCCCCTATCTATCTATATATGACATCAACATTGTGACAATGGTGACGTCACAGTGATTCTCTAGTACAGTAGCGCCACCACCAGCCACTGAGAAGTCTCCCGTTCTTCCACAGATGTTGTTGATGCAACACATTTTGTGATTTAGACTTGTGATTCAGTTGTGAATAACTTTGAAAACATTGAGTGGGATTTGATATAAGTTTGTTTGGTCAGTCTCAAAAGTTTAGACTTGTCCCAAGTTGGTGAAATCAAGCTTGTATGTCTCTCTTTTGAGTAGCAGGTTCAAAATAAATAATGAATTTTACTCCTTACTTCTATTGTGTTTCTTCATTTATCATCATCTTGCTCTTTTTCAGGCATTACAGAAAAGATTGCAAAATCTGAAGTTAATAAGAAATATGCAGGAAAGACCAGCAAACATTGCATCATCATCATCCCAGAATCATATGAAATAGCACTTGAGATAAAGGAGAAGGGCATTCCAAGGAGCAAGCGCAATGGAAATTTGGATTATACGTCCTATTCGCTTTATGAGATCACGAACAGTAAGGTAATTATCACCAACCATTTTTCAAGATACATTGATAGATAATATTCAATGCATTGATCAAAATGGCGTGTCACCATTAATCTATATCACGATGAGCTATGTGCAGAAACTATTCATTTCAGGTTTGTGTAATTAGAACTCTGATGACATGCATCAGGAAATAACATGTGCATGTCAATTTCAAGGAAATCCCAATCCATGTTTACATTGTGTCATATTTACAGCTCTAGCAATTGATCTGAAGAAATCAGGTTTTTTTTCTCAGTGCCAGAGTGGACCTATGATGTCATAGGTGGATACTCCATTGCCAAGCACTAGAGGATATGCAAAATTGGTGCAATCAATGATGCCATAGGTCAAACTGGCCAATAGCATCCTTTGTGGACAGTTTCATCATAGCCTTGCAGTTACATCATTGCCAGAGTGGCCAATAATATCACAACAACAACTGTGGACTATCCTGGGGCACTCTGCTCTAAAGCTGTCAATTGATTCTTATGTCTCCATATTAACTCCCGTGAACTGTGGTAACCAGTAAAACAATATAGGATTAAAGTAATTGTTGGAGTTTTACAGTGAAAGGAGCCGTCAACAAAACTGCAAACAGTAAACAAAATGCTTGACTTGACAGCTCCATATCAAATCCAATTTAGATCAGAAGCATGTTGCTGAACAACTGTGATTAATTTCCAGTTATCCTATTAACCATGCTTGGTTGAATTTCAGGCACTTTTGGTATCACCAAATAATAAACAATCCCCCCTCCCACTTAACACCTTAGTTTATGCAGTGGTATCATTGGCTCATCTGGCCATGACATAATTGCAAGGCAGTGATGAAGTTGTCTACATTAAATGCTATTGGCCAGTTTGATCTATGACACCATAGCTTACACCAAAGTTGTATAGGTTCCAATGGAGTCTCCAGCTTTGACATCATAGGTCCACGCTATGAAAAAAATGTATTTCTTCAGAGCAATTGCTAGAGCTGTAATAATGCCTCTTGAGGCCTGGATTACCAGAGCATTTTTTTAAGGATTTTCGACTGGGAGACCGACGGAACTTGTAGCGCCATGATGAGCGACATTTATCAATCAGCTTAAGATCCATAAGGTATCTTTGTGTAATTACATCCTTGCAAAAGGGACTTTGTACTGTTGAGCTGACTGCTAATTTAGGATTTTGGTTGATTTCCTCCAAAAGAAAAAAACAAGACAAATTTTAAATTTATGGAAATTTGAAATCAGAAATCAATGGCAAAAACAGTAAAAGAACATTTTTTGATATGGAAAGAAGAAACTTCGCTTTCAAATGCACCCAAGAATTACAAATAATGACAAACTAGATGTGAAATTAATGAGAGTTTCCAGAGACACCAATTTGACAATGACTGGGAAGCCAAATCTGTCTACTGGGAGACCATTTGGTCTCCCAGTTACTATGTTAAAAAATACACTGTGGATTACCCAATAGGCTTAGTAGGCAATGAGCTAGGGCCTCACATCTCTGGGGGCCTCACATTTGGTGAAATAAAACATAAAATCAAATTTGTCTAAATTTGAGAATTTTAAGTTAAAAAAATTATGACAAAATAAAGAGGACAAGTTGAGCTCAAACGCATATTTAAGGGGCCCCAAACTTATAATCACAGATCGTGTAGCCTAGAAATACCTGTTTAAAGAATATCTCATATGAAGCCCCTCTGGACAACAACAGCCTCATGGACCTGATGCAAGAAACCTCTGATCAAGAACCAGGAAACCTACTCATCCTCGGGGACTTCAATTACCCAGAAATAAAGTGGAACCAACTAGTAAGTACAGGCCCACCGTCAGCATCCTCACACAGCCTACTAGAAACTATCCAGGACGCCTTCTGGCAGCAACTTGTGGACAGGCCAACAAGAAAGAGAGGTACAGACACGCCATCGATCCTCGACCTAATCATTACAAACAACCCTGAGCTAGTCGATGAGATCCAGTATGATGAACCACTAGGACACAGCGACCATTCACTTCTGAAGATCATGACAAACATAAACATCAGTTGTAACCAATATATCGGGGGACCCAGATACAACATGAAAAAGGCAAATTTCGAGGGAATGAGAAGAGATATGCAGTGCAACTGGCACCAAATATTGACGAGAGACCATCCTGACGACGTACACCAACAATGGAATCTATTCCTCAACACATTTCATAAAGCACAGAAGACCAACATCCCAATGAACCGTACCAGCAAACAAAGGAAGAAACACCAACAAATACCTCTAGAAAGAAGCCTCGTCCAAAAGATAAAGAAGAAACATCGCCTCTGGAACAGATACTTCGAAACGAGGGACCAGACTAAATACGAAGAATACAAAAGAGCCAGAAACCAGGTCAAGGACCTGATTAGAAAAGCAAAACTGAACCATGAGAAGCAGATTGCCAAGCATGTTAAAGAAAACCCCAAGATATTTTGGACCTACGTAAACCGAAAGTTCGAGACTAAAACCTCCATCCCAGAACTGGAAGTGCCATTAGAAGAAGGTGTCTCCATAGCCAGCACTGACAAAGAAAAAGCTGAAGCGCTCAACACATATTTCGCCTCTGTCATGACTGCTGAACCAAGCGGCGACTCCCCTCAACTTCCACCTCCCCCCATCCAAATCCCTTCGATCGACTATATCATCTTCACCTCATCAAGTATTAAGAAGAAAATTGACATGCTGAAGGCCAACAAATCGCCAGGTCCGGACGACATAGTCCCTAGAGTATTAAAGGAAGTCGCAAATGAAGCCGTGGAGCCAATTAAGATCATATACGAAACATCAATTCGCACGGGAAAGATACCAACAATATGGAGAACGAACAATATATGTGCCATCCACAAGAAAGGAAGCAAAAGTGCATGTGACAATTACAGACCCATAAGTCTTACTAGCATAATATGTAAAATCATGGAGTCCTTAATACGTGATGTGATCATGAACCACATGCTGACGAACAACTTATTCAGTGATAAACAATACGGCTTTCTACCGGGCAGAACAACGACTCTCCAATTACTCACAGTCCTGGACGTATGGACGGAAGCACTTGATAAAGGTCAGATCATCGAGATAGTATATATGGACTTTAAAAAGGCATTCGATTCGGTTCCGCACAAAAGACTACTATATAAATTAGAATACTATGGTATTAATGGCAAATTACTAAATTGGATCAAAAGTTTTCTCACCGAAAGGACCCAAAGAGTGATCATCAACGGCAAAACCTCCTCTCCCACCAACACCACTAGTGGCATTCCTCAAGGATCGGTGCTAGGACCGCTGCTGTTTGTTATATTCATCAACGACCTCCCCACCAAACTAGAGTCCCCAACCCTTCTCTTTGCCGATGACACCAAATTATTCACCATCCGCAGCCAACAATAACAACAGAATACAAGACGACTTGCACACTCTCGACGAATGGTAAAAAACATGGTTGCTCCAGTTCAACGCCCAGAAATGCAAGCAGATGTACCTCTGTAAACCGCGCCAGACAGTAACCAGAAAACCAAGGTATCTCCAGGATCAGACAGGGACACCGGTTCAACTTGATTGATTGATTGATTGATTGATTATTTATTTCCACGATTTTTTTGAAATATATACAAAATATATAAGAAGTGGAGGAGATTCCCCAAGGCCAGAATTGATCGCTTGTGGGAAACCACCTTGTACAATGACTTTTAATATATATAGATATGTTGTAAATATATACAAATGGATGTTTATAAGCTTGAAACAACAATATACACAGAAAAATACAAAATGGAAAATTTGGAAATTTGTGAGCACATGGTTTTTATAATATGAGTGTGAATACACTAAAAATATCTTTATTTGAGCAAGTGGAAAGCGAGAAGGACCTTGGGATAACAATAGATCATCATTTAAACTTCAAAAGTCACATAACAAACATCATATCGAAGGCGAACAGAAATATGGCAATCATAAGAAGATCATTCGACTATCTCAACCCTGACATCTTTACTCCAATATATACAACAATGGTTAGATCTCACCTTGACTACGGTCATTCAATATGGTCCCCATACCAAGTACAGGAAATCAAAAGAATTGAAAGGGTACAGAGAAGCGCCACTAAAAAAGTCAACGGATTCAAACATCTTGCATATGAGGAAAGACTGAGGAAACTGGGTCTCACCACTCTTGCATTCAGAAGACAACGGGGAGATATGATTGAGACCTACAAGCTGCTGCAAGATATATACGACCCTCAAGTATCGATCACCCTGCATAGAGATTTAGGAGGCAGAAGAGGCCATGATCTAAAGCTATACGTCCCAGGAGGTTTTGCCACTGATACCAGGAAGCACTTCTTCAGCAACCAGAAATAAAATTATGGAACAGCCTGCCAAACCATGTGGTAACATCAAAAAGCACAAATAGCTTCAAAAACCAGCTGGACAAACATTGGAGGAACCACCCCCTGAAATATTCCCTGGACGAACTCCACTCCTAGGACTGAGCCGTATGGAGTGAATAATGTTAGAAATACGGGCGGCACAAGCAGCCTGTATCAAGCATGTTTCACAGTAAACTGTTAACCAATAAGGCCTATGTATACGGGTGGCACAAGCAGCCTGTATCAACTATACGGGCGGCACAAGCAGCCTGTATTTTTAGTCTATCCATTTTCGGATCTTAGATCAAAACTACTATAAAGAAAAAACAACAAAAAACTAATAAACTAAATAGAACATAATAACGTATAAATTGTAATTATAAACAATGTACATAATTGTCAAGTTTTTGTCCTGGAAGTTTGTTGGATCCAAGTAAGGCACTTCCAATAACGGGTGGCACAAGCAGCCTGTTTTTATCCTGTTTTTATCAAGTTTTTAGCGAATTACTGCACCATGTAAATAATTAACTCTAAAGTGCAGTCTAATGAGCAATATATCAAGTTTGAAAACTACGGGCGGCACAAGCAGCCTGTAACAAAAATAAGTTATATTTCTGTTTTTAATCGAACCTGCCTATTACACGACATGTACGCCATCAGGAAGAAGATCTGGATACAGAGGCACCATTGCCTGCTTCCAGAATCACCTACTGAACTGAACTGGACTCAATCAAACAATAATTACACTCGCAGAAATTTGGCAGAAAAATCATAAAAACATTTTGAGGATATCTCAGAATATCCATTATTTTCCCAAATTTATTACCACTGTTACAGAAATATGACATAAACAAAGAAATTTCAGCAATAATTTTTTGTATTTCTGAAATAGTCTTTATGATTGTCGCAGAAATACTGTTGCAATCATGGGACGTAAATGTGCCGTTATCTTGAAATGAATGCAAAATTACACATTTTAATTTTTTGGCTTTTTGGTACATTTTTCACAATTTTCGCAGAAATTTTCATGTAATTGCGAATATTTTGTTGTTTTATATATTCCTGACTATTGTAAAAAAAAGTGCAATTACAATAACTGTGCAGTTGATAATACAGGAGCTGCGTAGTGTCATGAAATTGGACAGGGAAATGTATATCAAATCAAGTAGAACAGGGTCAAATGCAGTGGAGAGTGAGTGAGTTTGTGTTTTACGCCCCATCAGCACCGGTGTGGGCTGTTTAGAGGCAACAAATACAGTGGAGAAAGAGACTGATTTCTTTCATTACTGGCGCATGTAATATTGTACTGAAAACTTTACCATCAAGCAATCCATTAGTGGCTTTTATGACAACTTTTAAATACAAATTTTAAGCCCATACAGGAAAAGAGGACAGTCACTTGTCTTCATCTGAAGAAAACTACCAAGCAAGGGGTGCGAATAAGGGGTAATCTGACTGTTCTGATAATACTGTTCATATACAAAACATGTTTTGTTGAATAGTGATGCTTGGCACTAAATAAATTGTAAACACATCAAATTGAGTTATTGGTTGACTATCCTCTTTTTCTGCAGACACTCTGTAAACACAAAATGGGAATAACAGGGAAAATTCTGCCTTGATTGGGCCTAGGGCCTCATACTACCTTAATCCGGCCCTGTGCCTCTTTGTTAAATAGTACTTTGTTTTTAAATGTAGAGTGGCTTGCAATGGGGGTAATGAAGTAATGAAATATTTGCATAATAATAATAAAACTGGGCAGTCAGAGACATAATTATTTATTCTCTGCTATTCCTACACCACTGAGGCTGTTCATGCAGCGCCAAAGGAGAAGTGATTATCAAACTAATTTCATCTAGAAAATATGGAGCCCTAATTAAATTAATCAAAGGTTGTCCAAGGTAAATGTCTCTTTTTAATTTGTCATATGATCCAAAAATGTATTAGTTACCAATAGGGAGTGAAGCTACTTACAATCTACTACGGCCAGAACAGTCTTGAAATTTGGGGTATTGCAGTCAATACTTAATGTTTTTACTAGGCATTTTAGATTATGATTGAGGCTTTTCTAAGCAATAAAAACAATTATTGACTTGTTTTATTTGGGCGCTATTGCAAATTAATTTAAGAGTAGCCAGGCGTCTGTAACAGACCTGGTATATGACCCCTCCGGCAATATGATTGATTAATTTATTCGACTAAAAAGTTTTGGAAGCCAGAAAAGCAAATCTGCTTATCGAACTGGCACCATAGTAGCCAACCTCGGAATTGTTTGTTTGTTTGTTTGTGTTTTACGCCTCTGCAGCACCCAAGTGGGCTATATCGAGGCAGGCAATCGCCATATGATGATGAGATGAGAAGACTGTGAGTCTGGCACATACCCTATTAAAACTCAGGGATGCCCAGGGTCTTTCAGATGCCCCAGCATAGAATACTGGATACAACCCACCTCCATTAAATGTCCCATGGGCTCGGACTAAAGTGAGTTCCCGGGGTGAGATTTGAACCCAAGCCCTCAAAGCCAGTTGACTAGCGCACTTACCAATTAGGCCACGGGGGAACTCTCCCCCTAACCTCGGAATAGTTTGCACTAGTGTCCTAAAGCCCTAATATAATATGGATGGTTGAAGACAGATGCAACATTCAGAATTCTTCCTGGACAGAGCAAAAGTTAACAAAAGGCATCTTGTGAGTCTATGTAAAGTAACAAATCCGAAGAATGCTGTTAATTATGGCTTCTGACAGTAAATAACTTTCAGGTATTTTCATATTTGAAGACATTCAGTCTGAATGTATATTTTTGCACCGATGTCTTAAGTTGTAAGAAAACTTACATATAAATATTCTTGACAATAAGAGGGACATATTGGCCCGATTTCACCAACATGTTTAGACTGGTCCCAACTGTTAGAGACCAGTCTCAAGTGCAAAAAAACATTTCACCAACATCTGAGTTGCCCATGCTATAAAGAGAAGAAAGACCACAAAAATAAGGGTTATTACTTTCAATCTGTCATGGATTGAGTACATACGTAATTACTACTAACAGTGACGTCAGTTGATATTTGTGAAAAAATTAATTTAAAAAAATATATAATAACAAATTAACTTTCAATATTTCACTCGGAAATTGCTGCTTGACTTCCATTGGGTAGGTACATATACGGGAAAAATATTCCCGTATTTATTCTACTTGATTTTCATAGTAAAAATTCAAATAAACTTACTTGAGACTGGTCTCAATCAGACTGGTGGAAGAGAGTCGAGTCCCAACGCATTTCACCAACTTTTTGAAGGCCAGTCTGATTGCCAGAGAGACTGGACAGCTGTTGGCATGATTCTTTGGACTCAAGCCTGTTTGTTACTGTTGTTTTTTGAAGACCTGTTATACATGGTAAAGCAAGCTGAGTCTCTGATTGCCTTGTGCATTCGATAAGCAGGGGGAAATTTCAAGTGGCAAAGGGGGTTAGGGGGTTGCTACACCCCCCCACCTCAGCATTGACCTTTTTACTTAATTAACATATTTATTTCCTTTTTCATTCCTCAGCCCTCCCGCTTCTGATGTTTTTCTGGATCCCCCTCTGTATCAGATGAGATGTTAATCAGCTGCCCCTTGGACCAGTGTCTGTGATGGGCAAATAAAATATCCCTCTTATGGGGTAAATGTATAAAATGTTAAGGACTCCCGCTCTCTCTCTACTCTCCCATCTCAAGAATCAACCCTCGTGAGTGCCAAGAACTGGGCTTAGAGAGCTGTGCTTACCATATCTATATATCAATCTTTTCTATCTATCTATCTATCTATATATCTATCTATATGTGAGGGGATAAGGCCCATCTGATTACAACTGTGGGGCATAGCCCCTTATGAAGAACAAGTTTTTAATGTGGGGTTTATATCCTTATGAGGTGGATACCATGTTGATCCATCAGTTTATCTATCTATCTATCTATCTATCTATCTATCTATCTGTCTATCTATCTATCTATCTATCTATCTATCTATCTATCTATCTATCTATCTATCTATCTATGTATATATCTATGTATATATCTATCTATATGTGAGGGGATAAGGCCCATCTGATTACAACTGTGGGGCATAGCCCCTTATGAAGAACAAGTTTTTAATGTGGGGTTTATATCCTTATGAGGTGGATACCATGTTGATCTATCTATCTATCTATCTATCTATCTATCTATCTATCTCATGATATTGGCACATTGGTATATCAGTTGCAAAAATATTTACGTAGATTATAGCCATTATTTTCAAACAATAATCATTGTCCTGAAAAGTTTACAATCGCAGGGCTCATGTTCTGTCAATTCTAAAGACAAATCAGACTTGCTCACCATGCAGTGAGAACTGCTGTTGAGACTAGCTCTGAACAGGTCGCTATATTGGCCTTCTTAGACTGTGACTCCCAGCCAATTCTTCTGAAAATTTTGTTGGTGAAACAGTTTTTGTGATTTAGACTTGTGATTCAGGTGTGAATAACACTGAAAAGATTGAGTGGGATTTGAGACCAGTCTGTCTGGTCAGTCTCAAAAGTTTAGACTTGTCACAAGTTGGTGAAATCGGGCCTTTAAATTACAAGCTAAATGGCACACCAAAATTTTCGTATGAAACGTCATCAGAAAGTTTGAATTGCACTGATGTAGCAGGAGCGTTTTCCAGAGGGGGTAAATATACAGTATGAATCATCTCTAACTGGTGGCTTTTTTGCAGACAGCAAAGGCCCAGGAACTTAGTCACCAGTGTTTTCGCTTTCATAACTGATTTTAAACCTATTGATATATAGAGATGCAAGTCGCCCAGTCTTCTTCCCCGACCCTCTGCACCCGCCCCATCACAATCCGTTCCAACCGCACATTTAGACCCTCCATGTTCCGCTAGCCCTCCTCCTCATGTGACTCGCCCAATGGTCTTGGTAATTGGAACTCCAACTCTCGTGGAGTTGCCCATGGCCTTATTGATAGGGGCTTGGGTGTTCGTAGTTTTGTCTTCCCTGGAGGTAGCATCCCCCACATCACTTCTCGCATCTCTCAGGTGAAGCCCACAGTAAGACCCGACTTTGTTCTCTTGATGGCTGGAGACATTGAGGCGGCCAATGGTCTCCCCTCAGAATCAATCTTGCACCATACAAACACCTGATCAAAGAAGCGCTTCATAAATTCCCATGGACCAGACTTATCCTCGCTGGCCTCCCCCAAGCTGGAAACAACCATCGCAAGGAGACGATTCGTAAAGTCAATACCTTCCTCAAGTGGAATGCCCAGGAGAGACTGATTCAATGGCCCTATTTCACCAACCTGTTGAGACCAGTCTAATAGCTTTAGATAGGGGGGGATGATGATCCTGAAAATCTGCGGGGACGCCTTCAAAAGTTGCTCATTGCCAGCAGAATCAAGAAAAATTTTACCAAATTGAATTTCATGGCTTATTCGCCTGCTACTGGCCAAAATGTCAAACTGCGTCTTTTCAAATGTCGATAATCGTATTTTCCATCACAACTTGAAAAGTATTGATTTTAAGTCATATAAATGTACTGATATTTATTAGGAAATAGGTCATTCCGAACATTTCGGTGTATATTTCAACTTCCTAGGTGCAGTGGTTCTTGAGATATGGCCATTTAGGGTGCATTTTCAAAGAAGTTTCATGGAAATTACAAGGCATCGGGTGTTGTTTTAGTCTGAGAATGTTAAGAATTTTGATTAATAATCATGTGGATCATTGAAAATATATATAATGACTTCATCAAGAAATAGAACAATACTCTACAATGTAGATGCTGAATTGTAAATAAGTATCAACCAGTATCACTTCAATAAGCAACCTGCACATTCTAGGATTGCCAATACTGACGGCTTGAAGTAAAGGGAAATGAGAACACATTGGTGATGGCTCTATCAGAGGCATCCTCCCATTGCAGGGCTCATTTTAATTCACCCTGCCAACAAGTACTATAAAATTCTGAAGTTTTCAAATCCTTCAACAGTTTTTTTCTGGCATGATTTAAATAGAACTTTGTTTATTGTTTTCTACAAAGAAAATCATTGAAACAACTAACATGCAACAATGAGACACTCAACAATCTATTCAATTGCTTTTAGAGATCTGAAACTGTGTTTTTCACACAGGAGGAAAGTTAATATTTTTGTTACAACTTCACAAAACAACGTATCATGTGGTCAGGGTAGGCTTAACAAGCTTACACTGAGAAGTGAGGATGATCAGAGGTGTGCAGATAGGACAGTGTCTCTGCCACTTCTTTGCTGTGCTTTCATAAACAGAATCTTGAATTATTTGCCTAAAGCGGTGATCAAAATTGAAAAGTATTGATTTTAAGTCATATAAATGTCATGACATTGAACAGGAAATTGGGCATTCCGAACATTTTTGGGGTATTTCAAGTTTCTGGGTGCAATGGTTCTTGAGACATTGGCTTAAACTATGACTGGGAATGGGTGTAGTGCTGGGTGATTTTGCTCTGGCTTGGATAGTTCGTCATTAGGTATGACAAATCCAAAATAAGCAGTCAATCACTGGGAGTTATAGAAAAGGTAGCTTGATTAGTATTTTTAGCATTAATCACAAGATTTTTAATTTGTTTCAGATTTCTTTCAATTCATTCCCACAATATGCCTCCAGAGTGGCATGGCTCTGAATGGCAGATGCAAATAAAATGCAATAATTTTGTTAAGATAAATTATACTGCAAATCGATGAAAATCAAAATGAATGCTCTTCCAATATTCATGGCATTCATTGTAAACCACTACATGGGATTCACAGTGACAAATATTAGGTCTGGGAATGGGTGCAGTGCTGGGTGATTTTTCCCTTGCTTGGACAATTTGTTATTACGTATGTCAGAGCCAAATTTTGATCAAATAATAATAATAATAATAATAATAATAGGCATTTGTATAGCGCTAATTCCAGTAAACTGCTCACTAGCGCTTGTGCATGATGGATCTATTTGTAGAAACTCTTAAACAGGTGAGTTTTAAGATTTCTTTTGAAACCATCAAGTGTCTTGGAGGCCTTGACATTCTCTGGGAGTTGGTTCCACAGTTTTGGAGCGGCATGTGAAAAGGCTCTGTTTTCGTATTTGTTTTTGTTGTAGGAAGTTGGTACATTTAGGAGTATTTTGTTATTGCTCCTCAGATTACAATTGCTTTCCGATTTTTGCAGAATCATATTTTGAACATACAAGGGAGCTTGTCCGTTTAATGCTTTGTTAACATGAGTTTGAATTTTATTCTGGCTGGGATTGGCAGCCAATGCAGTTGCTTCCTATGCTGGCTTACACTGTCATGCTTTTTCAATTTTTCAATAAGTCGAACTGCCGAGTTTTGGGCTACTTGAAGTTTATTTATTAAGCGACTCGATGCTCCATACAGAAGACCATTTCCGTAGTCTAGGTGAGGAGTGACAAGCGCATTGACTACTGTTTTGCAAGTTTCCTTGTCCAGAGACTTCCTAATTTTTGAAATATTTCTTATATTGAAGTAGGCATTCCTGCACATTTTGTTGACTTGTTTTTCCATGGTCATATTTTTGTCCAAGATTATGCCTAGATTTCTAACATGATCGGCTGCTCTGATTTCGACATTGTCAACATTGATTGATGATACTTGGAGTTTATTAAGCTGGTGCGGACTGCCTATGAGCAGCAATTCAGTTTTTTCTCCATTGTTGCAAAGCTTATTTTCATGGAGAAATTTCCTGATTTCAGCTATGCACTTCTCCATCTTTACAACCGCATTTCTCTGATCTAAGAATGTTGGCTTGAAAGAGAGAATAAGTTGCTCATCATCGGCATACTTTTGGTCTTTAACTTGATTTTTAGCAGCCACTTCGCTTAATGGAGCGATATATGAATTAAATAAGATTGGTCCTAATTTTGAACCTTGAGGAACCCCAAATTTCAGTGGCAGTTTGGTTGATGTTTTGTCATTAATTATCACTGACTGTGACCTATCAGAAATGTAGGATTTAAACCAGCATAGTGCAGAATCATGAATACCATATCTGCTTTCCAAACGGTTCAGTAGAATCTTATGATCAATTGTATCAAAAGCGGCTGAAAGGTCCAGTAGTACGAGCATTGTTACCTCACCTTTGCTCATATTCAACATGATATCGTCATGGATCTTCGTTAGGAGGGTTTCAGTGCTGTAGAATTTTCTGTAAGCTGATTGTTTCTCATCATCCAGGTTGTTTGTAGTAAGGTGGTCTGTATATTGTTTAATAATAGCACTTTCAATTAGTTTGCCCAGGAAAGGCAGATTTGATACTGGTCTATAATTCTTATAGATAAGATCCAATCCACCTTTTTTTAGCAGAGGTTTTACAAATAAAGCATGTTTCAACTCAAGAGGCATTTCTCCTAGTGAGAGTGATCATTGACAATCTTGGTTGTAATTGGGAGGTATTCATCAATGCATTCGAGCAAAAGCCATGTGTAAATAGAATCAAGTTGGCAGTGTTTAACCGGCATTTCCCTGATCAGTTTCTTAATGTCCCTTTGAGACAAACTTCGAAAGTGTCGCAATGTGTGAGGGGCAGTTTTAGTATCATTAACAGTCTCATTTTGTGTAGAGTCCAACTTAGACCTAAGTGTTTTAATCTTTTCGTCAAAGAACTTATTAAAATCATTTGCCAGGTCAATTTCATTTGTATATGGTGGCAGAGGTAGTTCCTGTTTTCTGTTCAAACTTGAGTTCAGTAACTTGAACAACTTCTTAGCATCACCATCTTTAATCTTCACTCGCAGGTCTTCTGATTTGAGGTGATTCAGCTGCAAATTCAATGCATTTCGTTTTTCTTTGAATGATTCCCAGTCATTTTCAAGTCTGGTTCTCCTCCATAATCTCTCTGCTTTCCTTTTTGATGATTTTAGAATCTTAATATCAGCATTGCTGAACGGATTGGGTGTGCGCAGAGTTACTTCTCTAGTTTTAATGGGAGCATGTTTGTCCAGAACAACTTCGGTGGAATTGTAGAGTCGAACGAGTTCATTGAGATCTTTTTGTTCAAGCCCATCTACAGACAGATGTCTCCCAATGTCTTTTCTAAAATCTTGTACAATGATTTTACTAGTTTTTCTGAAACTGACTTTCTTCTTGGGTTTTTTTGCTTTCTTTATTGGAATGTCAAACAGAATGCAATTATGATCAGAGAGCAGGTCACTGACCATACAGTTGTTCAATATCGATTTTTCTCTTGTGATGACAAGGTCTAGCGTATTGCCATCTTTGTGTGTTGGCGCCGATACATGTTGCGCAAAATCAAACATTTCAAGGATGTTGTTAAACTGAATGACCTTGTTGTCACCTGGTTTGTTCACATGGAAGTTGAAATCACCAGTAATTATGATTTCATTGTTTAAAGTTTGATAGTGTCCCAGAAATTTTGTGAATTCTGTAAAAAATTCTGCAAGACTGTATTTATTTTTATTGGATGGTTCTGGGCGGTAAACCAGAAGAATTGTAACAATTTTTCCATCTAGTTGGACTTGGATCTCCATGTGTTCAAAGGTCTTGGTCTTCATGCGATCTTTTTTGATTGCTTGAATGCCAGATCTGACAAGGCAACCTACTCCACCACCTGGTCTTCCTAACCGGGGTGAACTTAGGAAGAAATATTCACCATTTTGCTCCATCTCGCCAATTTCAACTTTATCGTCGTCTTTAAGCCATGTCTCAGTGAAAAGAAAGATATCTAAATCATGCTCATCATTGTAGTCATTAACTGATTGCGTTTTCTGCCTCAAACTTTGAGCGTTCCATACACAGGTTCTTAGAGTGTTACATTTGAGATTAGTCTTTGAGGGATTTCTGGCATTTTTTGTACTAGCTGACATGAAGTCTGATTGTGCTAAAATCTGAAACCTGTTTGAGAGTTTAATTGATCCCAAGTTGCTATTTGGTAGAGGTAATGGAGTTGAGGTTGGCAACGTATTGATATGTTTGTTGAGACCAGTCCGCAAAACATCAGAGTAAAGCTTTCTGTATTTGTGCATCGTTACTATTTGTCTAAAGTAAGAAATTACTTATGATCAGAGTAATTTGCCACTTAAGTTGGTCAGGTTCGAGGGTCAAGCAATTTGTGACAGTATTTCAGGAAGGCGGCTCGAGTATTGAATGAGATGCAAAGATGTGTGCGGCTGTGTTGAAGGAAGGCGGCTTGAGTATTGAGATAGTTTGTTAGGCAAGTTGGCTGGTTATGTTGGTCTGTATGGCAATTTGGCTGGTTTGCAAGTGCTACTTATGGGCAACCCAACAGGTTAGTTTGTCAGGCAAGTTGTCTGGTTCAAGTTATTCGGTTCAGCAAGTTGGCTGGTTTACAAGTGCTACTTATGGGCAACACAAGCAGGTAAGTTTGTTAGGCAGGTTGGCTGGTTCAAGTTAGTCAGTTTGGCAAGTTGGCTGGTTTGCAAGTGCTACTTATGGGCAACACAAGCAGGTTAGTTTGTTAGGCAAGTTGGCTGGTTCAAGTTAGTCTGTTTGGCAGGTTGGCTGGTTTGCAAGTGCTACTTATGGGCAACACAAGCAGGTTAGTTTGTTAGGCAGGTTGGCTGGTTCAAGTTAGTCGGTTTGGCAAGTTGGCTGGTTTGCAAGTGCTACTTATGGGCAACACAAGCAGGTTTAGTTTGTTAGGCAAGTTGGCTGGTTCAAGTTAGTCTGTTTGGCAAGTTGGCTGGTTTGCAAGTGCTACTTATTGGCAACACAAGCAGGTTAGTTTGTTAGGCAAGTTGGCTGGTTCAGGTTAGTCTGTTTGGCAAGTTGGCTGGTTTGCAAGTGCTACTTATGGGCAACACAAGCAGGTTAGTTTGTTAGGCAAGTTGTCTGGTTCAAGTTAGTCTGTTTGGCAAGTTGGCTGGTTTGCAAGTGCTACTTATGGGCAACACAAGCAGGTTAGTTTGTTAGGCAAGGTGGCTGGTTAAGTTAGTCTGGCAAGTTGGCTGGTTTGCAAGTGCTACTTATTGGCAACACAAGCAGGTTAGTTTGTTAGGCAAGTTGGCTGGTTCAAGTTAGTCTGTTTGGTAAGTTGGCTGGTTTGCAAGTGCTACTTAATGGCAACACAAGCGGGTTAGTTTGTTAGGCAAGTTGGCTGGTTCAGGTTAGTCTGTTTGGCAAGTTGGCTGGTTTGCAAGTGCTACTTATGGGCAACACAAGCAGGTTTAATTTGTTAGGCAAGTTGGCTGGTTCAAGTTAGTCTGTTTGGCAAGTTGGCTGGTTTGCAAGTGCTACTTATTGGCAACACAAGCAGGTTAGTTTGTTAGGCAGGTTGGCTGGTTCAAGTTAGTCTGTTTGGCAAGTTAGCTGGTTTGCAAGTGCTACTTAATTGCAACACAAGCAGGTTAGTTTGTTAGGCAAGTTGTCTGGTTCAAGTTAGTCTGTTTGGCAAGTTGGCTGATTTGCAAGTGCTACTTATTGGCAACACAAGCTGGTTAGTTTGTTAGGCAAGTTGGCTGGTTCAGGTTAGTCTGTTTGGCAGGTTGGCTGGTTTGCAAGTGCTACTTATGGGCAACACAAGCAGGTAAGTTTGTTAGGCAGGTTGGCTGGTTCAAGTTAGTCAGTTTGGCATTATAATAGTGTCACCGTCACTACTGACTTTATATTTTCCCAAAAAAAGTCGTCAGAAACTATAGATCAATGATTGATTGATTGATTGATTTATTTGACTCTCCAGAAGGCATTGTATATTAGTCCGGGAGCTGGCCTCTGAAAAATCTGGTTGACCTCATCTCATGAGGTCACCGCCTAAATTTGGTACCGTTTTAAAGGAAAAATTCTGTAGTTTCTGACTACATAGGTGAAATCCCTCAAATCAGGTGCATAATTTTGCTAAATCAGTTTCCATGGCAACAAGTCAATTTGAAGTGGTATAGCTGAGATATATAACAAATGCCTTCCTAAATTAACAATTTCAGTAATATCTCATACTAAACTTCATAGAAACTTGATGAAGGAATTTGGTGACCTCAAAGTAAAATAACCAATGCAACCTATCAACTTGGTTGCCATGGAGACCAAATATCATAACAAAATTACACTATTCTGCTAAAACGTTGGCATATCTTTCCATACACAACAACCAATGATAAGAATTTGACACTTCTGTTACATGTGTGTCAAAGCCCCAAAACTGGGCTTTTAAAAAATGTGCTATATGGGCATATTCATTAAATACTTTTTATGGAAAGTGTCGTTAAGTGACTGCATGTCAAAAATATACATAATTCTATTATAGGTGTTTTTCTCCATTTATGAAAATTAAGGGTTGCAGAACATTTGATTAATGGCTGTTTGGAGTTTATCTCATCATAAATGTATTTGTGTTACTAATTGTTTTTGTAACTCAACTGGTTGCCATGGAAACTACGGAAATAAACAAAATCTTGAATTTTCAGTTAAGATTGAGAAATGTAAGACTAGACCTTTCTTCAGGAGAGAAATAACAAAAAGTACATAGCTCCAGATAAAGGTCTTCACCTTAGATACGGATTATGATATGGTTACCAAGGGTCATAGTTTTGTTTATCTGCATAGCAACGCTTTGAAGTGCTCTGCATTGTCCAAAAATTCACTCAAAAGTTCAAAATTTAATATCCCTTTTTATTTCGTCGCTGCAGACTATTTACCTTCTTTCATGCCATAACAAATACTCTACGATGTACATTAATCAACAATTCCCATGAAAGTATCTTTCTTATTTGAATTTGATAGTCATCAAACATTCATTCTGAAGCTGTCCGATTGAAGAAAATGGTTAAAACCAAGCTATGAATGACAATTAACTCTTTTTGTCTAAGCTGTTGTCCCCCAGTCGTCATGTGCGTACTTTTTATTTCTCATATAATTCATTCACATTGTTATTGTGTTTTGACCAAAGCCTTTTATGACATTATGAAATAAACCTGTTGACGACGTCATGATCTAATCATAGACTGGGATCTGATCTATCGAATTGAAGAAAATATTGAAGAAAAAAGGCCAACTTGACGTGCATGTTAATCAGCCTGTAGTTGTCCTATTGAACTCATTTAAAGACCTAATGAATTTACTGAGCCTGTAGTTTTTGAACCTTTAAATCATTTAGCAGTATAAATTTTTTCAAATATCCTCTCTGATAGATCAACAGAGTGTACCTTTACAATCTTGTCTTTACCAACATTTGCGGAAATTATGCAGCACTGCATAGCTCATCTCAGGAATGGACCAGCATCCTCTAGTTGGTTTCGAAATGTCTGTAATTTAATTACCCTTAATCTAACAATGGTCTCTACATTCTCAAAAGTAAATTTGCATTTATGCAGAAACATATAAGTTAACTGAATAACAGGGTGATAGACCAGACCCATCCTGCCTGTTTGTTTTTGATTGAATAGAACTTGGCTTTAATCTTGCTCACACTTTTGACTACATAAGCTTCCTGCATCGTATATTCCTGCATTGGCACTTACAAATTTACCATTATATGCACCAAACTAGTAGTTTACTTATAAGTGATGGGGGGGGGGGTAACCAAGACAACTATTAAGCAACCATTCATTTATGATTTAATCATCTTCATCTAATGTCAGAAAAAAGCTAGCTGAAATGATCCTTGATAAGATAGCAATAAAAGCTCAATATAGGCCTAATGTGGTGTCATGAGTGGAAATTTAAGTATGTTTAGCGGGGCATTTATCTTCACCTTTAAGGGGATTTAAATTTAAGTTGTAAATTGCCATATATTTAACTCAATTAGCACTGAATTGCATGAAGAAATTCAATGTTATCCACCATGTATGAATTTATTCCTTCATGCCTGGAGTACAACATTATCTTATTTTCTGTGTTAGAAAAGGCAAGAACAATAAAAGGTTCTCCTTGTGAATTAGACATGGAATTGCCAAATAGGTATAGCCCATTGGGACTCAAATCTTCTCTATAAATATAGTCATTCTTATTAAAGCCTCTGAGCACCAAAACTTTCTTATTGGTGGAATTGGTATTTTTATATCATTTAAGTTACGATATCATGCATCAGTGAGCAGAGAATCTACCAAAAGTTCCAACTGATTAAATATTAAGAGGATTCGGCAGTTAAAGACATGTTTCAACAAATGACACGCTTCAACAGTCCCCAGTCTCCCCTATGTGTCATAGATTTGAAAAAATCAATTGAACAGGCTCCAAAGTGGTACACAAAGGCAAGCAAAATTGATGCCACAGGGTATTAAAGCTTCCTTCATGCTGACGAAAATGTACAAACTCTTGACGTCAAATTAAAAAGAAAGCAGGTGCTTTGACAAATCTTTAAACATTCAGGGAGTTAACTGTTTACCATTATGCTGAAGACTTTGATGTTCTCAGCCCCATGCAGAGGACTTCTCTCAATCAGGCCTCAGTACTGCTTTAACCATCCCATCATGTCATCGAGGGTCCAATAGCCTGAACAGGACTGTTGCTTTATCACTGCCTAACTTGGCTAAGGAGATGTATTATTTGTCAGATATCTCAGTGAATTTAGTATAGGCTTCTCCACCTCCTTATAAGGAGAAGAACCCAGTATTTCCATAGAAGATATGGTTACTGTCATGAGGGGCTGGTGGTATTTTGCCAATCGGAGTAGAATCAGTCCAGCTATCAACATGCAGGTGTGTGTTGAAGATGGCTGCACTAAAGTCAGATTTTTTTCTGACACCTAGCTGACCTTAATACCCCACAAATGCCAGGGCCAAGACTTAGCCTACATGTAAGAATATTTCAAAAACTGTAGTCTTTGTCTACATTTTTGCTATTTGTTTCACAAAAATTGCTGCTGGAAAAGGCAAGATGCTCCCTATTTCTGAAACGGCACTGCCACTGTTTGGATTGTATCAGTTAAACTTCACGTCATTCAGCATATGTTCAACATAAGATGAAAATAAATTATTTCACAAATAAAAATAAATGGTTCATGAATAGTAACTGTTGTAGATGTTGCCTCAAGTTAATCATGATTGAACTACAAGTTTAGAGAATATAATGGTGATTGACACCAGACAATGCAAGAAAATACAGGTCCGCAGTTCCCATTTGGATGTCATTCGGATGAAACATTAAATTTGTGTCCCCCTGTATTACAGTCTGCACTAGGCTAGTAAAAGGATCCCTCACATGGCGTAAATGTGTTACATGTTGAGGACTCATGCTGAGTCCTGTTTTCTCTTCCATCTCATCAATATACCCTCATGAACATTAGAACTGGTCTTATATGCCTGCACGTACATTGTACCATATTTCGTTCAATGCGATCTGGCGCCATGTTAAGGTCATCAATCTCATGATGTCATTGAGGTTACAGTTAACCATATATTTAAGGCTGTATACTTTTGTACAAATGTGAATATGAATCCAAATCATGTGAGATATCTACAAAATATATGATGCAGACTAATATTTAAATTTTATAAAATTAACTAAAGGACAAAAACTGCAAAACAATATGATTCAAAACTTTTAAACCATTTCATATGGGAGAGATTTTTTTATTACCATACAAATCTAATCAGTAAAAGACAATTGGGGAGATGTCAACATATAGATCTTTTCAATGGGTAGAGATTTATGTTTTATTATGGCATGAAAAACAGAAGTCTAAATAACTTGGCAACCAAATAGGAATCTTCAGTTGTGAACTTTTGGGTAAAACTTTTATGGAACATGGAGCAACTAAAGGGGTTGCTATGCAAATAAACAAAACTATGCCCCTTGGTAACCATGAAATTATGTATGTCTGATGTTTAGATCTTCATTTGAATTATATACTTATGTTAATTCACTTTTTGAAGTACAATGTAGTCTTGGTACTTCTTAACCCGGTCAGAGTTGGAACTGAAAACCAGGTTTCAGCCATTGGAAGCCGAGAGGTCTAACTACCAAGCTATCACCGTTGATCCTCCTTCTGTTGCTGCGGCTAAAAGCTATTCAAATATCTTTTTTCGAACATCTGAAAATATTTTCCAATCCGTAAGATAGACATTACCACACAAAGCAGAATTTTTTTAAATTATTTTTAAAAGGCTATTTCTTGCAGATTTCTTCCATAATTTAGTCTTTTTCCAATAAAAAGAAAGCATACTTTCAAAAAATGCAGTTTTCAAATGACTCTATTTTATCTACATGAGTTTTTAGAGGATGAAATTTCAAAATTGAGCTTTCAGAGGAAAATTATTTGTGAACAGGAAAATATAAGCACTCAGTTGCCCAAAGTGTGATTTTGGATATTTGGTTACGATACTCAAACCATCATTATTAAGAATCTCTCATTCTTTTGGTTACCATGGCAACTAAAAATTAAAAATATTTATTCCAAGATGTAAAATAAGATCAGTAAGAATAAAAATTTGGAATGACGATATGATTGACAAGCACAGAATGGGCTACAAATAGTAAGGTTTTTACTCTTTTGTTTGATAAAGACTATTAGCTTCGAAATGGTGAATATGCCTTATATGGCAATGTTTTAACAGTCCATTTTTTTTCATGCGAGGTCTAGAGACATGGAAATATATATCTGATAATAATTTGTGGTGGCAGATGGATGTTGCCTTTGATTGGAAGGAGATATTTGGGGCTACAGCATTCTACTCGGGAAAATGAATGCACACATATTCAAATTTGTTTACTCATATTTCTGTTACCATGGCAACTGTGCATTCAAATATTTTATTTTTTGAAACAGCCTTTCCCTGACTTTCATTTCATACATAACATACAAATCATATGATATTTTTCGTTTTTCCAGGTGAACTTATCTAAGTCAAGTCTGATTAAATGTAACGAAAAGCACACACATTCCCGTATATGGCAATATGCTAAATACCTAATTTGCATAACTCTGCATATTTTTGATAAAGCTTCCATAGTGGATTGCAATCATAGGATTAGTTTGATTCCAGGCAATAAATTGATCGAAAAATATTGACAAATTAAGATTTATTGATTTTCCAATTTTTTTATGTGGTTGCCATGGAAACCCTTTGATTACAAACTTATGCACCTGATTCCAAACATTTCACCAAAAGATCTATATACCCCAAGATCTTGGCTTTCCAACGGTACCAAGAAATCATGGTGACCTCATGAGATGAGGTAAATCGAAAACTAAGCCACTTTTTGGAGGTCAGCTCCCGGACTATATGCCGCTGGTGGGAAAGTTGGTTACAAGAAAATAATAAATGTATTTGATATTTGAATTATAATATATTATGATAATTTAAAAAAAAAAAAAATTTTTGGATGTAACTATATAATTATTTATTCTATTCCTTTTTGATGTTTGGAGCCCTTTTGTTGATGTAGTCTTCAATAATTTCAGAAAGTTCAACTTCTAATTTTTCCAAATTTATCTCTTGCTTTTCCTCGATAGTTTGATTTTCTTTCTTGGTATCTTCTTCCTTTTCATTTGGCATTTCGGCAATTTCATTAATTGATCCTAGATTTGTCACTGATTTATTGTGAGTTTGTTGTTCTGTTTCTTTCGTCGATATAATATCTTCAGACTTGTTGTCTTTTTTGTTCGATTTTAATGCTTCACTATTGGCATTGGTAGGAAATTGCTTGAATAGTGCGTCATTTCTACTCTTTATGACTCGTGGTGAATTTGCTTCTTTTTCTACTATGAATGTTTTACCGTTTTCTGTCCATGTTGCTTGAATCATCTTTTGTTTTCTGAGCTGTCTTGTCATGTAAAAAATTGAGTTTTCTTCCTTGGACAAATCTTCAGAGATGTATATTTTCGTGTTTTTCAATACCCGCAATCTTTCATTGTAAATTACTTTGGCTTCCTCGCTTGAGTTAAATGTCACCAGATATTTTTCTGCATTCTTTTCCTGCTGTTCATTTCGTGTAGGCCTTATCGCTTTTATACCAACAATTGAAGGAGTTCGGAAAAATTTATTCTTCATTATATCTTCTATTTCGTTTCTTGAATTATGTCCGGTTTTAGGGATAGTAATAATCAAATTCTTAGCTCTGATTCCTCCCTGATTTTGTGGCGTTGTCTTGTAGTCTAAATTCTGTGGCATATGACTGGCAATGTTTGCATAGGATGGCTGGCTTTCCCGTGACTGTGTTGTTTCAATTGTTTGAATTTGTCCTTTCAGTTTTGCTATTTCTTCTTTTTGTTTGTTGATTTGCTCTTCTTGATCCTCAATTTTTTTAAGAGCCAGGTCAAGCTTGAAATTGTGAGCTTCTTTTAACTCTTTCAAAAGCATGTTTATAATGCTGATTAGTTCAGGATTGCAGTTCGTTGATCCATGGTTGCCCCCGACAACACTTGTCTCTGCATTTGTGGCCTCATTTTGAGCTGTGCATTTCTGTAATTTAAGTGATTTCTCTTCTGTGCCTCGTTCTGGTTGCTGTCCTGCCTCACTTCCGATACTGTACATTTTATATCTTGTATGAGCAGATTCTTTGATCCATGTTTTTTCAATATTCAGGATTGTGAAAAATATTTCGAAGTGATGTGTGCGCTCCTAGTCATTCATTTTACGTCTGTGACAAGTTTCACATTTTTCTGAGTCATTTAACCATCTAAACTGTGCTGTATCAGTGTTGAGCTGTTGAAGCACGTCTTCACTTGTTGACAGCCTCGTTCTGATGGTTTATTCCCTTCTGCTCATAAAAGTCTTGTAGCGAAACACATTGATATAGAATTAAAGTGGACTGTGGCACTGTGAAAATGGCACTTTGTGACAGCCGATGAAGTGTCATTTTGTCTTCTTTCAACATGGGAAACATAGAGGCTGTTTGATTAGTCATGATCAAGTGTTAGCCATTTGACTTCTCATAACAAATTTTAGAGTGAAAATCAGATGCATAATCCTTTCCTTTGGCTGTCACCAACAAGTGGTATAAGTGTCCTTCAATCAAATTATACAGTTGCTTATCACACACAAAAATATCATACATTTGTCAATGTTGAATGTTACATTATACCAGTCCAGTAGGCCTATTTGCATGGTGAAAAAAATGATAGTCTGATATCAGACAATAGTTGTACAATATGATATGTCTGATCTTTGGATTGTCTGAACCAGACAATTGAGTTGTTCAATTTCTTTTTTGTGTGTCCTAAAGGATTTGGGCACTTCCTTGAATAAGAACCATATCCAAATGGACCTGGATTAATTTGCAATATGGACGTTTTTATTTTGCTGCACTTCTACTTCAGAATCTACAGATTCATCCTACCCATGCATGCTCCAATTTTTCTGCTCCACAACTAATGACTGCCAATTTTCAGTTGGTTCTTGTATTTGTGATGCTATTATGAAGTTACTCCTCTAAAATTTCAATACCAAATGGTCAATGTCAGTACAATTTGTCTTTGATAGTTGCGTAATCATTATAATTCAAAAGAATAAAATTTATATTTAACTGGTCTTTGTGGTTGTCAGAGACTATAAGTGTTGGTATGCAAATGAAAGCTCTCTTTACACTCAGTTTAATGGTATTATTTTCAACTTCCGGTCTTTTAAAATGTTAAAATTAACAAAGATCGCAAATAGGCAAAAGCGCACAAAAACGTCGTTTTTTCCTGTCATATGAAAGCGCCAGTAGGAGCTATTAGCAGGTCCGAAATCCAGAAATTTCAGTATGGATGGACTTTTAAAACAATAAAGATTGATATGAAGGCGTCCCCGCATGGGCCCAGCGAAAAAGCCACTTTATCATCCCCCCCTATTTTAGACTAGTCCCAATTCAGAAAAACCATTTCACCAAGGTTTCACATATTTATGTAAAATTATCCAATTTGCACCAACAAAAAATTATACATGCTTAAGATATGCTTGCAGCAATAAATACCTGTCATTTTTTTGACACAATTAAATTTTTGGTGATGTTTGATTGAACATATTAACTTTTTGTTTTAATGAAATTGCAATAAATTCGAATTCCAATGTTGCCCTATAAGCTATGGTTCTTCCTAAAGATGAGAAAAACATTTAATCAGACAAAACCTTACAAAAAATATGAAAAATTGTTAAAAAACGTTTTGAGACTTGTCTCGTTGAGACTAATGGAAAGTCAAATGTTTTAACGAAATTTCAAACCATTTCACCAACAAGTTAAAGACAAATCCCAATATCTTTTGGATCCTAAACTGTTGTTTGGCATTCTCACCAAACTGTCAGATGAGAATGCTTTTTAATCCTACGCTTTTGATTCCTCTTATTTTCAAAAGTAGTCAAGGTTTAGTAAATCACAAAAGTCAATCCGAACAATTTCATGATTTTTGTACAATATTTCGGCTTTATTTAGCCATCCTCAGGTATGAAATGAAAATGTTAAAGAAAACAGAGAGTTAGTTACATGACAAACAACAAACAACATGAAAACTGTGGGAAACATAGACAATGAAAACAGTTACCATATGAATAACACTAACTCTTTTGAGGCTTTCAGGCCATGATTGAGTGTGGGTGTTTGCCTTCTAATGGCCAGTGCTTCTTTAAAAAGCAATAGAGTCAAGCTTTGTTCTTTAAACTGTGGAGGACATTGATTAAACAAAGGGCCTGCCTAACAAACTTGCCTGTTGCAGTTTGCAATGGATGGATGGTAGATTGGGGCTTTATTTCCTTTATTTGTGCACTTGGTAGGCTAATTAGGACAGGAGGAGGACACAGCAATGAAGCAAAGGATGATGGAAACAGTTGTCTAACAACTGCTTCATCCTTTGCATCATCAATGCATAAGCATACGGTGCGATTGATTTTGGGGGGGAAACGACATTTTGCCCGAATTTCAAGATTTAAATGTAATGTCATTGCAAATTAAATTGCTTGGAAATCATTAATTTTCAATAGCTTTTATTTAATTATCTGCCCAAATTTTTTAACCTTTTGCCTGAATCTTACTGTTTCCCAAACTTTGTACACCTGTGCATCAATGTATCCCCGTTTAGTATAAATCAGTGTATCCTTGTGCATGGATCCTGGACAAAAACACTATCATCCATTCCTCCCTACTCTGCCATCTTCTCCCTTCTCTGTCACCTCCTCCATCGATCCCTGCTCCCTCTCTCCCTGTCCCTCCTCCCTCCCTTCCTCCTTTTTCCATATTTCCTCGGTTTTCCATACTTCCTCCCTATTTAGTTTGTTTCACAATAACTAGTTAACTTGTGTTTTACATGCCTTTCCCAATCATTTGTAGGAACTGGTTCATAATTCTTATTTTTCAGCAAGATTTCTTTGTAATTTTGAAATCAGACACCTGCAAAGACCTACTCAGAGCAGGTCTTTATTTTGCCTTGTTTGGACTGGTGACTTTCTTGGTTGAGTGTCAGATTTTTTGCTGAGCATCATTGCTTCCTGTCAAACAGAAATTGCATTATGGCTAGTCTTGCCACATGTGGCGCCATCTATTCCAATTCTTAACATGACCTTTATAAAAAGTATTTTAATTTTTTATCTGAAAGTAATATGAAGCCCCAAGGTACACCAACTTAAATTGCATTTTGTGCCACACTATTTCTGCCTGAAATCTAAACTTTCCAAAGTTGTGTGACCATTGTAATGATGGATAAAACTGGGAATATATTATGACTAAAAGATTGATCGATGGTTGCTTAATGCTTATATATTGTCCATCTTGCCATTAGTAATCAGATTGATAGTTAGCATTTGCGCAAGTTGGGTGAAATTATTTCTGCTGATAACAATGACATAGATCAATCTAAGTTCTATAGAATCACAGAACTTCAAAAAACGCTATGGAATAGCATGATGATATAGTTTTAAAGCTAGTACATGTATCTAGAATGTTTTGAACCGGATGAAAGTCACATGCTGAATAGAGCATTTTGATGAATCATTATTGGTGAATTGTTTTGCACATTAGGCCCCTATGATATTTAATGATAGCAACATCCTGTCAAGGGTATTTTAACTAATTGTTTTGACATTTTGTTTGAATTGAACGATATGGAAATAAAACAATGAGTCAATTTTATAAAATTTTGATAATGTATGCATTTCACAAAGCAACATATTCATTGGGACATTCTATATATCAGTCTTTATAATCAGTAACTGTTGATGGATGCTGCAGGTAGAGTATTACCTAAACTATCCCATGGTGATAAATTTACAAACTGACACATATATATCAGCAATGTCAAATGAACAACAGCAAATATGACATATACATGTATATATATATACACACAAAATAATAACATTTGACCATTAATTACCAGTCAATTTCACAAGAATGAGCATCAAAGGCCATTGTTCGTACATAGTAATTATAAAAGTTGAATCTAGGATAAGATTTCCTGGTAGACTACATTGTCAGTGTATGTTGCTTCGTATCTAAGCAGCTGGGTGGCCAAGTGGCTTAGGCGCCGCCGCCCACCTGCTCCGCTGAAGGGCTTTGTTTGCATGGGTCAGAACCCCGGGTTGGGAACCCAAAATTTTCAGTGTACCTTCATGAGTAAAATCCCAGCTGGATGTCGTTTGGATGAGACGGCGGCCCCCTGTATCAGTGTCTATGCTGGGTAAGTAAAAGATCCCTCACATGGGGTAAATGTGTAACACGTTGAGGACTCCCGCTCTCTCTCCCATCTCATCAATCATCCCTCGTGAGAGCCCAGAACTGGGCTTAGAGGGCTGCACTTACCATATCTATCTATCTATTTATCTATCCTGGGAAGGAGCCATTCCTGGTCAAGATGCCTACATTGTCTTTGGCACCAACCCTGCTCATTGCAACGTACAACTGGCCATGGGAGAAGAAGTCCTTGGGCAGGTAAATCCCAACTGGGGAAAGGGTTTGTCCTTGCGCCTTGTTGGCAGTCATTGCAAAGTACGGACGAATGGGAAATTGGCGACGTTGCATGGAGAATGGGAAAATGAGATCAGATGGAGCAATTGGGATACGTGAAGATGTGCGTTTCGGCATAAATACCAGTGGAAATCACAGCTTCTAGAGCGTGATCATGCAGTTTTGTGATAACATATCTTGTGCCATTACAATGGCCTCTGGCCGCATCCAAATTTCGCAGCAACATTATCGGTGATCCAACCTTCAACTGCAGCAGAAGTGGCGGCATGCCACTCACGCAGATGGTATTTAACAACTCCAGTGGGTATTGGCAGTTGTCATCGAGTAGTTTTTCAACTCTTTTGTAGTCTCGTGTTTCACCTGGGAAAATTAACATCATGTGCTATTGATCTCATCAGCTCCCTGATTTGTAGGGCACAGATTAGCTTAGGAACAAAGCCACTCTGGTGTTTTGTAGAAATTTGTCAGGCCGTCAAAAAAGAAGTTGCACAGGTCACTTATGTTGTGATTTTCCAGTAGGTATTTAGATTGCAGTGCTATCTTGAACTCTCCAAGCTCTTCTTCGATCTGGCACTTTCCTTCTCCGACATCCAGTAAATCCATGAATGGCGAAGTTGGCATCAAAGATGAACTCATGAAGCATGCTTCAATAGTGTCAGCTCGACTTCCCTTATTTATTTAATTTTATTTACATAAACTTAAAGCGCCTTATTCATACATAATGCTCTAGGGCGCTGTACAAAAGTAGCAAAGAAAATATAAATGTAAAGATAAAATTGAATTAAATCAATTAAGGCATTAAAAGCAGTGTAAAGTTAAAATTGAAGTCTTTAATGACTTTTTAAAACTGTGAAGTTCATGAATTATCCTCATTTCAAGTGGAAGGGAATTCCATAGAGTGCATGGGTGCAGCCACCCTGAAGGACCTGGACCCATATGTTGTGGTTCTTCAGGATGGCACGACAAGCCATGCGTACAACTGGGAGAATCTGTCTCCAGTCTCCTGCGAAAACAGCCGTGAGGGGGGGGGGGGTGAGGGGGGCTGGGGTGGGGGGGGGCTGAAGCCCCCCCAAAAATGTTTGACGCCCCCCCATAGCCCCCCCAACTTCTGACCAAAAAAATTATGTTCTTATACAGAAAAATAAAGTCTCTATAAATTTTCATATCATGAAGAAAGGCACATGTAGAGTAGGTCGGGGCATGCAGCCCCCCTTAACTTCGAGGTGCTATTTTACCTACTTTTTATGGTCGATTCTTTGAATGCTTATGCTGTCAGGAAGATATCACTTGACTCTATTTATAACTAGTGAAACAAATGTCTACCAATTTTAATAAAGGAGTTACGGCCATTTTTGTAAAAAAAATGAAAATGGCCTTCTTACCCCACCCATCGGGCAAGAAGCCCCCTATTATAATCCTATGGCAATTTTTTTTGCGAGTGCATTCAGCTTGAAAGTTATTTCTTGGGGTTCTTCTATCATTTTTAAGGCATTCTATTCACTTTTTCTGAATTTCAGAATTTTTTCTGTTCATGCATTCATTTTTAATATTTTTTTACCCTTTTTCAATTTCGACCCATTTTTTTTTCTATTTTAATTTGCTATTCTATCAAAATTTAAGGTAAGTACACATTATTACATGGTTCCTGAAGCAACTTTGAGGCCCCAGTGTAGGGGGCCTCATGCCCCATGCCATGTGGGGCCACTCGCCCCAAACGCACATAGTTTAATTTTACTTCCATATTTTGAACTAAAAGGCAAAAAAAATGATCCAAATAATATTTATGTGATGGTCCTAAAGTGAAGCAATGCAGATATTCATTATATACATTTATTTTTTTAATATTTTTTGCCCTTTTTTAATTTCGGCCAACATTTTTTCTATTTCAATTAGCTATTCTATCAAGATTTAAGGTAAAGTACACATTATTAAATGGTTCCTGAAGCAGCTTCGAGGCCTCAGTGAAGGGGGCCCCATGCCCCATACCATGTGGGGCCTCTAGCCCCAAACCCACATATTTTAATTTGACCTCTATAGCTAAAATGCAAAAATGAGCTAAAATGCAAAAAACTTGATCCAAATCATATTTATGTGATGGTCAGAAAGTGAAACAATGCAGATATCCATTATACTTTTAAAAATTTCCAAAGTTATTTCTGACAACCGCTTTCGAAGAATTAGTCAAAGTTACAAAAACCATGCACATTTTTTTGTTTCATTAATTTCTATTATGGTTTGGTGCTGTTCGCCTTGAAAATTTGTGACGTCACCTAAAAAGCCTCTAGCTTCAATCCTAACAATAAGAGAATGCACCAAAAATGTAAGTTTAGATATAAACCTGGCGGGGCCTCTCACCTAACCCGGGCTTCTTGCCCCGACCTACTCTATGTTCTGTGAGAACGAACCTGTGGTTGACCCATACCGGTTGTCTACCAGAGTCCCGAGCATTTTCAGGCATTCGCAAGCCCGTGTCGCGGCATATTTTCTTCAAAATGCCTTAGTCAGTGGTCTAGGAAGGGCCCGGACTGAGAAATCATTTGATCTGTCGTCTTTGATTTTTCAAAAGCAAATTTTTAGTGTTGGTCAATTTTGCCTTTCACTGCTTTTTTTATTCTTTTCTAAGAATTTTTTTGTTTTAAGTTGGAATCAGTCAGTTGTAATCTATTCAACTAGTTAGAGTTGAATTCTGCATACTATTTGAATAAATCAGTTGAATTCCTATATGGTCAGTTGTCAAACAATAAAAGGGACTATGTGGTATAGTGTAGATCTTATAGTAGGGATTTTTCCCGAAGGGACTAAAAATTTGGGGAGGATGCCTTAAAAGTGCCTTAAGAGGTACTAAGCTAAGGGAAGGCCTTAAAGAGTCCCTATGCGTGGCCTGAGGTGGATTACCAGTTGTAACAGCAAACATTCAATTTACAACAGTTATGATCTATCTGAAATAAGCAAAAACATTATAACAAGAATTTAAATTGTGTAAATACTTGAAACAATCGATTATAAATTGTACAAGCACACAGGTACATGTAGATATGAAGGCAGCTTTGCACAAAGATGGAAAGATAGAAAGAAAGAAAAAAAAGAAATAAAGAAAGAAATAAAGAAAGAAAGAAAGAAAGAAAGAAAGAAAGAAAGAAAGAAAGAAAGAAAGAAAGAAAGAAAGAAAGATAGATAGATAGATAGATAGATAGATAGATAGATAGATAGAATAGATAGATAGATAGATAGATAGATAGATATATAGATAGATCGATAGATAGATAGATAGATAGATAGATAGATAGTTATATTACTCTTGCAATATATATATATATATTACAGTTGTCTAACGGCTAAATGTTTGACATGAAGATATGTACACCCGAGAATGTCAATGTACAACGAGGCCGTAAGGCCGAGTTGTACATGACATTCGAGGGTATACATATCTCATGTCCCACAATTTACCCATTAGACAATTGTTTTGTACCATGAAACCCCCTATTAGCTATCACAAGAAAGTTATGAAAATTACGAGCCAAATTGTGTAAACAAATTTTGTCAGGAACATGTCTTATTTCACTTTTACAAAAAAATTAATTTTCAAGGAATGATTGGTATAGTGGTTGTGTCAGTTTAAGCCACCATTTGCATCCCTCCCCCTTTTTCAGAGATACAAAATCTTTACCACAAAAAAGAAACAACTGTTACTGATGATGTGAAAGAGAGGTTGAGAGACGTCCCATTGTGATGTCACAGCTCATTCTGTAGCATGCCAGTGTCAATGAAGGAAGCACCAAGCCATTGGACTTGACAATAATGTACAATGGTGTACATAATGCTAATTTTCACTGTGGAGTGGTACAAATATATATATATATATATATATATATATATATATATATATATATATATATATATATATATATATGATTGATAATGGTGCTGATCACTGTTTGTTCCTAAGATACGGGTTGAAACGCCTGGCTAGAACATTAAATATCACTGTGTGTACAATGTCATGTACACAGCATAGATTCAGTGAAGATGTCAAACACACCCCAAGTTGACAAATGAACAGGCCTTTGCACATGTTATGCCACCTCTCGCAGACATAAAATCACTTTGACTGTATCCCTAATTATGTCGAAATCATGAGGTCATGTCTTGTAAATCAGGGGCGGATCTGGGGGAGGGGTCTGGACCCCCCCCCCCCCATTTCCAGTCTATTTAATGCTCAGAACACTCTTGGCTCAGTGTAGAAAGTGTAAGCTTCAGGCCACACTGGACCCCTCCTTTAAAAATTCCTGGATCCGCCACTGTAAAGTGTACCCAACTTTGATTTGTAATTCCCCCCTGTTGGCAGCACAATTGATCTCACAGTGCAACTTCATCTATTCATTCCAATCAGCTATCTGATTTATCATATGATTACATTCATCAAACAATGTTCTAAAACATATCAATATGATTTTCTTCACCAACCGATTGCAATGGTATATATGTATCGATTTCCTGAGTGTACCTATAAATTTATCTATCTGTTCATGTACCTTTCTCTATCAGCCTCTCTACCTGTATATCTATCTACTTATCTATCTACTATGGTTGTGATTCTCACCAGGTTTTATAAAATACAAAACATTGAATGGCAGAAACCAGATTAACATCAAATAATTCGATTTAAATCAAATGAATGATATCTATCAATCTATCTATCTATCTATCTATCTATCTATCTGTCTGTCTGTATATCTGTCTATCGCTGGCTGGTATATCTATCTGTCTATCGCTGGCTGGTATATATATCTATCTATCTATCTATCTATCTGTCTATCTATCTATCTGTCTATCTGTCTATCTGTCTATTGCTGGCTGGTATATATCTATGTATCTATCTATCTATCTATCTATCTATCTATCTATCTATCTATCTATCTATCTGTCTATCTGTCTAGCTGTCTATCTGTCTATCGCTGGCTAGTATATCTATCTATCTATCTGTTTATCCATCCATCCATCCATCCATATATCCATCCATCCATCCATCCATCCATCCATCCATCCATCTATCTATCTATCTATCTCTTATTTGGTATCATTGCATTTATGCTACAGAATCCACAGCTGTGAACTGCTGACTTACCATCCGTGACTTTGCTTTTAAAACACCGCAAAACATCAGTCTATTTAGCTCATGTTATTTTTTTAATCTCATTTGAGAGATAACATTATACAGATAATCCCATCTAGGGACTGCCTAATGGGTCTAGGGAACCTTTAGGCACCATTTAGGACCTTCCCTAAGCTTAGTACCTCTTAAGGCACTTTTAAGGCATCCTCCCTAAATTTTAAGTCCCTTCGGGAAAAATCCCTAGTCTGTCACTTTGACACAGAAAAAGAGTGTACTGTTGCGGACTGTTGCGCTTCGAAAATGGCACTTCATGTGTCATCATGCTGATGGTTTGTGAATATCATACCCAATACTTTCAATGTTTATTTGATTTAATGAGACTTAAATCACAAAAGTCAATCCGAACAAATTCATGATTTTTGTACAATATTTCGGCTTTATTTAGCCATCCTCAGGTATGAAATGAAAATGTTAAAGGAAACAGAGATTTAGTTACATGACAAACAACAAACAAAATGAAAACTGTGGGAAACATAGACAATGAAAACAGTTACCTGAATAACACAAACTCTTTTGAGGCTTTCAGGCCATGATTGTTTGTTTCACTACACTTTCTGATTTGATAGTGTTCACATCAACATTGAGTTCAATTTCAGTATTGTTTCTGCTGAAGCATATTGCCTGAAACTTTGACGGATTAGCCTTCACGTAATTTACTTGAAACCAAGTGATGGCTGTTTCAGCAGCTTTCTCAAGTGTGTCTTTTACCTTTAATTTATCCTTATGAGAATATGATAAAGTATTATCATCAGCATAGTTATATACATCACATGTTTTCTTGAGCTCAAATATGAAATAATTGATAAATATGTTAAATAGAAGAGGACCCATGATTGATCCATGAGTAACACCTGTTTTTAGATTTAGCCATTCGCTTCTAATATTACCTAACTTTACAGCTTGCCTTCGGTTCTTTAGGTAGCTCATAATGAATGAGCAGGCTTCTAACGAGACACCATAGGCATGTAACTTTGCTATTAGAAGCCCATGTGGTAAACTGTCAAAAGCTTTAGAAAGATCTGTTAATACACAACCAACATGACAATTATTATCGAGTGCTTTTCTCCAATTTTCAATGCATTTCACAGTACATTATTGCAGCTATACTGTTTGCGATAAGCAGATAGATCATTTGACAAGTAATCTAACATAAAATCTATTAATTGATCACAAAGAACTTTCTCAAATATCTTTGAGGTTGACCGAAGCACACTTAATGGTCTATAGTTTTCTTTAGCAAGTTGGTCTGACTTTTTATAGAGTGGTGTTATTTCGGCTTTTTTATTGCTGTCAGGGAATTCACAAGTTTCTAAGCTTTTATTTATTATTGGTGTGAGAGAAATGCTTAAGGAGTTTGAGCCAATTTTTAGACATTTTGGAGAGATTTGATCAATTTGATCAAAACCAGTTGCTTTGTTTGGTTGAACAAGTTTAAGTTTGTTTAGCACTGATGATTGACTAACTGTTGTGAAATTAAACTGTTGTTCATTGTTTGTATTCTCATTGATTAGTTTCACACTTGGGTGATCCCTGTAATGGTAAATGACCTGATCGGCTGACATTTCCTTTACTTCATTTGATTCGCAGAGATCACTTGTAACATTTATAAAATATTCATTGAATGTATTGCTGACATCTATTGGTTGGCTAATCAAAGAATCATTTTCATACAATGTGATATTTTGGTTATTTTGTTTGACATTGTTCGTCATAAAAGGTTTAACAATTTCCCAAAAGTGTTTACCTTTGCTTTTCTCGGATTTGCAATTATCTTCAAAGTATTTTAATAAGGATGTCCTCTTTAACTTATTGACAAGATTTCTTTGTTTCTTAAAATTCGCCATGACTCCTGACTTTTACTTTTATGGAATTTTCTTCTCATATTTGCTTTTACATTTATAGCTTTTCTTAAATTGTCATTCATATAAGGTATCTGTCTGTACTTTACTATTTTCTGTTTTTTGGGAACATTTTTGTTTACTATATCCAAAAGCAGAGTATTATGAAACCATAACTGATCATCAACATCGTCAAATAAGTGAGCTATATGAAATGGTGCTGATTCCAGATCTTTTTTATAAGATTCTTCATTAAAATGTTTAAATGTCCTGTAGTATACTGTTTTAGGCTGGTCTGATGGGCAAACTAATTTAGTGGCAGCACTGATATAATTGTGAAAATCACTAGTTCCTAGAGAAATATTTAAGGATTGTCTTATTGACTTTGGATTATTTGTTAAAATTACATCTAGTAGTGTAGGGTTATCTGTGCTTTTAAAGCATGTTGAATTTTTCAATAATTGTTTAAGGTCAAAATTGTCACATATATTACTTAATTGGTTAGATTTTTGCATGAAATTTACATTTAGATCGCCAATTACATAAACACATTCACTTTCTAAAAAGCACTTGTTTAGCATAGTTTCTAAAGCGGAGTTAAGACTAGAGACATTTACATTTGGTGGTCTATAGATATGCAAGAAAAACATATTTTTCTGAGTTGTTTTGATTTGTATAACAATACTTTCTATTCCAGAATCGTTTACAGCGATATCAGATCTGTTTTTATGTGGGATTGTGTCTTTGACATAACATAAAAGTCCACCACCATGGGCATTTCTATCAAGTCTGTGGATCAGGAACTTATCAATATGAAATTGAGCATTGGGGAAAGAGCTATCTAATTTGGTTTCTGATAGAAATAGGATGTCACTATGACCTTTTCTTAGAATTTCATGTATCTCCATAAACTTGCATGACAGACTATTAATATTTAAGTGAGAAAATATAAGGTTTTTTGCATTGTTTTTGGAAAATTTAGAAAGGTCCTCGTATGGATTTTCTACACAATAATTCAAATTTTCTCTACAATCATTAATATTTTCTGTACAGTCATTAGAAATTTCGGCAAAGTCATTTGAATTTTCTGAACAGTCATTTAAATATTCTGCGAAACCATTTGAATTTTCTACATAATCTTTTGAGTTTTCTGTACAGTCATTTAAGCTTTCTCTACAATCATGTTGATTTTCTAAATATGTATTTGAATTTTCTAAGGACTCATATTCTACAATGTCTTCTGTTATGGGATAGCACCGTTGATTACATCACATTTTCGCAATAAATTACAACATGTATTGATACAGTGTCCATTTGAGATAATACAGCTGTTGTTTTCTAATCTGTTCAAAATATGCACATCAGATGAGATTAAATGATTGTTCGTGGTAAAACAGTCAACAATATTAAAAACACATCTTTCAGTACGAGTAAAATCACCAATCTTAACATCATCATTGATGTCACAGTTTTTAAAAGTCATCGACATAAAATTTGCATTCCTGCAAGGCCCGGCCACCTCTCCCTGGCCCGATCTCTAACGCAACTGTTCGCAAAATTTCTTCTTGTGGCCGAGTCCATTGCAGGTGTAGCAACGAAGGGGAGAGTTATGACGACATGTGACCTTCGTGTGAGATGCTTCACCGCAGTTGAAGCATCTCGGTTGTTGTTGTCGAGAGTGGGGCTGGGTACGTCCATACGAGGTGCGAGGGGGGAATACGACGGGGCGGGGGGTAAAATTCCGGGCTTGATGTTGCACTTGCGACAGCTCAGACCTCAACATCATAAGAAGACGTCCGAGCATGTTCAGGCCTTCGCCGTTGTATCCTTTGCCCCAATAGCGGTTGGTAGTATTCTCTATGAGGGGGCGATTCCCAGACTGACGAAGTTCGTCTGAGAATTTAGGGCACTGGCGTTCTTTAGTCTTTAGAATTTCATACATAGCCCCTTGCTGAATGTCTTCCCATTTCTTGTTGGTCGTTAGGGCATCGCCAATACGCTTAGCTGCTAGGGCTGTGGACGATCGTAGTACATTAGCCGCTGCAGTTTTGTCGTCCATGGCAATGCATTTTCGATATTGGAAAGCATGTTCCGAGCTTTCAAAGTTCACATTCCAGATGGTCAATGGAGTGGGGAAGAAGTTACTTAAAGGTGAACGTTCGCCTTTGAAGTAGACGGGGGACGCACTCATGTCTGGGATCAACTGACTAGGGGGCGGGTCGACCGAGAGTGACATGAGTGGGGCAGAAGGAGCAGGTATCGCAGGGGGGGTCGGGGGGCTCCATACCTGCTCGGGCTTCCATGTAGCTCTATTGCCAGTTCTTGGTCTCGACTTGTCACTGAGACTCAAGTTCGACAACAGTTTTTTGACTCCATTTGTTGAGAGGTGGAGCTGGTCTGGCAACAATAGAGCTGAGTCAATGGAATTATCCTGGAAACGAAAGTTCTTATCGTGGTTCACACACAGAACTCCCAGCTCATTTGCGATAGTAACCATGAGCTGGTTGATATTGTCAATTTTGCCACTATCGCCGCGGCTGTCGTTGCGAGGCGGTATGCTGGACAGAACAACCGTTGTGGCAATTCGTTTTGCTACCTCAATTGTAGTCTTACAATCAGTAGCGATCCTTTCAACAGGGCGCTGCGTTGCACTGTCGTTAGTGCCGGCCACAATGACCACTCGCTCGTAACGTTTCTTCTTGGGGTTAATCGCCTTCAACTTCTTACGGACGTCAGGGAAACGTGCACCACTCGTTGAGTCGACAGTCAGGGCGTCAGTGGTTGGTTCGACATCTCTCAAAAGGGAATCACCGATCACCAGGGTACCTTCAGGCTCAGCTTCAGGCTCGTCTTCATCATCTAGATCTGCATCTGGAAGTAATTTAGAAAGAGCAGTGACCTGGGTACATAATGGCAAAAGGGAATTTAATATTGTTTGCTGCTGATTGATTGTATCAATGAGACTCCTGTTCTGTGAGATCACAGAATCCATCTTGACATGCAGTCTCCTCACTTCAGCAGCTAGGTCTCTGCAAAAGGGACATGTAAAGAAAGTAGGTGGGTCAACAATGGGAAAATTTACACAGTCTTTATGAAATGCATGAAGGCATAATGAACATAACACATGACCTGCATTTCTAGCAGCAGCTGTTGTCCTTCCTTCATATTTGCAGGTTGTCAGGCAGACTTTGCTGGGGTCAGTGTTCTTCTGGGGCATCTCATTGGGCTCATCAGGGGGAGGGACTACATCGGATTGACCTGCAGCTCCATCAGCTAGAGGCACTGTGGATTCACTTTGTTGATCTGATTTTGCTTAAATTGCATAAAAATTGCGCTTTTCAATGGTTACCATGGTAACGGTAAGACATTTATGAACTTAATGTCCGTATTTGAGTTGGTACAATTATAATGTGCAACAACGTATCATATTTGTATGCTATTGAACCAGGTCAGGGGCCTGATAGTAAAATTTAGATATTTTACTGGATATGACTTTCATGTGTTTCTGTTGCCGTAGCAACATTAAATATAATGTCATCTTAATAATTTTTTACATGCAGCAAGAATGGAATATGATAGCACTTATTCTGAAAAAATTTTGTCATTATACCTAATATTGTGTAAATGCAGCATTGCAGAACTTGTTAAAGTCAGTAATTTTCATAGAGTCCACCAGAAAACGGTTTTCATCGCAACAGATATATTTCATAACCATAAATAACAAGTGTCATTTGAAGGCCTTCTGAAGATTTGATCCAAAAATGCAAATGCCGTGATTATTATGCAGTCCTCCACATGAAAAGAAATATACCATTACTGTTTCCCAGAAATCTGTTGAAAATAGCACATCGTTGCCATGGTAACGCATTTGTCTCAAAACCTATACCACAATTTGATAGTACAACAACCTGAATTTTGACGGGGAAGTTCCTGGCTACAAAATGGTACCAAATTTGTGATGTTGTCCGACGGGCCCTACGAATCTCCTTAAACATTGCACTTTTTTGGACCTGGCTCCCCAACTATATGTATAGATGTATTATAGGAAAACATATTCGAGAATAATGGCAGGAGTAATTTATGGTCAATCTTATGCATAAACAAGAGAACACGATAAACATATAACTTAGATAAAGGAAGAATAGAATACTGAGTGAATAATTCAGCTGTATGGGCTAAATAATGGGAGTTTGAAATAATTTTAATAAATTTTTTTTGTATCTTAAATAAAGGGTCCAGATAAACAGCAGCAGCGCTTCCCAAAATTTCTATGCAGTATGTTAAGTAAGGATAAATAAAACAGTAATAAAGTGTATTTAGGTATTTTTGTTAAGCAGTTTTTTAACTTTATTTATGATCCCAAAACCTTTAGATATTTTCTAATGTAGCCTAGATGACATTGCCAAGAAATATGAGAGTCTAAATGAATACCAAGAAATTTCACTGTGTTAACTAAAGATATATTTTTGTTATTAAGTATGAGATTATTGTTTATATCAATATTTTGTTTCGCGGTCTAAAGAGCGTAAGTTAGTTTTATTGATGTTTACAGACAATTTATTACAAAGGATCCATTCATAAATCTTGGATAATTCCCTATTAATAGAATTATAGATATTACTAAAATTGTTTCCTTCAAAAAAAAGGTTTGAGTCTATCTTTTAAAACTATGCCAACATATATGACATGGCATGTAATTGCAGGGTTTGAGCCCGATCTTAGTTCTTGCTCTTGAACGATTCCCTGAGCGCCTGACCTCTGGTATAGTCTCCCGGAGCTACTCTCATATACTGATCCCCACCGACTAAAAAACTAATTGCACAAAGGAAATGAAAAGGCCGAGAAATCACAAAAGTGTCTTTAGCTGGCTGTCATTCTTGAGTCATAAAAAAAGCATTCATTGCTATCTGTAAACTAGTATGTGGCCAATGTGATATATCTTATCATGTTTATTGTTGTCCTTGCAGCAAATTGGTACAGAATATGATCTATTATAATTGTCCATAGTAAGTAGCAAACCAAACACTGCAGTTCTTCATGCAACGTTTCAGCATTAGCCAGTTAAATTATACATTGTAAGAAAAAATCAAATGAAAATTAATGTTTTGAGTGCCAAATTAAGACATGTTTCGAATTTGTTTTGGGATTTTGGGACAAGAAAAAATAAGGTGTATTCACACTTAGCGTCTGCTATAACTATGATAACCAGTCTAACTTTCATAAAAGTACTTGGGGGGGGGGTCATGAGTCTGTTGAAATGTGCCGGCTTAAAAATGCGCTGGTTTAAAAATGTGCATCGACAACAAGTTTTTGGCAGCCCCTCCAAGTAATGGAAAAGCCTCCACTCAGCCCCCCCCCCTCCCCCGACAAATAAATCCTGAAGCCGCCACTGAAATGGCATAACACTGATTAAAGAAATTATTTTGAGCTATTAGACTGCTTGATTGGGTTAAAAGAGTTCTCCAATAATATTTAGGCAGTCAATATAAATTCTTGACAGTTAACTCAACCTCTCTTATTTAATTCTTCTATTTGAAGCGTCATCAGTACCCCAATACTCTGAAATCGACAGAAAATGCTTTGCAAAGGTGATAAGATTGCAAAACTTGAAAAAAATCACAAGCTATGACATTTGTGTACTGCATTTCATGCCCTGTGAACCGATTTACCATCCTTGCTGGATGACTGTACCAGCAACCTTGACGGATTTAGGTGCCCTAACCTTCAATTTTTGTTGACATGGTTTCAGCGAAAGTTATTTGAACATTTGAATTCTTTGGATGACGATGAAAGCACGCAATATGCCCCTTCCAATGGACTAATTTGTATTTTTGTATCTATTCCCATATTCATGGAAGACAGTTTCAGCCAAAAGTGGACAGATTTGCCATCCTTGATTCAAATCTTGAAGAGTATACTTGTGATCATTCATATTTATGACAATTTCTTAAAAGTATTTCTTTGATAACATAAATGTTTTAGTTATTTCCTTTACTTTTTCTTGTTAGTGCCTCCCACCCCCAGCACATCTACTGTAGATGGCTTCACAATACTCATTGTTAAAAATATTATCTAGTGAAAGGTTAACAAATTCTAGCAATGCTGACGACGTCACCAAGTTGATTACAGGTCATTTCACAGGGGCAAGTTGTCACAATGCTTATTACTTGTTTATGGATGGTAGCAGCAGCCTGGTAATTAAATTAATTATGATGTTTTCTAGCATGTGAAATATTTTTGTGATGTTATTACAAAAATGTGTCATCTGTCATATGCTATGTGAATATTTCTAAAAATGGGAGTTTATAAATACTTTTTGTGCCATTTTCAAAATTTTCATAATGTTCCAACTTGAGGCAATGTTCCTACTTGCGGCAATTTTTGGGAGATGCATTCCAATGGAAGGGGCATATTGCGTGGTATTAACCCAAAGTCTTCGTGAACAATGTGTCTGTCTTTTCTAAATGGAATGAGAATGTATCCTCTATTGATTACTGAGATATTGGATTGACTTTATGATCGTGCTACAAGTTTACAAGTTTTACAAGTTTATTTCGGAATCCAAATTCAGCATGAGCTGTTTAGGCTTGGAGCCACACTAACAATGAATACATGGTAACAAATAAATAATGGTACAGTATGAATATAAATAGGTATAAAATTATAAAAACATTTAAGAGTATTTAAAAGCATGATATAAAAGCAGCAGGTATACGATTGTACCTTAAAAACGAAAGTCATGCAATATTAAAACCTCAAGTGTGAAATCAGTGTCTTTTTAAATGTATTGATTTCACAATTGCTGAGGATAAGCCGGGCCTAGATGTCACAGGGGCAAGTTGTCACAATGCTTATTACTCAGCTATAGGTGGCAGTTGCTATCTCATTATAAAATTCTTTTCAAGATTTGTTCATTTGTTAAACTTTTTTGTGAAGTGTTCGGAAGAATTTATAATCTGTCATGTGATATGTGAACTTTTTAAAAATTATATTTTTAACAAAATTGTTCACCCCATTTCATTTTCTGCCAATTTGAGACACAATTTACTGGTAGAAATTGGCCCTGATTTACAATGGTATGCACCCAAAGTCTTCAAAAGGTGCGGATTTGTGTTTTTCAAAGGGAATCTGATGTATTCCAAGCTTGGATTTATATAGAGAATCTGTCAGAGATGTAAGATTGGCTTTATGAGTGTGACAACTTGCCGCGGACAATATTTACTAAGCTACTGCTTTACTGAAGTAAATATTTTTTCACAGAAAATGAATGTAAATCTTTTTTACAAAATGAGATAGTTACAGAATTAATCCAATATGTATTTCAAGGAACAAACTGAACCTAGATAAATTTGAAATCCGATAAGTGTCAGCTGCAAATAAATATTCTTATTTCATGGTATATAGTTATTTAAGTACTTAGTTGTCATACTAATTCATTCGCTATTTTATTTAAGATTATTTTAGTTGTATGTCCATGATTATTGATGTGTTTTCTTCTTTTGCAGGGGGACCACTATTACTGCTGTTATGGCAAGATTGAGATTCCTTATACACTTACCCGTGCACTGGAATCTAGAGACCTGACTAAAGATCAGGTGAAGAAAGAATACTCTCTGTATGCAGACACCATGAAGTCAATTCTACGTGATCCCATTTACCACAATCATGCCCTGGTTTTAAACTGCAAAGATTATTCCACTCTGCCAGATGACCTTTGTGATCTGATAACAAAACAGAACAAGCAACCACCACTTCGCATTGACACCAATCCCAGGAATCAAGGTGAAGTACATTACAAGTGTTTATTCCTTTTAGTTACACTTAGCGCTAATGAGAGAGTATCTGTAATGATAGTAAAGTACAAAAGAGGGAAGAAATGTTTTATGTTTGCAAATAAGGGCAGCCATTAAACCCAGAGACATAATAACCCCCCCCCCAAATTGTTTTCTTCAATTGTGTTCCAACTTCTTGGTAATTTTGATAAGGCATGCTGGTCTTTAGTTAAATTTAACAATCATTTGTTGAATCATGTTTACTATGGCACTTCATCTCATGGAATAGTTGCCTTCTGTGTAGTTTAAGAAAAAATTGCTCCTTTAAAAAAAAACAAATTCCTGACGCAGGAAGTTTTAAAGCCATTCTTTTAGTAGTCCCATACCTAATTTCATCTTGTGTCTTATGGAATACTTAGGACAGCTGTGAGGTGAATATTGGCTTTTTACATTTCATTTTCTGGCATGCAGAAAAAGTTGCTCCTAAAAAATATGAACTCACTGTTCCCTTGGGCAGTTAAGACATGCATGAATGAGGAATCTATAGAGGTATCCTTAGCATTTCAGATGCCATTAAAGTTGGTACTCAAAATCAGAGTCCAATTTGCAGAGGCAAAAGTAAAAATGTTGTGCAATTTGAATTAACAACATTAAATCAAACCACAACTTCTGACTCTCATAACAGACCTGTGAAATCTAGTTGCATCACATTCTAAGCTTATTGTATTTTGGTCTAAGCAAAAATATTCGGATGATTCTTCTGGTCTTACACAAAGTTGATCTAACAATGTTAGGGTTCAATGTCTCCTTCAGTGTGATGTATGCAAGATTAAGTTCCATTTTGTAATTAAATTTGGTGTGAAGGAATACGAGAAACAAAACAGTTTTAATATGACATGTACACTGTCAGGATTGGTCATTTTCACTTTTCGACATAATAGGGTAATGTTCTTTGATCTGACACTTTAGAAGCGTCTCCTTGAGTCGGACACTTTTTGTTGGGCTGTATTGGCCAATTGAGAGCTCCTGTATCTATATATTTGGTACCAATATTTAGCTTTAGACCTCCTTTATCTGTACCCAAAATATCAGCATGATACAAACAAGTAAAGTGGGTTTTTTATGGTCCTACAGATGGGGTAAAAAACCTGTTTTTCTCTCGAATCTGTGTCAGAAATTTGTGAATTGTATAAGAATATTGTCCTGTTTCAATTATCTGTTGCTGGCCTATGGCATTGATCTGACTTCTGTTTCTTTCTCATTTAGTTATGAGTAAGATTAACCTATCCTGTGCTCTAATATGGGTTTTTTAAATTGAAAGGAAGACACTAAAGCACCTGTATCCTTGATGTCATGTTTTTAGAACACAGCTGTCCGACTCAAAGATACCCTATGTCATTTTTTTTTTTCAGAAATTTAGCAGCTAATTTAGTTCTTGTGCTGTCCCAATTTTCAATTTTCTGTTACATTTGGTAAAAACCTTTAATTTGAGGCCCTGGTTGACAATCAATAACCCATAGGCCAAGCAATATATAACTTTTTAAAAATGTACAGAATATAAGTGGCCGACTCAAAGGACTTTACCCTATCCCATACAGCAATTTTACATCCAAAATTACCGCACTGCCAGTGGCGTATTTAGGGGGGGTATGGTGCCACGCCCCCCCCGGCCCAAAATTAACACACAACAGATAGGAAGTGCCGCAGGAGTGCCACAGAGCGCCGCCTATTTGCCCCTTGTTATGCCCCCCTCAGGCCATTTCTAGATAGGCCCCTGCACAATGCTTTGTTGTAGGGCACATTGCTGCCACATCAGCATCCAGGCTCCACAAAACAACACAATGGCAGCATGCTTTACGTGCACAAACACGAGAGTCAGCTTCTTCATGGTCACTGAAGAGTTCTGGTACTACATTGTTACTGCCTTCCTCCACTAGAACAACTGTCTTTGCATCAGAGAAACCACCAGATAGATGCAGCTTACTGCCATCAGAGAGTCTGTCTTGGCAAACAGCAGCCCACTCCACCATGAGAAAGTGGGCAATATTAGCCTAGTTGGCCAGATTGGTCAGCAATTTCTGTCGCTGTCTTGGCAGAGGTGTGCTTCTTCCGGATTGACAATCTCTGTCATCTGAATAGTTCCTCTATGGCTTCATTCGCCACTTGTGATTGACATGGCCCTGTATCGATCACCACCAACAGCGATGTGACTGAATCTTGAAGAAAGGATGGCCTGCAGGAGAATGTCAGAAAGTTCTCCAAATGTGGAGCACACTGATGCATCTGTACAAACCATGTGTAGTACCATCATCAAATCCCCTACAAGAAGACTGGGACTGATTATTGCTGAATGGTTTGTTTCAACATGACCTTTCTCAAGCCAATTTATGGCCATTGCCTTTGCAGTTTTTCACATTGATCCATCTAGGTTAAACAAAGACAGAGGGACAGAGGACAACTCAAAGCAGAGTGGTTCCTTGAAATCAATTTCTCTTGCTTGGGCCACCACTGCTAGTCTACTGAAGACTTGTTTGTCATTCTCTATCATTCTTTGATGTCTGGTTTTGGCTTTTGTCTGACTGATATAGGGCAGTTCAGACTGGCGAAGGACTTGATTATTTGACTATGAATGGGAGAAAAGAAATCCTCATCTGCTGAATCAAGGCTTGTCTTTCCTTTGCTCCTTGCCTACTTGTCAGACACTGCATAGACTGTCTTGTACATCTCTAGGAGCAACAGCTGAGGTCGAAAAGTTTACTGGGGCCCGGGCACTTTGTTCTGAACCGAAGATCCTTGTTGAATTTCAAAAGGATCGACCATCCACTCGCAAACAGTCTCAACGATGTCTTGAACAGCCTTTTCATCTCTTTGCACACAAGAAGAGGAATCTTCTTTGTATTTGCTTGGATGATTGTCTCCCACACCACACACTTGCTGGAAGGAAGATGTACATTGGCCTTTAATGTGAGCGGTCTTAGAGAACTTGATAAGTGCTTCATCTTTAGTGCAGAGATGACGATACTTTCCACAATATTTGTTGATTGTTTGTTTGATGGCCATGTCGTGCCAGATTCCTGCAAAAGGTCTTGTTGAATGGTGGATAGAAGTACTGCCATCATACAAGGATTGGAATATGTCTGGCTGTTCTTTCTGAAGAAGCCTGTTCTCGGCAACGTTAACAGAACCCCAACAAGCATAATTTTGGTGGCCACAGACGAAGTCTTTTCAAATCCGCAAAGGTCTCAAACTCCAAATGATGAATGTCTTCTCTCTTGGCTGCTATGTAATTTAGGAGTAGCTGGGAATAATCACTCACATAGTTGTCCCTGTCTACAGGTGGACTGCTCTTGCATTGCCACAGATCAGAACATATGTTGTCTTGTGTTGTCACCAAGTGACTAGTGTGCTACAGTCCAACTCACAGAGGACTGGCCTGTGTGCCATTTGTCTCTGATTGATTTGCCTAGTTTCATCTCCCTTTCGTGTAGCTTCGTGACCCCAAGGTGTGATTTAATTGACCATGTACCATGAACCCTTAATAGGCAGTAGCTACAAGTAGCTACTGTATATGCCCTGTATCATGATGGGCCCTTTAAGAACACATGTTTTGTCTTATCAGCCTCACATTAATCAGCTGTCAACTAACTCCTCAGCTAGCCTCCTTGATTGCCCTAGAAAGGAACCATCTGGAAAGGGGTGCTAGTTTTACCCCTTCTGTGATACAGTAAGTATCTACATGTACATGATTCTTTCTCATAGACTCATATGTACTGTCAATTGGCATGCTTAGTTAATAAGTCAATCAATCAATCACTCAATCTATCTATCTATCTATCTATCTATCTATCTATCTATCTATCTATCTATCTATCTATCTATCTATCTATCTATCTATCTATCTATCTATCTATCTATCTATCTATCTATCTATCTATCTATCTAATACTTCAATTATATAGTTATTTTAAATATACAGTAAAAGAAAATTTCAAAACTGCAATTAATCAAGAGCCATTAAGAACAGAAAATATGTGCGAAAACAGAAATCATATTTCAAAGTTTTAAATACTGGCAGCATGAATTTGAACATGATTTCACGAATATCATCTTTGCCGTTCCCGTCTTTTCTCCACTTTTTCAGGAATTTCCTCCTGTTTTAATTTTGTTCTCAACTTTCCACCTTTTATTCCCCTTTTCAACTGTTCCCCACCCTCTTGCCTGTTGTAGGATTCTGTTCCCTCATTTTCCACATTTCCCCATTTTTTCCAATTTCCTCGTTTTTTCTCCATCTCCAATATTTTCTCCATTTCCTCATGGGGAGGGGGGGGGGTCTTGGGTGCTACTGATTTTGGCCAAGCAAAATACTGCCCAGCAAGCACCCATCAAACCCTCACTGTGATGATCACAGCATAATCAGACAAGGTTCTCAGTGGGGTATGACATTTGAAAGCAGTAGGCCAATATATGGATCCAATAGACTGTAATAAAGTATTTCACCCTGTGTGTCTCTGCATCTGTTTATCTACCTATCTTATGTATCTGTTCAGTTCTTTGGACGATGATGGTAGCTCATACAGATCCATTGTTCAAAGCTCAAAAAATTCAGAAATTGTTATATTTGTCGCAATTGTTAATTTATTACTATTTTTATTTCATTACCTCCTTTTGTGAATTAATGTAAAAATGCACCTGAACCAGCGGCTTCATGCCAATTGGGTGCATTAAATAAACTCAAACTCAAACTCATTAGTAGCGTGGTTGGCTGCCAATCAAGGTGGCTATCCACTGTCTTTTCATTTCTGTTAAAAGAGACATATCTGAGTGTGATCTTAGTTAATTTGAACGAGAGGTAAAGAACTTTCCTTATAATTGACACACAATGAAAGTTGTATTACGGTAATCAGCATTTCATGAAGACTTTGTTTATTTTGCCATGATAACTAAATTGTACAAAATAATGAAAATCTACTTTTTTGGTGGAGGGATAAAACTTTTGCGCCTCCTTGAAAGCTCAGTACCAGCAGGAGGCTCAGCTCAGCTGGAGTCTGCTGCCCCAAAGTTGGGCTGGGGACACCCTTGTGAAACTGTTCCTGGGGAAAAGGGCAATTTGTTATCCCATTTGTCAAAAGTTAAATTAGTAAAAAAAATCATGTCATCAACTGGATTGGGGGGGGGGGAGTTGTACCACGTGGCTCATGAAGGGTAAGGTTGACTTACTCAGTATCTCTGCCTCCTCAGGCCATATGGCAGTTGTAAAAGTAAAACCACTTATTTCACATACTCGTACTGCATGGTTGTGTTACCATGATGCATGTATGAAGATTGCTAAGAAGAAGAGATTGATTTTTTGGCATATAGATTAATAGCTAGCTAGATAGACAGATAGTCAGATGGATAGATAGATAGATAGATAGATAGATAGATACATACATACATACATACATACATACATACATACATACATACATACATACATACATACATACATACATACATACATACATACATACATACATACATACATACATACATACATAGAGTAGGTCGGGGCATGCGGCCCCCCTTAACTTCGAGGTGCGATTTGACCTACTTTTTATGGGCGATTATTTGAATGCTTATGCTGTCAGGAAGGGATCACTTGACTCTACTAATAACTAGAGAAACAAATGTCTACCAATTTTAATAAAGGAGTTACGGCCATTTTTGTAAAAAAATTAAAAATTGCCTTCTTACCCCACCCATCGGGCAAGAAGCCCCCCTATTATAATCCTATGGCAATTTTTTTTGCGAGAGCATTCAGCCTAAAAGTTATTTCTTAGGGTTCTTCTATCCTTTTTAAGGCATTCTATTCACTTTTTCTGAATTTCAGAATTTTTCTGTTCATACTTTTATTTTTTAATATTTTTTGCCCTGTTTCAATTTTGGACCCAATTTTTTTCTATTTCAATTAGCTATTCTATCAAGTTTTAAGGTAAAGTACACATTAATAATGGTTCCTGAAGCAGCTTCGACCCCCCAGTGAAGGGGGCGTCATGCCCCATATCATGTGGGGCCTCTCGCCCCAAACCCACATATTTTAATTTGACCTCTATATTTTGAACTAAAATGCAAAAAACATGATCCAAATCATATCGATATGATAGTCATAAAGTGAAGCAATGTAGATATCCATTATACTTTAAAAAATTTCCAAAGTTATTTCTGACAACCCCTTTCAAAGAATTAGTCAAAGTTACAAAAACCATGCACATTTTTTTCTTCCTTTAATTTCTACTATGGTTTGGTGCTGTTTGCCCTGAAAATTTGTGACGTCACCTAAAACGCCTCAAGCTTCAATCCTATCAATAGATAAACGCACCAAAAATGTAAGTTTGGATATAAGCCTGGAGGGGCCTCTCACCTAACCCGGGCTTCTTGCCCCGACCTACTCTACATACATACATACATACATACATAGGTAGTCACAAATGTTTTATATTTAGAGGTTTGTGTCATGTTTGAATCTTTTATTCACACAGAAGAGCTGAGATCATTTCAGAATTCATATATATGAAAGAAAAGACATTATAATATTTAAAAAACGAACATATATTTTGTTAATTATTACATGAGCATGTAAGTGAGATAAGCTGTATCTTGTAAATCTTAAGTCTATTAACTCAAAACATTGGAGAAAAAATACACGTTTTTTTGGCTAAGAAAAGGGTGCATGTTTAGCATCCCTTTGATTTCAGTTGATTTCAGGGAGGGCACTGAACAGGATACTGAAAAATAGTCAACCCTTTCACCCTGGGCAGCTGATGAGTATCAGGCTGTCAGTCACAAACAGCAGGGTGCCACTCACTGATTTGGACTTGTAAACCACACTCGCCTGGTCCAGCCCTTCTTCAGTGGGAGGGACAGTTCTCCCGTGGCCTAACTGGTTTACAAGTGCGCTTGTCAACTGGCTTTGAGGGCGTGGGTTCGAATCTCACCCCGGGAACTCACTTTAGTCCAACCCATGGGACATTAAATGGAGGCGGGTTGTATCCAGTGTTCTATGCTGGAGCAACTGAAAGACCCTGGGCATCCTTGAATTAATAGGGTATGTGCCAGACTCACAGTCTTCTCATCTCATCATCACACGGCGATCGCCTGCCTCGATATAGCCCACTAAGGTGCTGCAGAGGCATAAAACACAAACAAAATCTTCAGTGGGAGGGGGGTAATATGATATCTCATATGTCAATAGGTTAATTGGTTATCAAAACGAAGACAAAGGAGACAAAGTTTGTGGGCCTTTGCAGACTGTCTGCAAAGGAGCCACCAGTCTGATATGATTCATACTGTATTCCGCGAGCTCGTGCGAGCGTCCACATACTTTCAACCAGAGGAACACACACAATTTTGTCTGGAAGACACCGGGGCTGTTTCTGAGTGTGCTGATGGCCTTGTCTACTTCCTTAGAGAATGTGATTGCCTATCTTATCTTATCTTATCTTATATTGAATAGAAATTTTGTGAATGTGCAATGGAATTGGAACTATTTCTTGGGACAGCAATGCTGTAGCATAGAAAATGAACTTTTGTGCCAGGTGGCAGCAGCATGCAGTTCTCATTTTCACCAGACTGTTGTTGTCCCAAAAGACGAAAGTGTCCGAACTTGATCTGCTTTTTTTAACTAAGTCATCCACAAGGGAGTGAATTGGCTTCATTGACTCAACAAAAGCAGAAACTTCATTTGCAGCTGTTAACGTGGTGCTGTCATTATCAGTTGTTTTCAATGAAATAACTTACATGCCTTGGAACAATTCATCACTTCAGCATTGCTTTCCTCTGTGATTGAAGGTTACAAGAACTTGGCAAGGGCAATCCACTTGAGGCGGTTCATTGCTTCGTTCATCAATTTATGAACTCTTACTCCCTTGATGTATGCCTTTCCTCTCATTATGCGTGCTATAGTTGATGAACTGCATATGTTGCTCTCCACCAAACATCATTCACTCTCCTCCATGATCTTTCCCAGGTCACCCATGAAATTCATGGCTCTGTGCACGCCACCCATCTCAAGAAGTCCATTTGAAACTCTTCCATGTTTCTCCATTTGATGATTTGAGCCTTGCTGTAGATGGCCTCATCATACATAGCAACAAGTGTCCAGTTTTGACCCAGTGATCTTAACATCTCTTGAAACTGACACATCAAGTCAACAGCTGATACTGGCAGTATTGGACAGTATTCAATATTGGTAGTGACACTTCCAAATTGACTCAGGAGACCATGGTACACTGTCCATGTATGGTGCATGCAGGCTGAATGTCCAAATTGAATTATTTCATTGGTAGCATTCGCAGTGCAGTAAAGGCTTGATCCATAGAACCCATATCAGAATGGTGTAGTGAGCATTCCAGAAACCACTCTATCTTGACTTTGTTTAGCAGATGTTGTGGAGAGACATTCCTCCCACTCATTTTTGGACAGGCTTATATTTCCTGATGAGCTTGGCTTGCTTTTACAGATCTATCCCTCTGAATTACATCACTCTGGACTTCTGAAAAGATATCTGTTGGAAGTTGTGAAGCTTGGTTGGTCTGAAATAAGACTGTGTTAATGACATCATAATGCTCTCCGTCAACAGACTGAGTTGCTCTGATGAAGTTATCTCCAGCTCCTCCACTTGCTTTGCCTGGAATCATGTTGGAATATACAGTATGGCTGGGTTGGGTTAAGAATTTTGTAATTTGTAAATTTGTCCAACATGACATTGTGTCAATTCGGGAAATCTGATCATAGCTGATTCCATGTCCAAGATGGTTAATCGTTATAACAACTTCTTTTGATCTGATGTAAAGTGATTCCTAGGCCTACGTGTTTAGGCATGATACTCTGGCCCAAGAATGGACATAATATAAGATCTTGACTGATTGAGAGAATATGCCTGAGCATTGACGGGCTGACTTGTGAAATATTGTTGACGTCTTCAAACTTTTGTTTACTACATAGAGCCAGTAGATAAAGCGGTACAGTTTGCTTGGCACTTCTGATTCATTTTTCTCCATCGATAGATCTTCAGGATTGAGTGGATTAACCTGAATGCCTGTGCTAGATTTCAAAGCATTCCTCAAGGAAAGAGCAGCATGAAACAAAGTTTCATTGTTGGACTGTTCAGATAAAGCATCAAATAGAAACTCTTCATTCACTTCAGAGGACCCGAACTTCTCCTTCATAATTGCAGCTGTACTGAGGATTTCCTTTATTGATACATTGCTACTTATGACAATTTTTGGCTTGTTCTCTGATATTCCAATAATACTAATCTTGTCGCCAAGGTGATTGACAAGTTTAGATTTGAGCTTGTGCTTTGCGTAGATTATGCTTTCATCCTCGCTGATATACTTTCTGAGACATTCTTGGTACATGACAAGCATTTCATTGATATTTACAGCTCTTCCACCATCTAAAATGGGCTTAACATTTGGTATCAGATCATTAATGGCTTTGTCATAAAGATTTTTTAATCTGATTTTGCTGTTTTCACTTTCTTCATGAGGTAATTGCTATGACATCCTTTGTGGTAATGTGCACCGAGGTTACAAAGTTTAGAAAAATCTCCTACTTTACTTTGCAGAACAAAGTCATTCAAGTCTGTGGCTTTCTTTTCAAGAGTCTTACAGTACACATCAGTGCTGACTTGGATTAGCTTCCTTTTCTTATCATGTGATTTTTTTATCGCAGAAGAAAGAGAGATTCCAGTCAATATTTGATCTCAGCCACCAGCTTTCAAGAAGGTCACTATCCTGAGTCGTCTGAGATGGCGCTGCATCTTTTTAGCAGCCTTGCTACATTGTTAGAGCTGGTGAAGGAAGAATAACAGCTTTGTGCCACTTGACTTCGCCTACTTCAGTGAACTTCCAAATCTGATCATCATCAATCTTCAGCTGGTCACATAGGTTGTCAAAGATTTTCGGGTCACCTGCTTCTTTCTTTAGATTTAAAACTTGCAGAAAAGTTGCTTTCCCAGCATCAGAAGCTCAATTCTTCAGAACTGGTCGCTTAACAAATACGGAATTTTGATAAGTTGATGGACGATCAGGGCTTCTTTGTGATCAGTCTTAAAGGACTGGAATCCATCTGCAATAAGGAACATGGTGCACTTTTCCAAGAATAGAATCATGAATCATAAGTAAAAATTTCAAAAACAATACGAAAATGATTCAAATGTAAGATATCAAATATTCAAATTAAAAACTGTTAACTTGCCAAATGGCAGATTAAACGTTTTGTCAGCCATCTGACTCACCAAAAAGACATGCTTTAAGTACAAGTTAGGTCATTCGCTCTAAGCATTTTAGTTTCTCCAAGTAATAAGGACGACAAAAGATACTTATCATGATTATTTTATCTTGTGGTAATTTTCCTCCCACACAGATGTGACAAGGTTAAAATATTCATGCATATATGTTAATGATACATATCCAGTTAATTATTTCTTATACCGTAATATGGGGTGAATCGGGACAGTTTTGGCAGTTTTTCTGTTATAGAATGGCCACAAATCAACCCAGAAATCGAAATATGGTGTCAAATTGTGTCCACACAGTGTCCTTGAATGTAGTTTAGTGTTAAAAAAAATGTACAAAGAATCTGTCAACGCAGCATTGTAGTATGTGGTCTCAGCTTCGATTTGATGTAAAAATCAAGAAAATCTGTTAGGAACATTTTGAGAAAATTGAAATTTAAAATTTTTGGTTTTTCACACCCTTTTTGCATGCAAAATATCCAATACATAATTTTTGAAAACGATCTGTTGGTATGAGTTGAATGTAGAAATGCTTTCTTCGACCACCCTGATGCCTATATTAACAGTTGAATTATGTTTAAGTGAATTTTAAAGGAATATATTCAGAAGGTGTAACAAAATTGCTAGACTACATCCTCATGTTTAATGGTGACTATACTACAGGTTAAGTTATTTAACAAAAAGTAATACCGTAATATGGGGTGAATTGGGACACTGGGGTGAATCGGGACAGAACAGGGAAACATTTTATTTGCTCAAAAAGCACCAATTTCTACTTGCCTTAGGAATTTGATTTTTGGCACATGTTTAGTAAACCTACCAGCGCATATTGTGTTAGAATTGCATACTTCTATCTGCTGGAATATTGATTTAAAAAATAAGTTGCTAATTTTGTTAAATAAAGAAAAATTTTACATATGTATGACCATTTTGGTATCTCTGGTAATAAAATAAAGACATTTTTAGTAAATCGGTCTTTATCTCAAACACATGATAATGGTATAAAAATCAGTTATACCAACGGCATATTTGTGGTATACGGGATATATACAGCCTCGGTGGGAAATATAACCCACGGGCTACGCCCTCGGGTTATATTTACCACCTCGGCTGTATATGTCTCCGTATACCACATATGCCCATGGTATAACTACTATGTATATATCTTCTTTTCTTTTCACATTTCTTACATCGTTTAAAAATTACTGTGTTGGTTATTTAGGCCTATTATAATTTGTTTTATATTTGTTTTGATATTAGATGGTGATTTGCAGACAAGGGTTACATGTTCATTTGAAATTGAGAAAGTAAATGGCAAGCATCCTGGCAGCAGGAGTGATATAATAAGAGTCAAAATTTATAAAAAATTAAGAGAGTTCAATGTAGGGAGGATTGTTCCACGTAGAGTCATATTTTGCATGGTATATCACATAAGAGCTGATGAGTGCTATTTTAGCAATTTTGATAAGAGCCGTTTTGGTTAAGTTGTTGTTCGTAGTCTGTTTGAAAAACCATTTCATACGTTTTTCATTTTCCTTGGTGATAAAACCTCTATAGCCAACTTCCGCAGGGAATTTTTTAATTTTTTTATCTATGCCGTTGGCTTCAATATCTGCAATGAGCTGCTTACAGCGTTCTATTATTATCTTATAAGTACTGTCTTTATTTGTTTCAAATTGCACAGATAGTTTAAATATGAATAATTTCCTGTTTGTTTCATCATACACAACCAAGTCCGGTTTCAGAGTCATGACCATAACATCCACATGGATGGTTGTGTTTCCATCATGCATAGCTGGGATGTCTGCACTTATTCGAAGGCTGCTTCCATCAGGCATTGAGAGCTTGATGGCATTGAACAAGTGGTGTATTATAGAGTTGTGGCGCCACAGATAGCGGTCTAGCATGGTGGGACAGAAATTCAGCACATGGTGCAGAGTTTCTCTTGAGTTGCAATTGAACGTTTCCCCCATTGTTTGAGACTGGCATTTGTGGCCAATGTGTCGATGTTTGCATTTACAGATATTCTTTCATTTTATAGAACATGTTGAAAATCAACTTTGTTTTTCAACTTCAAGCCTAACATTACCAGTGGCGGATACAGGGGGGGGGCCTAGGGGGCCCGGGCCCCCCCCCCCCCTAGACCACAAAGATTGATAGTAGCATTTTGAAGAAAAATTGCGATAAAAAGGGCCCGCGAATGTCGAAACACTTCCGGGCCCCCCCTAGACTATCGTGTCTGGATCCGTCACTGATTACTCACTTAATTTATTTGGTTCTAAATAGATGTGAAGTTAAATTAAAGATGTTAAATGACTTTTCTTGTTTAAAATGGACCAGTCAGAGGACAGCAATTTTCGCAACTTGCCAGTCTAACCTTGTACAACAGAGCTCTATTTTTTATACTCATTCTGAATTAGTATTTTGTTCATCTGAAACACTTTTCGTTTAAATACCTTTTCAGTTAATAAAACATATTTTTTGATGAACAAAATACTGATTGCTTCACCTGCAAGCATCATGAAATCATTTTTTAAACATGGACCAATCACTGGACAGCAATTTTCCGAACTTGCCACTCTTACCTTGTTAAACAAAGCTCTATTTTTTACACTAACTATGAACAAGTATTTTTTCAATCTGAGACACTTTTCGTTTAAATACTCTTTCATTTCCTAAAACATAATTTTTGATGAACGAAATACTCAGCCAAATAAAAAACTGTTAACTTGCCAAATGGCAGATTAAACGTTTTGTCAGCCATCTGACTCATAAAAAAGACATGCTTTAAGTACAAGTTAGGTCATTCGCTCTAAGCATTTTAGTTTCTCCGAGTAATAAGGACGACAAAAGATACTTATCATGATTATTTTATCTTGTGGTAATTTGCCTCCCACATAGATGTGACAAGGTTAAAATATTCATGTATATATGTTAATGATACATATCCAGTTAATTATTTCTTATGTTAGTTTTCGTTAAATAACTTAACCTGTAGTATAGTCACCATAAAACATGAGATTTGTCAATCACACAATATCCAATTCACATATTTCTGAAACCGAAATGCAATAATTGGTTAGCAACATAGTTAAATATATACATTTTTATAATTCATTCATTTTTCAAAATACATAAATAACTCATTTATTATTGGAAAGCTGTGTTTCTTAGCTTTAATTTAGTATGCAGCATGTGAATATTGCTACAGAATGTGAGGAGAAATTAATTTACTGTGCGTCCCTGACACAGTTCTAATATTCCCCAACATCAAACGAGTAGGGTGCTTTAATACTAACATAACTGAGAAGTGCACCACTGTAAAGTTATCTTTAGTATTTTGAGAAATGTATGATGCCTTTTTGGGTGCTAGCTTTTTTTTCATTCCTGAAAAGTTTTGCGCACTTTAATATTTGGTAAATTCTTCAATTATTTCATATACAATCATAATTAATTTGGCAAATCGTTACACTACGCATATATGAATGAATGGTTGGAAAGCAGTGTTTCTCAGCTTTAAGGTGATATGCAACTTGTGTATATTTCTACAGTAGGTGAGGAGAAATTGAATTATTATAAATGCACCCCTCACACAGTTGTAATAATTCCGATCATCAAAGTAGTAGGATGCATTTATACTGAAATAACGGAGAAGTGCACCACTTTCAAGATATACATCCACTGTAGTAGTGATATGTTACAGTAGTGTTTTCGAAAATGTTTTCATTTTGCTGCAGTAGGTGAGGAGAAATTAACCTATCATGCATTGCACCCTTGTTGCAGTTCTAAAATTCCCCAACATCAAAGGAGTAGGGTGCATTAAAAGTGAAATAACAGAAAACTGCACCACTTTGAAGACATACATCCACCCCAGCGGTCATCTGGGGTATTTTTGGGATTGCATGGCACCACCTGCATTTTTCTAGCTCTTGGATTGAACCCTCTGAGTTTTTTGGGTCCTTGGCTCTTGGACTAATCGGTTTTCTTGCTGTATTTTAGAAAGGGAGGCAGATTTTCTGGTGAATTTTTGTGTATCAGAATAGGCAGCAAGATGAGGTTGTAGAGTGCGAACTAAGGTAAATTTTGATACAAAATAGTATGTGTCTACCTTCAATAGAAGTGCATAGGATGCAAGTAGGTGGCAGGTCACACTGCAAATGCATACATAGGGACACCTGGCGAAAAAAGGAAGTTTATAGGTCGTGACGACCTCTAACAGGGATACATGAAAGTGGCTGGGTTTGGAGAAGGATATGAATAATGGAAGCAAACTCGCACTCACTCAGATTCTCGGATGGAATCCATCACTTGTATTTGCCTAGGATTGTGGGTCATTTTTTCATTGGCCCCTAACCGTTAAAACGATCGCCATCTTACAACCCGGTAAACAAGTCAGCCATGCTGCAGTGCAGATAATTCTCAATTGATTGTCAGCAAGTTTCCTCTTCGCTGACAGAATAGGCAACAATAGCACGATCTATATATACGCTTCAGCAGGACCAACTATTCTCTGCAGCTTAGAAACCATTGGGAGCATTGGGACTACTTTCCATGCAGAGCTACAATGTTTACATGTGTGAGAGGGCTGTATCCATGGGCCCTGTTAAAGTGAAGCGTCAAACGCGAGTGCAAGTTTTCGCGAACTGGTGCTCCGCTAGGGCGAGTATGTAATGGAAGTGAGAAATATGTGCGTGGATGGAGGTTTGAATCGAAGGGAAAACGGGATTGAGAAGCGCTTATATTAGGAAAGAAGCATATTTGAAAGGCATGTGAAAATAGGAAGGAAAATGTGTGGTAAGTGAACAGGAAGTTGGCAAATATTATAAAGTATTACAAATAGAAAAAAATTGATGTACAGTCGGTGTCATTTCTGTAATGGGTGGTCGTCATCAAATATCTGACAAAAACAGCACTAAAACATAACAAAAACACAATAAACAAATTACAAATCAGCTCATCTACTCCTCATCTACTGAGTGACCAGTGGATGAGGAGAAATCAGACCAAACACCAGTTCGCATGTTGTGAGACAAACTGTAGTATAAGACTTAACATGTTTCTTCAATTTTGCCAAGGACAATTTTTCAATAATTGCACCATGTTATGCCGCAGGAGGCCGCTCATGGTAAAAAAAACTCTGTACAATGTCCCTTCTCTTATTAATTACTGTCCCTACTGTAATTAATTCAGAAATCACAATCATAGCAATAATGTTAAAGCATCAAATGCACGTTTGAAACTTAGTAAGAACTTTTGAGATAAATGTTTTGTCTATTTTTTAGCCTCAAAAATTACAGTGATTCAATTGTATATGAATCACAGTTCTTAAGGTTTTAGTACAATTTAACATACTTAAATTATTGAAGTGAACTGAAATTATATCTCAAGATTCAGCTCAAACAGCACAAAATAAATGTTATACCATTCTTGATTCCACATAACGTACATATTAATGGGCATGGGTATGTAATACATACAAGCATGCCTACATAATGTCTGTTGTGGACAGAAGTTCACAGTTTCCATTGATTGTGTGATTGCAAGTCTCGAATGATGCTGATCCTATTGCCCACAAAAACATGAAATCGCCTGGCCCCATTTTTAATATATTTCAACACAGTCTCGGAATCAACCCAAATCACAGATTCAAGAAGATCCAATTCAAGCTGAGAGGCAACACAGCATCAGTCTGAGCTGCAAGTACTGATGCTTGAAGTTCCAATGACACTATCCGCCAAGCGAAGATATAAGCAACAACCAGCAATGCAGCTCCATCATTTCAGTAATGCCAGTCAGCGTATGTTCAGTTTTTGCTGAAATTCAACCAAGCATGGTTAATAAATAGTAGATAACTAGCAGTTAATAACAGTAGCAAGTTCAAGCATTTTGTGTGCAGTAACTGTTTGTAATAATGTTGGCTGTCCCTTTCAGTGTTATTACATATCTCGTATTGGTGTGCCAAGTTCTTTTCAACTGCCACAGATCTCTTGTGATGTCAGTATCAGCATAATGATTTCACAGTTGGTAATTTCGCAGTTTCAGCTGTGTCACTTGGAACCCTTTCTGATCACACCATTACAAATCCACAATAAGCTGTTACATTGTTGCTCAACATGGATTATTCAGTTTGATGTTTTGAATAAATCCAAAAGTTTACAATATCCTGCCCCATGGATTTTGTATATAACTGCTATCAGTTTTAGCACTTTTGCAACAAAACAAATTCATTCACTCTCACGTTCATTTGTTAGTCTGAGAGGTTATCATGTGCTGCTCTGTCTTGGCAAAAATAATACTCAGGGACAATTAAGATTTTAAGACCTAGGGGGGAGAGGAGTTTTGGTTGGGGGCATTCTTATCACTGATTTCCAAAAATGTTTATTTGACGATCGAAATTAACCTCCTTGTCCGGCCTTTTCCCAAACTTTTGGGGAGGAACTACACTTTCTCGTCCTCTGGTATGCCCATGCAATACCGCCACGTTCACTTCCAAAATATCTCCCCATCATCCCCATGCCAGTCATCAATTCTGAACAGTTTCTTTGGCGCAGATCTCACCTAAAAGGCTGAAAAGTGCTGCCCTCAAGGAGAATATTTCACAACAGGACACCATGAATTCCCATGATGGATCAAGCAAGTGGCTCAAACATATCAGTTTCACCTGCTCCAACTAAATCCAAACAACCATACCAATGAATGCAGATTAATCAATTGTTATTCACACTTAGACAGCCCATAAGCCTGACTTGTTGGTAGCAGTTGGAATCAACACTCAAGCTTGGAGTGCCAATAGTGATGTCAGTATTGCAATACTGACATCATCTGTGCTTATATTCACATGGAACATGGCACACTTATACGAGATATGTAATAATCTACAAACAATTACTTTAATCTGGTATTGATTTGTTGGTTACCACAGTTCCTGAAGCGAATATGCAAACATAATGATCAACTGACAGTTTTTGAGCAGACTTCCTCCCCTCTCCAGGAGTGGTCAAACTTTGCACCTCAGTTGTTGTGACTGCAAGGCTAACATGAAACTGTCCACAACGAACACTATTAACCAGTTTGATCAATGGTATCATTGATATCTGCCAGTGCCAGGCAGTGGGGTGCCCACCTATGACAACATTGGTTCTCTCTGGCACCAAGAAAAAAAGATATTTCTTTATGTAAATTGTGAGAGCTGTAATATAGTTTGAGGTGCTTGGCCGACATTTGGCAGATGGATTTAAATCCAGACAAGACGAAAATGTTGACTATTGGTATTAACAAAGTGAATATCGATTTTTTATTGAATAACATAATTATTGAAACTGTCAACAATATTAATGATATTGGAGTAACTATCCAGTCAAATTTGAAATTTACGCTCCATTTTATTAGTTAAATATTACTCAGAGAGCGTATTTTGTTTTTCATAATTTTTTTTTCAATTTTTAAGAATCACAATTATAATTTTTTCTCAAAATGTATATATGTTATGTTAGACTAATTTTAGAATATTCTAGTCAGGCTTGGTCACCAATATTACAATGTAATAAAGACAAAATAGAACGGGTATATTGAACTTTGAAAATGTTTCATATGAAGAGGGACTACAGTTTTTGAAATTAGATTCATTACACATTCGAAGAAAAAATTCTGATTTTTAAATATTGTTTTACAAAGTTATTAATTGTCATACAAATGTCGATATAAATGATATAGAAGAAGTTTATAAATTTGTACATAGAAGTAGAGGTTATAATAAACAGCTGTATGTATAATATAGACCTACTTATAAAAGATAATATTTATGGAGCAATCGAATTGCTAATAATTGGAATAGGCCTAATTTAGATGAAAGTACTATTAATTCAGTTTCAATCAAGAATTTGTAAGTAATTTGAAAATTTTAAATTCTGCTAGTTAGTGGGAGTTACGTTGTAATTTTTACTTAAACTCCAATTGTTTTTGTATTGTTCATATGTTGTTTTTTTTATAAATAAATCAATCGATCAATCAACAATTTAATAGGAGAGGTATATTCTTAATTTGTAAAAATATATGAAAGGTAATTTAGCAAAATTTGTGTTTTTTTAACACTATCTACAGCTATCTACTATTTCTCTTTTTAGTTTTGCACATACCTACAACCTTTTCAAAGTAGGAAACCTGATATTTCAGTAGCATGATTCATATAGGTTTGTTTGTTTGCCATGGTGATATCTTAGTTTGTAAATTTTAACCCTTGAAGGGCACTATTAACAGTATTGAATGGAAATTGAGAATTTCATATATGTCAATGTTTTTTATATTTTCAATCTTTTAAATTTTAACTGTGATTAAGAGAAATTTGACTTATATATAGTGAAAATTTTGTTATTTCCGCATGAGGAAAGTTGAGCAAATGAGGGTGACCCCCCTACAAATAAGGGTTTGACTCCATTGAAACCAGCATGCCTAAAAACATATATTTAGACACTAAAACAATGTTTCTAGTGTGCATACATAAAATGATATTCACTTTTTTAAGGTTTTTCTGTGAGTTCATGCCTTTCTTTCAGATAAGTCACCATGGAAATGCTTGTGTTCTCTTAGCAAAATTTATAAACTACTCTCGGGAATATTTGCTTCATTTGGTATCAAAAGTGATTGTTATCAGCATCATCTAAGTATGATAAATTTCATGTAATTTTATACCGGTCCAGGTTCAATTGTTTGAAGTTTTATTGGTATGACACTTGCCATGGCAACCGAAAATATACATTAAATGAATCTAAGCAAATACTACATAATGATGCCAAGTTTGAAGCAGTTTCCAACGATACTTGTCCAGATATAGACAATATTAATATTTATCAGTATTTTGTGAAAAATTTCCATTTGGGATGTTGGTTGCCATTGAAACTTTATTTATTCCAAAGTTCCCCTTTTTTCTTTTAATAAATTTTCTCATGGAGTTGACTTTCTTTGTCAGTTGTGATTTGTTGGTTTTACCGTGTATGATTGCCACAGAAGACAACTTTCTGAAGTCCGTTTTCATGAAATTACGTCATCTGCACACATTTCAGCACAGCCAGGCAGGCCCTATAATTAGGAGCTGCTGCCGCTGGCAGCCAGCTCCTTTTGTATTTGTGCTCATGATCTTTGAGTCACTTGAAAATGCCCCAAATTTTTGTCAAGTTTTCTGGACTCCCCTCACCATTCCAAGGATTCATAACTGAAGGTAATTGTAGGATATGTAAACTAGCATTACATGTGGGTAAATTCCATTACATTCTTGCTTTGTAGAATATGCTACAGGCCTCATAAATCCTGTAATTTGGGACTTGGGAGCTGGCTTCACCATTTAAAATTGGTGCGCATTTAGCCTGTGACAGGACAGGTTTTGGGTCAGACCAGTCCTGCACTGTGCCAGACTGCCAGTACAGGTGTTAACCAGTCCATTCAGGCCCCCAGTCCTGTTACAGACGTGTATGCTCAGTGATGCATGAACAAAGTGGGAATTCCCCTGGTCTGGGGATTCCCCAGATTCATTGCAAGTACAGTGCAATTTAATTGTAAAATGTTGGTTGGCTTGGGTTTTACTAGCAGGGTTGGATTGAAATACTAATAAACCAATACCTATCTAATAATTCTAAACATACATGTACTATTGTACTAACACAGTCCAGCTAAATCAGTTAAATGTTTAGTCATATACATATATCACTAAATAAGGCCTTAACATCACATGTGAGTCCTAAGTCTCACACCTCCTTACACCTGACTCTGGTTTGTTTTGGTATAATTCCCCTTTTGCCAAGTCGGTTTCTGGGATCTCAACACTTAAATTTTTTCCTCTCGTAATTTTATATGTAATATACATGTATGACCAATAAATTTTGATATTTGATCATTAGAGGTTAGATTAATTCATTTTATCATTACTTGCTTGTTAGAAAAGCAGGGAAGTTCAATAAAGTAAAATTTTGAAAAGATAAAAAAAATTGTCTTAAAGTTATAATGTCTCATGAATGCTCATACAATAGCCACCCCAATAGCAATGCAACATTTCTCACAATGGACATGTACAACCTTTGTTTGAACAGCAATTAAGACAATAGCCAGTGTTTGAATAGCAGTTTAATAGCATTCAAAATGAATCAGGGTTATGCCAAGAAAATATTGTGCTATTTCATATTATTAGACAATATCACAGGCATTTGGTCAGTTAATCTAAGTCACTTTCATAAAAATGGACATATATCTATCTATTTCTCTGTCTATCTATCTATCTATCTATCTATCTATCTATCTATCTATCTATCTATCTATCTATCTATCTATCTATCTATCTATCTATCTATCTATCATTCTATCTATCATTCTATCTATCTATCAGTTGATATCTTTCTATCAGTTGATATCTATCTATCTGTCTATCTATCTGTCTACCTACCCCTCTATATTTTGCAGAAATGTTTTCTTTTTCTTGTCTAAAAATCAATTTAATTCTCAAGCAGTAGTCTCAGCAGCTCCTCACATTCTGCTCGCAGTGTGAATTCTAGTTATCTATCGTAACGTCACAACAGCGGCTGAGTTCTGTTGACATGTTTCAGCATCTTTTTTTTTTAATTCTGAGAATTTTGTGCGTTGGCCGTTTCGTTTGGCAATTTTTCCCACTTATCTTGGGGTTGGAGACTTCTCGTTTGAAGTATTAGATGCACTATTAAGAGAACTGCATACAATTGGAGTATCATCTTGATACTCAGAATACAAGATTTTGACAGGCGATTTTCAGCAGGCATGTCTAATTTCTAAAAAATGACTCTGTTATATAAATAAATGTTTATATCAATTTCCAGTGCGACTGGAAGGCTTGTATGTATCATTATATTGTCCCTCACTTTATTTGGATATAAATGACAAAGAAATAGAAATTTCTATCTCGTCTTTTTTTTTGTGCCATGGTTAAAAAAAGAAATCAAAATGTTCAAAATTGAAACTTTTGTTCCTAACCCCTAGAAAAGTTCTTCAAACTAAATATTTCTCTCTGGTTTTTTAATCAGATTTTCCAATAAGCTGTCCTCTTTAATTCCATGCTTCATGGAATAAATAGCATGGGGTGAATGGCCATTGAATGGTATGGCAATTTTTTGCAGTGAAGAAGTTAATTTGATATTTTTGGGTTTTGCATGCACCGACGTTCTGGTACATACCATCAAACATCATGAAAAAAAGGCAGTTTTAGGTATTCTTGCTAGAAACTGTATTTTGGATGATTTTGATCTATTTTGAAGAAATTCTATTTTGGGAAGTTCACGAGTATCAAGCCACCTTAATTTTACTCATTTTGGAGAGACATTATTCCAAACAACAACTTGTAAAAATGACAAATTTCCAAAAACAATTAACCGAGTTATGGACAAATAAGTGTTTATAAGTATATGATATCAAAATTACCGAAATGCTTGCCATGGAAACCAAAATATCTAAAAATGCTCAAGGTTGAGAATCTAGAGACTACCAGATTTGGAATCACCATGTTTCACTGATGCAAGAACGACAGCTTTTTCCTGTGCAACATTTATTTGTAAAAATAGAAGTACTATTCCCTTAACTTCACTTGGACAAATATTAATGTACTTATACCATTCGACACCTCTGTCAGCCAATCATGAGCCAGTATTTCACTGCAATAAAACCCGTATTCTTTGTTGTCCAGTTATCCTCCCATGGGAGAATAATAAGTGAAGCTGTGAAAAACCCAAAGCAACAAATGACAAGTTTCAGTTTTGTCTTATGGTATAACGCCCTCGCTGGATAAATCACATATTGCCTCTCCCTAGGTGAATAACCTATACTAATTGAAGTGTGTGCGGGATGAAGTTCCTTTTGAGATTGCTGTACAATTGATTCATAGAGAGAAAAACACAACATCAGATAAGTGGATAAATATTGAAATGTCCAAAAACATTATTCACGCATACTAAAATACGCATATATTTATGCACATATAAACTGATGGCAAGCATTACGAAAATGGTTTTGACAGAATTTTAGTAGATATTTTCACTCACAGAGGGAGATGCCAGGATATAGTGATTGAGGCGCCACCACCAATGGTCAATATTGAAAAATGACAATAATATATATATATTTTTTTTTAAGAATTAAAAAAAAGTTTCTAATTAATGATTGAATGAGTTCAACTGTTCTTTTTAATATTTTCCAGTTACAAGGGTGGCAGAAGGTCTTGCATGGGAATATTACTGTTTTTATTTAAAATACATTGCAATAGGTGAGTGAATAAAATCACAAAATTTTCATTTGCGCACTCTAGTCTTAACTGCCATAGAACGATGTAAAGTTGGCAAGCCAGGGGAAAGTTGGCCACCAATTTTAACCCACTTAATGGCAGAAATGCCATCTTTTCTCACTGACAGAGGTGGCAAATTTCCCGAAGAAACCTATGGCAGTGAGGAATTTTAGAATTTCTGCCATTAAATGTAATAAAACAGGCGGCCAACTTTCCCCAGACTTGCCAAAACAAACCCCATTCTACGGTACATGTACAGGTATCAAGAATTGAGTCATTCAATGATTTCAGACGCACAACTGAGGCACTTTCAATAATTTTCAATATACAGAATACTTACATTGAGTAGATATTGAATTGGTAGCACTGATTAATTTCTGTTTTGTAGAATATAAAATGAAATAACAACTGGGTTGTATTTTTACGCAAATGTATGGCTGTAATTGCTGATTTGCTCCTGAGGGTATCTTCTTGTGGATCAGATTATGATGATTTTGGCTGCACTGTCTGGCTTTTATCACATTCTCTTGCTTTGGCTTAATGTTTTACAAGCGCATTGACTGTGTGTGTAATAACACTCAGGTATGATCAACAAAATGCTGAGGTTCTTTTTGTTCTTTCATGACAGATTTGGAAGAAGAATTGAAGGAAACTAAATTCTACAGACAAAAGGAGATGCCTGCTAAATACTTCATCCTGTTGCCCTACTCTTGTGTCACGTATGTACAAGTAATTTTTCCATAAATTAAGTCATATTTCTCAAAGCACCAGTTATCTGCATAATTTACAGAGACTTAACTTTTTATTTGCTGAACATTTTGCAACTCATAGAATAGATACATGGCTTCTCTCCTGTGCATATTCTCAATCCAATGATAATGTTACAGTTAGAATGATAATGTTACAGTTAGAATGATAATGTTACAGTTAGAATGATTATGTTACAGTTAGAATGATTATATTACAGTTAGAATGATTATGTTACAGTTAGAATGATTATGTTACAGTTAGAATGATCTTTTCAAAACTTTTCGATGCAGAATTCACGTTCACACTCTCCTAGTTGTGCATGTTGAAGTCCTTTTCAAAAATATTTTTTTCCTGAATGAATGCAAATCTTTCATAAATAGGTCTTCTATCATCAATGCTGGTCCTCTCATAGCATATATATAGGGAAATCATACTGAGTAATTTGCATAAAAATGAACTTTATGCGTTAACTGAACTTTTTCCCACAAATAGAGCACCCAAATGCAATTCATCTCTTTGTTGGCTGACTCTACTGAATTAAAGTTATTTTCCGTCCAACTTCTCCTTTTAAAACTTTCACTACACTGGTTTTCAGTGTACAAAGTTGGTTTTTTGCATTCACCAAACTGTTTCCAACAAATAGAACACCTATTTCTGTGTTGGCGACTATACTGCATTAGAAATATTTTCTCTCCACCACGAAGCAAAACTCCAGCTTGACATCTGGATAAGAAGTTGATTGGTGGTACTTTGTACCATGACTAAGCTGCGAAGCATAACTAATATAATTGGTGTTCCTTTGTATTTGGTAGTTTGGATAGAAAAATGTACTTTGTATAAGCTTGGAGAGAAAGTTTCAGTATCATACATTTATAATTGTTTCACATATTGAGAACTCCTGCGCTATCTGCTGTTCCATCAACTCCAGTTTGTGGCTTATACATCTAATAAATCACATGTAGTGTAATACAGACCCTGGAGTCAGTCAAGTCATGCTACATGTAGGATGACTCACTTGAAGTTCACTGACTTGACTTGACTTACTTAGTTAACTTAAGTCACCAGTTGGGTGACTTTTAGTCACCTAAGGCAACTAAATGAATAAGAAAACTTGCAAAATGGGAAATACATTTTTGTTATGCTGAGTATGCTCATTTGCTTGTGTGACTAATCTCGAAAAACTTACATAAGCTAGTTTGAAGAAATGTAATCCACAAATGGATCGCAATAGCACATATTGGTTGAGTGTCATGTGATTTTGATGATTTTAGTACCATTGGAATCCATTGGAATCGTCTCTTAAAGACGAATCCAATGATACTCTCTTTACGACAAATCCAATGATGCCAAATATAATGAGGCCCAAACAGTGGCGTAACTGGGGGCCTCGAGTGGGGGGGGGGGCACCTGGGGGGCACCCACTATACTAGTTGTATATTTTATTCAGAGTGTGACATTTCATATGGGGGCAATTGGGGGCACAGGTCCAATATGGAACGCCACTGAGTGAGAAGTCGGTGATGGCTGGCTGGCAACACAACTGACAACTTAGATTATCATTGACTTGACTTGACTTTGGACAGCAGTGACTGGTGACGGCGGTTTTTGTCGACTGCTCCAGGGTATATAGGGGTAAATGACATGCTACGTATTTCTTACCAGATGTCTTTCAATAAATAGAACAACCACATAGCTTTAGTTTCCTTATTATACATGTATTAAGTTAGTAAAGCAACATTCATCCTTTCACATCATCCTTGTTAAGATCAATATAGTTATTTTTTTATTCTGAGCCATTATACTAATCATACATTTTTCAAACATCAACCTTATATTATTTGATCACTCACATTGTAAAATCACTATGGATAATGGTCAATCAAATCAAATATCAATGTTAAATCCATCAAAGCTAAATAAATAAGATGATTAAAACAGAGTGAAAAATATAAATGCTTTTCCCTGCATAAACACAAGGTAATCTTTGTGTTGAATTGTCTATGGATACCTGATACCAGTATCAGCACACCTAGAACTAGCATTTTCTACAATAATGAGATTTAATGTGCTTATCAAGTGTTTGCTTATTCGCTGATCATTTCTTCATAATTATGAAAATATCTCTATTCATGCCTTTTCTCCACTGTGCAATTTCATCATATATATATATTTGGTTAGTTTTTACACATATAAGAGTGAGTGAATGTGTAACATCTGACTCATACACGAGTGAGTGAATGTGAAACATTTGACATGTACAAGAGTGAGTGAATGCGCAATTTCATATTTATATTATGATTTTATGTTATGGCCTACCTCAAAAATAATGAAGCCAAAGTGTGACATGACCATCAAAATTTTAAAATGTATTTTTGTATGAAATGACCTAAGCATATTGTAAAGAACATATTTAAGTTCCAGAAACTATATTGGCTATGGTGCTTTGATGAGTGGAAATAATTGATAACAGCTGAATATTACAGAATTTTTAAACATTTGTTTTTCATGGCAGTGAAACATAACTGTGCTGAATGGTAATTTGTCATGAACTTAAATCCGTTTTCCTTATTTGACAACAACTGGCACATTTTTAAAAGTCTTCTGGACGATTGTCATTCAAAAACACCAAATATATTTTGAGAAATACCCAATTTTTCGAAATTTTTCAGAAATTTCTTTTCAAAACTTACATATATTAACCCCAGAAGCATATTTTTTGTTTAAAATAATTTTAACTGCCCTATGTTATGCGTCTATATGTGGGCTTCAAATTGATACCAAATAAGTGCCACTGAAATGAATGTCTATTTATAAATAAATATTGTTGCTGTTTATTGGCTTTTTAGACAATTTGGCCCCAAATTTTAAAGAATGCTCCATAAATGTTACAATTTTTGTAATTAGGCAATGAAACGTACTCCAACTACTGAAATTATTTGTTAATTTTCACACCAAGTAACATTAGAATGATTGCTTCACTGATTGTCAGAAAAAAAATTGAATAAGATCAAAATTTTTCCGAGCGTTACGCGTGCGATGAACATAACTTTTGAATTTAATCACCAGAAACCAGTCAAAACTTGGGTTAGTTCATAGATTAATAAAACTTCATAGATGTACTATATTTTGAGCCAATCCAGATTAAAAACAGAGCTTTCATAGCTCTGTACCATTTGAAAGTACTCTTGGCGTTACGCGTGCGACACATTCACCTTTCGAGCTATTCATTGGAATTTTTCCATGAACTAGATTTTCCAGAATCATAAAAAGCTCCAAAACAAGTAAGTAGATGTAATACTAGATCTCAATGGCAAAAAGATTCAACTGAAATATGCTTAAGGGAAACTAGAGCATTTCTGATCAGGAACATTCAAATTTGACTCAATTTTACAAAGTCAACCTTTGAACCCAAATAACTCAATCATGTCAAAACAAGTGGATGGAAGTGCTTGTTTCAATGGATTTATGAAGCCTTGGGATGTGGAGATTCCAAAATGTAAAAGGAAATAGCAATGGAACATGTCAAACTTTGTAAAGTTGAAAGAATTCATCAGGTGAAAAAGTCTATGTCACGCTAAATATGTGAAAAAATGCATGTTTTCCGATATACTTTTATCTTTATCTCAATAACCTTTTTGACGAATTGCCATGAAATTTTCAGGATTTTGGCATAAGAATGTATCATGATGAAACACGCTACTTCCTACTCACCTGGATCTCAAGGGACTTACTACACGTAATGAAATTCTCAACAATACTACTTCTCATTTTAAATTTTTCATGTACAGGTGACAAACTTTGAATACCCCTAAGCCAAAATCAAAGGCATATCATTGCACTCTCATAATGATGCTAGTTGCTTTTAATGTGACAGTTCACTGACTTGCATATACAACGTATCTCCGTTTCAATTTCACTACATCTACATACATTTCCTACGAAACTAAATATAACACATACAGTACAACCATAGTGATATGTTGTGATCCAAAGCGGTCCGGATATTGGATAAAGATTAATCTGCAGTGATCTGAGATGTTATAACTCTATCTGTAGTAGGGTGCATCATCTGCCCCTATATCTTCAAAACATCATGCACTTTTGCATGATTGTTCCCTTGTATCATAAAAGAAGCCCTGCAAAATTTTAGGAAAAAATTCCAATGCCAAAGGGTGGCACAACAGCCTTGAAATGTCAGTATTAGGTCATATTTTAGCAATTCGCGGTTATAATTATATTCTCAATTTTAAATGAAATGATTTTTGAATGGCACAGTTAGATTCCTTAAAAAGAGAGCTTTAATTTGAATACCAACATCAATAGTTGGTGGGTTAGGTCAAAGTTGACTTCACTTTCTGATGCAAAGGTCCCCTTTGGCACAAATGTACCTTGGGGTCATAGAAAAAGATTTATCCAAAGACACAAGTGAGATCACCCCCTGGATTGGAAATACGGCCATTTTCCAAAATGGCCGCCGCAAGTGCAAAAAGTCCTATATCTCCGCTTCTATTTCAGCTAGAGAGACAAAATTAGGGTCAAAATATATGTTTTTGGGGTCAGAGAATCCATTGAAATAGTTCCTGAGTGTGAAAAAACAATATTTTCACAATTTTTTGTAGCCCCTGCTTTAAAAATGGCCGCCAAGCAAGGTTGGTGGCACCGAGGCTACTGTTAGTGAATATTTTGTGTTACTTTGATACCATTAGGTTGCATAATCTGCAACAATGCTGGAAAAAAACAATCTCCACTCAAAATCAACATGCTCTAAATAAGACATCCTCAATATCAGCTCCATTGAACAATATTTACGTGGTCTTCAAAGCTTCTCAAGTTTCTTCATTTCGATCAATCACATTTGGGAATATGCATTTCATGATAATTTTGCCAAAGCATAATCTTCACATTGGGGATATTTACATTCCTGATATCAGCATCAACAGCTTTTACATTAACAGCATCAAGCTCTAGTTCCATTTAATTTTAGTTGTCTCGTCATATTAAACCTGACCTTACATTTTGTCAATTTACAAATCTTCGCTTTCATTCTAATTGTCCAGTAATTCAAGCATGGTGTGTTCAGTAAATGAAAAGTGTGTCAAATTAATTTTTAATGTACTCAGCAGCATTTTCTTATGTAATGTGCATAACTACGATAATCATCAAGAAAGAACCCAGCCAAGCCCTAATGTCTCAGGAGTAAGGATGTTTCCACTGCAGGTCTCGTCAATCGAAATCCTTTAGAGTGTCAGAAATTTTGGGGTAAAAAAAAGTTTGGTATTGGTTTAACCAGTATTCAAGAAAATGTTTAGGCTGGAGAACATGCATAGTGTGCTATGCTACATTTAGACTTGTGAACAGCGGTGGCATGCATGACTTGGGACATGAACTACAGGGTGTCTACAGAAAAGAGGACAGTCATTTTTCTTCTTTTTCGCACTCATATAAGTTCAGAATTTGGTGATAAATCTAACATAAGAATGGATTTGATAGTCAGCCGTATTAGGTCTATTGCAAATATGTTTATTTGTGAATTAGATCACTACTAAAGGCAAAATGCAAGCATGATAATGCAAAAGTGCTTGCATTGCTCTAAGCTGAAATAGGTCGTCCTGTTTTCCTCATTCTTGATGAGAAATTGTTCACCATTTATGGTGCTTGTGAGAGTAGGAATGATTCATGCGTGAGTAGTGGGACATTTGCTGATGCTCGAGCTGCCAATAATTCAATTCAGGACCTAACGCTTGGTCTTCAACATGGAGTCATCTGATGACAAGAAAATCACAAAAATGTCTCAAATAAACCATTGACCAGAGTGGCGGAATCAATGCAAATGTTTATAATAACATTCTGAAATAATTTGTGGTGCCATGGTGTCAGACGAGAAACTCTTTTGTTGGCAAAATCATCTTCCTACAAGGTGTAGCACCTGTTTATACTGCGAAGCAGACTCAGGAGGGCCTCAAAACAAGCCTCCTGAGCCAGGTAGAGTGCCACCCCTTGTCTCCTGAGCTGGAGCCAGTTGATTATTCAGTATGGGCAAATTGGGAGACAGAATCCAGCAAGTTATCGCAACCCTCGCATTAAAGTTAAAGGCCTCCGCCATGTCTGCATGGGGCAAAATGTTTGTGGAGAGCATAAAACAAGCTTTTGCATCATTTATGTCTCATCTGCAGAAAGTTACCACATCAAGGGGTGCGAATAATGGATAATTTGACTCTTCTGAATATCTGTTCATATACAAATCATGTTTTGTTGAATAATAATGCTTGTCACAAAATAAAATGTAAACAAATCCAATTGTGTTGACTGTCCTCTTTTTCTGTAGACACCCTGTAGCACAGTATGCTGCCCCTGCCCAGGATATCTAGTGATCACTTTCATGTCTTTATTTTGAAGCTCTTTCCTGCCAGTCATGACCATCTGTGATGACCAATGTTACTTGGTATAAAGCTTGTCAGCAAAAAGTTAGAAAAATGTCCTGCCAAAAATAATGTTTAAGGAATTCATTTGAATGCGCACTGGAGGATGGATGTTTAGATGATGAAATTATTCAAAGGGAGCCAAAATCTTACACCAGCGTATCTTCTGATGAAGCAGTCATCACCGGTTCCCATTCACCTTAATGTGAGGCTGATTCATTCCTCCAGATGCTGATTGAATAGTCTGGAAGAGTACCATATACTGATTACTCTTATGTCCTCAGCCCCACAAGACTCTCACCCCAGCACTGTCTTCACTACCCCATGACCAGGACTCTTTCAGTATCCAGTATCATCATTGACAAGATACCTGTTGCTCTTATATCACTGCCGAGTTGGCGTGAAGTTGTATCAGGGTCTCAACTATCTCTGTAAATTTTGCCAACCCTCTCCAACTCATAACTAGGAAAAGAACCCATTATTTCCAGAGAAATCAAGGTTACTGTCATGAGGGGCTGATGATTAAACAAAACGGGGTAGAGTCTGTCCAGCTACTGACATGTTGGTGGGAGATGGGGATAACTGTACAGAGGTCAGACTTTTTTCTGACACCAACCCGATCAACCCCACAAACTCAATCAGCCTGTCAGGGCCAGGACTTGCAAGAATTGCAATAATCCTCATGTGACTATAATCTCGCTAACTGTCGAAGGGCCAGGTATTGATCAGACTCCTCTGGTCAACAGTTTATTCTAACAAAAAACAAAAAATTGATGCAGCTTCAAGCATCACAGCTGTATGCCCTGCTAAAAAGGAGACAAAACCCGTTTTATGTGGAAATGACGCCGTATCTTCAATCTAGAAGTGCATTAGTCGTAAAAGCCATCCATAGATGAGGGCTTTGTGTGTCATGTAGGCCAACACATGACAGATTGAAGACAATTAGCACAGATATGACTGATTCAGTGATCAGCCCCTCGGGAAAATTCCAAGTCATGGTACCATCTCAAGCAGCTCATTATTATAGTGGTCTACAATATAACAATATCGATCAGAACCCCTTATTCTCTACAGCTATGTGTACTTCTCTTATCCATGGAACTTGCATTACAGCGCTTCTAGACAAGTATTAAGCCAAACCACTAGAAGTAAAACTGACATCCTTGATCAAGTTGAAGTGGGAATATTCAGTTAAAAGTTTATGTACCATCCCTGCAAGCTTTACGCCTTGTACCATTGGCCATCAAAGTGGTTAGAAAGGGTAGAAAACAAAGACATGAAAATGGTAACTCGATATCCTGGGCGCTGGGCAGCATACTTTGATGCCGTTTCATAGCCACGTTCATAACCCATAGCCAAGTCACACATGCTACCTCTGTTCACTGAGTGTCAAAAATGTCTAACTATAGCATGGCACACTATGAAAGTTCTCCGGCAGTCAATAAATTTCTTGAATCCTGCACAAACACCTAACCAAACTTTTCTACCCAAAACATCTTTTTAACACCCACAGTGGAAACTCCTGAGCCTGGGCTTGGTGGGTTGCTTTCTTGGTGACTTTGATACATAAGCATATGAGAAGATGCTGTGGAGTGTGTCTCGTGATTAATCCTGCAGGAATGACTGGACAACTGCCTTAAATAACACTATTATCTGAAATGTACAGCAAAATTAATTTGACACTGCTTGATGCTGCCTATTTTAAAGCTGTTTTTCTGCTGATATCAGGAGAATGAATATCCTTAATGTAGATTACCATTTGACAAAATTATCAGGAAATGCATATGCCTAAATGTGATCGATCAACGCTTTGAAGACCACATAAATATTGTTCAATAGAGCTGATATTGAGCATATCTTACTTTCAATTGGGTAAGAGCAGGTTGATTTTGAGTAGAGATTGATTTTCCAACAATGTTTGCAGATTATGCAACCTAATGGTATCAAAGTAACACAAAATATTCACTAACAGTGGCCTCGGTGCCGCCAACCTTGCTTGGCGGCCATTTTTAAAGCAGGGGGCAACAATAAATTTTGTAAATATTGGTTTTTCATACTCAAGAACTATTTCAATGGATTCTCTGACCCCAAAAACATATATTTTGACCCTAATTTTGTCTCTCTAGCTGAAATAGAAGCGGAGATATAGGACTTTTTGCACTTGCGGCGGCCATTTTGGAAAATGGCCGTATTTCCAATCCTGGGGGTGATCTCACTTGTGTCTTTGGATAAATCTTTTCCTATGACCCCAAGGTACATCTGTGCCAAAGGGAACCTTTGCATCAGAAAGTGAAGTCAACCACCTATTTTGTTGACCTAACCCACCAACTACAATGGTTTCCATTCAGTAGAAGTCAAAATTGAGTGGAGATATTTTCTTTTTTATTGGGTAAAATGTGATAAATCAAAAAAAGGATGTTAATATGACTTTGGGAAGTCAAAGAAGTCTACAAAGTGGAAATATGGTCTACTACATCATCTGATAAAACCTTGATTTCATTATGATGTAGTCAGAATAAAAAAAAGATGCAGAACGGTGTCTCAACGAACTGTTGCATTTCTCATATTTACATGTAATTTATGAAAATTTGCACCTTTGAATTTGATGAATAACTATCTAGAAAAAATTTTCAATTTCCTAATTTCTTCAGAAAAGTGTTCCTTATGTTTTATTCCAACGATTATGTCAAAGTTAGGCAGAAATTGAGCTCATAAGTTGATTTTTCCAAACATTTTGTCATAATAGTCATAAACTTTCAGCTTTCCAAAATACTTAGGCATGTGAAATTTTCAGAAATATAGCTTTCTACCATTCAAATTAAAGAAAATTTTCTTCTGAGAAAAATGGTATATGAATTCGAATCATACAGCCAACCATAAGCTAGATATTTCTAACCTCGACTTTTCAAAGCATCATTTTTTGACAATTTTGGACTGAACTTTGACACAAAAGTGCCACCTTAAAGCCACATCCGATCTTATTGAAATCTTGCAGAATGTGTTTCTATGGGCATAGGTACAATATGGCAAAAGTGCACATGAATATTTCAATTTTTTCCTTTTTAGGGGGCAGACGATGCACCCTAATCCGTAGTGATCTACTAATCCACTTTGAGTGAAAATCAATCATGTTAATTATTTAGGACTAGCATTTATCCGTGATAAATGGCAGTCAGGGAAGTGTGTGAGAATTTTAAAGAAGGAAATCTGTGTGAGATATTTGATATAAAGGATTTATTGCATTTTAGCTTTAAAAAATCCTGTCTTGAGTCTGCCAATACCAATGAGGTTGCATGAAGTTCTTTAATTGCACATGTGACACCTGAATGGCAGCATTGAAGCAAGGATGGCCTCAGGAAATGACTTGCTAGATACTAAGCATTATAATACTGAGCAACATTAGGGTTAATATAAGTAGTTGACCTTTCTGTTAAAGTTCTTTTCAATGGCCTACAAATTTACATTTTATTTGACATTGCTTAATTGATGTTGCACATATATTTGAGAAAGAAAAAAGGGCTTCACATATCTGTAAGCTTGATAGCACTTGCGAATGACACTTTGAACTCGACACTTCAATACCAATGAGGCAGTGATACTAAATTAAATTAAATGGCAATTAGGACTGTAAAGACGTTCACATTATCAAGGCTACATGCCTAATGTTAGCTGAAACAGCACACTTTGATTGAAATTACAATATCCTCCAGCAGTCATTTGACGCTGGCTGTCAGGGAATGTCCTGAATCACAACAAATAAGATGGCGGCAATCAGCTCGGTAGAAAACGTACCGTTGAGTAAGCATACAAGATAGAAGATGGATTGAGTCTTATTTGGTATTAATTGACAGGAAAAAGTGTAATGCTTCTGGAAGGGCATGTTTAATATTTGGATAGGAAAGAATAGTTCGTCAAATGAGGGAAAAACGATGTGACATCATACCATCCCATCATACAAATTATTATATAGATTATAAGTCAAAGAACAGATAAAATCCATCCAACAATTGAACATATTGATTAAGGACACACATCCAGAAGTTATTTGGTACAGAAATGTACATTTATTAACATTCATTTTGATTAATAGATACAGATCACATCAGATCATTCCAGATCGTTCACTCCATATCAACCAAGGTCGCCGTGGATCACTACAGATCGATCGATATGTATCGATCCAAACTGACGAGCCATTTTATGATGGTTGTACTGTATGGTAAGTTCTCTCTTTCTCTCCCTGTGTTGCACAGTCAAATTAAGCTACAGGTTGCCCTTATACTGTACCAAGAAATTAAAAAATTAATAAAAGCTTTTTTTTTCAACCTAAGGCAATTTTTTAGCTTGAATTAATTGCAGCTTGCGACAATTACAGCACCACTCAATGGCACTCATCTTATGAAATGGACTACATAGCACCTGAGGCTATGTGTCATTGTCTCAATAGCCTTTTGTTACAGTATGGCTACTGAAATTGTTCTCTTTATAAAGCTCGGTTGGTATTAGTGTTACACTTCACTCTCATTATGAAGCGTGGTTTCCTTCATTGTGACAGTTCACTGACTTGCACATATCTCATCGAAACAACAGTGGAATTATAAGCTCCAAGACATTTGAAAACTACACAACTTCTAATTCCACTTGGTCAGTAAAAGCATTCTATGCCCTTCTGGATGAAACTGAACCTTTAATTAGTTAAAAATAAAAGAAAAAAGTTTACTTTTACCCCACTTATCACCATAGCAACAAACTGTTAATGCAACCGATGAATTCAAAATCTAAGCATTATCTTTATCATACACATTTATTTGAAACTGGCTAAAAATTAGGCTTAACAGAAGGAAATTTATTCTGATCTTTTGTGATTGTATGTGGACAGTCACAAATTGAAATAGTTGCCATGGCAACCACAACAACATTTTGAAATGGCTCCGTCGCTAAAACTATTCCTGATGGTGTCTGGAAAAAGAGAACCAAAATTTATAGCTTTATCACAATGTGCACTATTCTCCAGATTCCAGGGCCCTATCCTCCGTACTTAGAACTCCAATGGTTAGCGAACAACAGGTTCTGATGGTTTTGGACAACATTGCAGAAAAATTCCCGCTCATACATGTATTCATGGATTCCCTCACCCTGCAAAAGATGCCAGGAGTATGAATCTTCCCTAAAAATGAACCAGAACTTTAGATAGAAATACACATAGTCCACAGTCAAGTGTAGACAACTGTGCTGCCAATGGTCCCGACCAAAAACCTGTTACTCTGCAAATGAACACAAATCTCTCTATCCAAAATACAGCAAACCACAATTGACCAATTAAAGGAAAATCTTGCAAAAGAAATATGCAAACAATGAACGAAAATAAATATATCTATATCTAAAAGAAGGGTGACCAATTGCAAACAGGTCAAATCACAAGAGCATTGTTCCACCCCAATACTGGAAGCCGCACAAGAAAAAAAGGTGCGCATAGTGGAGTGAAACACCTGTGGGGTGGATGTAGTGTAATGCCTAGATCACACGGAGACGTAACAGACAGTTCTTGTCGCGTCGCTTCTTGCTTTTCCAGGAAAGAGGGAGGTTTTTACACTACATTCAACAACTCGGCGACGATATTTTCGTCTACGGCGCTTCTTAAACTTCCTCGCCAAAAGTTCCTAGAAGTCACGTGACTTTATGGTGAGGCAAGAACTTGCTTCACGCAGGGGCGGACTGGCCCTATGGGCCAGAGGGCAGTGCCCTGGGGCCCACAACCTCAGGGGGGCGCACCAGCAACCTTTAAAAGAATCTTAGTTGTCAAAAAAGACGTAAATGAGGTAAAAATCGAATTCTGGGCCAAATAGAAATTTGTAAAAAAAAATTGTTCATTAAAATTGACAAGAATTTAAACAATGAAGTAAGGGGCCCCTCTCTCACTGTCGGAAATGGTCCACTAGGAGGGCCCTGGAGGGGCCCTGAGATTATGCCTGGACTTCGGAGGGCCTCTTAATGTAAACCTTCTGAATCATCTACTCTCTGCCCCTTAAATAACTGTATAAGGGACGAATGTCTTCCTCTGAGTTTTGGCTCTTTAATTTTTTGCAAGATGATTTTCAAGTTACACAAGCACGGGCCCACTCCCTTTCATTGTACGGACATTCTTGCTAAATTTTGTACCACAATATTTATAATTATACTATTTTTGATTTCATATCATATCATGCAGGTAAGAGCAATATTTGTTCTGCAAATGCAATGGATTTCAATGAAGGTATTAATAAATTTAAAATGTAAATTTTAAAAATTCCGCTGTTGCGACAATAGAGGCCAGCCAATGATTTTGCCCAGGGGCCAACTTTGGGGCCAGTCCGCCCCTGGCTTCACGAAAGATTCAACCTGTTGAATCTTTACGAAGCAAGAAGCCACGATGCAAAAGACCTGAAAGACCCCCAAAATGATTGGGCGAAGTGAAAGACAGCTTGGGCGAAGTTAGAAGCAGGTTGGGCGAATTTAGAGACAGCTTGGGCGAGGCTACTTATCATTGAGTCAATGGAACTTCGGCGAAAAAAGAGAACAACTCGCCGACACAAACAGGCTGTTGAAACGCCGAAACAGCTACTTGCTTGGCCGTAACAGGTATTTGCTTGGGCGTAATTGAAGATTAGGACGAAGTAAGAGGATGCTAGGGCGAAGCAAGAGCATGCTAGGGCGAAGAAAGAGACTCCTTGGGCGAATCTAGTTTAACATTGAAGCAATGGAACTGCGTCGAGGCTCCTGACAACTCGCCGACACAAGTCTCTTCTTGCCTCGTCCGTAATTACGAGCGATTCGGCGTAAAAAACGAGTGCCTCGTCGTCCTAGGACCCATCCACGACGATTTAGAACCTCTAATTGATTATATAATTGTCCAAAAATGGCTTGAAACGCCGAAAGTTGGCGAAACTGAACTTCCTGGCACCTCTACAACTTCGCCGTCACTTGACCACTCTCGTGAGACACTAGCATAAGAACTTGAGGGGTGCACCAGAGGTGACAAGGTGCACCACCACTAGTGAGGTGCATCATAAAAGAGCAAGGGGTGAATCACACATTTGTAGGGTGCATCAGATTGATGCAGGGTGCTTCCCCCCTTGAAGCACCCTGTGTCGCTCTGATGCACCTTACAAATGTGCGATATACAGTTCATGGATGCTTGAATCAATCTGCAAAACAATGAAATAATTGGGTGGCTTGGTTATTGCATAAATTATGGGGCAGTGCCAAACTGACAAGCTTCTCTGCTATGGGCTGGTGAAGGCAGTGACCTGCCTCCAGTCAAATATGCTGGTGAGTGAGGCAATGTCAGGCTGCATCACTCTCCTGGAGCAGAGCTCGACTTGACTCAAAGTCTGCTCATAAGGGCACCAAAAGTCTTGGGTGTCATGAATATGCATGACTGGAGGAGGGGGTTGAAGTTATATCTAGACCAAGTCCAATCAGTATGATCAGTGACATTTATAAGACCCAAGTGCACCTCTAATCACCCCAACCACCTTCAGGTACCCAATTTCCGTCACCACTGTTGTGCTGCCAATTACTCCACTTTTTCACATCCCAAGTACAATGCTGGGAAAATCGGTTGCATTTCTGCTGTGCACCGACCTGATCTCTAGGAGCTGATCCCAGTTGCCCTGATCCTAGTGTCATAGCAGGCTCATACTGAAATTCGCCAGTCTGCAGATTGGCTACTCTCCATTGCCTTTACAGCATACCAACTTGTCATTCAGGGGCAGTGCAACATTAATTGAAGAACTACTGAAAACCAGATACCATCACAGGCATAAACAATCTGTCTCACGTGTGGTATTGCATTCACCTGCCGCCTCTCTGGTGCTTATTACTATTAGAAAAGGTATGACAGCTTGCCTGAACCATTCCACATCGAACTGGTACGTTGTCACTGTAGCAGACGACACAGGTATCTGTAAAATCCAGTCAAAAGATAATGAGAGCGGACCATGTAGATGGTCCTCCCCCTCTCAATTTGAGAGACAAACTGTTACTTTGTTCACTATGATAAACAGTAACATGTTAAGATCTTAATAATGACTTAATTCATAATACATTAATTCATATATGCCTAGCTGTGAAATTACAACAATGGGATAAAGCTAGTTGCAAATCAACAGAGAAACTGGTCATATCAATTAAAACAGTGTAGGCCTATACACATCATATGGAAATAGCATTTCAATCCATCAAGCATTATAAATTAACAACAACTGACTTGTAAAATCTCTATCTATCTATCTATCTATCTATCTATCTATCTATCTATCTATCTATCTATCTATCTATCTATATCAAGGTATTTTCTGACAGAAAAATTGATGGCACATGCTATATCACATTGTTCCAGCAACAGAACTGCGCAGTCGTAGGTTTGCTGCTGCGCTTCTTGATTTGTCAGTTTATGTATGTGTTGGTAAAACAATCCAAGTCAGTTAACTGGTGTGTTTTCCTCAGTATGGGCTTGATGAACCAATGCGAAATGAAATCTGCAAAGTTTGTCAAACAAAGGATTTTCACCTAAGGCATTCTCACTTCTGTAATCCTTCTAAGGGGACATTCTTAGTAGATTTCATGCTCTGCAAGTGGATGGAACTAACATAAGTACCCATAAGTACCTATGTTTGGCTGTTAGTGGATTCTTAGGTGCCTTACAGTTGTCATAAGTAGCCAAATGTGCTGTAAGGACCCATTTAAGGGGCCATAGCTACTAGTGTTAGTACCTAAGTAGCTCATAAGTGGGTGTTTCATGTCTTAGTAACCACCTAAGTTCCCTTATCCTGAAAAACTTCAGTAGGGGGCGCTAACCAAAAAATCGTTACGGAGTGGATAAAGCTACGAAACTTGGCAGGAATGAAGCTGAGGATCTAAGCTTTAAATTTTTCCTAAGCTCCAAAAATTCTTTTGAGTGGAGCTGCTTCAAAAATCCTTTTCCATGGCAACAAGTCACTGAAATTTAACAGGTTCCAGAAAACAAAATTTACAAAAAATGAGATACAAGCAAAATAACTTGGATTATCATTAACAGTATGGGGCCGCATTAATTTATAATATTAATGCCAAATTTGTTATTTTCAGTTGCCATGGAGATGGACTGCAAAATCAAAATATTGCATTTTTTTACAACTAATGTCTCTTTCATTACACATTATGGCTAACCTACGTCAGCCAGTCAAGGACTCAGTACATGCTAAAAACCCTACACCACTTACCTTTAATTATGGTAAATTTGGGAAACACGGTTCTTTAAATAAATCCATGAAATATGTTACTATGGTAATAAGTTAGTTTATGCAATTTATGAATTTTAAAATTGATTTGCACATATCAAGAGAACTCTTGTATCTAAAGACTTAATTTTTGGCAAATGGGCCACCTCTATGATATATGATGCATGACAGTATTGTTTATCATATTAAGACAGGTGGTTGCCATGGTTACTGGTATTATTTATCTTAAAAACCGCCAAAATCAACTTTATTATTGCTCAACCGTGTGTTCTTCCTTTATTCATGTATAATGACAAGGTATTGTTGTTTAAGCATTTTCATAGTTCTAATGAGATTTACACATTTCCAAGTTGGTTTCCATAGCAACCAAACAAATGACCAGTTTCTGGCAAGAAGCCAATAAATGTCAAGAAAATTATCATACACGGAGAACACATATTTCCCACTTGGCATTTAAAAATACCTTGTGCCCTATATTAAAGTTAGTCTGATATAGTACTGGGGTTAAGGATAGCACGATGTAGATATTGGTTGCCATACCATGGTTACCTATGGTCCAATTATGGCAGTTGTAAAAACTTCACATTTGGCCAAACATGGACTTACATTTTTAGGTATATCTCGACTCACAAATGGAATTTATGCTAGCATTATGGATCATATGAAAGGTCATATTATCCCTATTCAGGCGAAGAGCAGAAATTGTGACCTTCTGTCACTGGTCCCTATATGATAATTGATATATCATTGAAAGTTGGGTCATTTTTTTGGCGTATACACTATAAAGGCTGGACATTGCATGAAAAGATTTCATGTAAATTTTTCCAAAACAAACGATGTCCTCACATTTACGATAAATGTCCCAGTGCAATATTGTTCTCTGGTAAGTTGGCCATCTCATGAATGCTGATCAAAGCCTTTCATTGTTTCTATAGTTTATGACCCATTTTATTACATAGAAGAGTCATGCAAATGTGACTTTTTATGCAACTGTTTTCTTTCATCATTAGGCCTTAAGGCCAAAATTTGGCATTATCGTTACGGAGTGGATAAAGATACAAAACTTGTCAGAAATGAAGCTGAGGATCTAAGCTTTAATTTTTTCCTAAGCTCCAAAAAATTGTTTAAGTGGAGCTGTTTCAAAAATGCGTTTCCATGGCAACAAGTCACTGAAATTTTAGAGTTTCCAGAAAACATATTATTTTCCCATAAAATTTACAAAAGATGAGATATCAGCAAAATATCTAGGATTGTCAATCATAGTGATGGGTTGCATTAATTTCTTATATCAAAACCAAATTTGTTGTCTTTTGTTGCCATGGAGATGGACAACAAAAATCAAATATTGCATTTTTTAACGACTATTGTCTATTTCATTACACATTATGGCTAATCTATATTAATGAGATGAGGACTGAATACATACTAAAATGCCAGAACCATTTACCATTAATTATGGTTAATTTGAAAAACATGGTTCTTTAAAGGAGGCCTATTGTCAAAAAAAATTTGCAATTTGTTCAACCAGGTGGGCTCTATGGATAAATGTAAAGCACATGGGGTGGTTCGCAGAGTTGATCTCATCCCTCAATACCCTCTTAGCACAGTTTGAAGTGCATAATTCCTGCCTGTCCTGCCCCAATGTCAAAACGAGGCTGAATCAGCCAAGAGACGTGACGTCACAGACTGGGTTGAGAAAAAAATCTATAAATAGATCATGACACAACCAAACTGAATGGCCTGTTCACCCTCAATATGTGGCAGCAGTGGCGTAGCCAGAAATCCATGAGTGGGGGGGCCAAGGGGGGGCCAGGGTCTGAACTAGGGGGCCAACCTTTCGCGGCATTTTCATGACATTTTTGCGGCATTATATGGATAAAAATTGAAGCAGCGTTACAAGTCTTCTGTACGAATGACTTAGCATTACTAACCGTCTTATCTTTTGTGACTGATAAACAAAATGACCATACATCTCATAATTAATATGTAAATGCCACAGCATAGTAGCGCAGCTTGTTTAGTGCTTCCTGTAGTTTTTCAAAAACTGAAAATTCATAAAACCTATTGAAATGGTACAACAGCAATAAAATTATAAACTAATAGCAATTGACATCAGAAAACCCATTCAATAAGAAGTGACACCGAGAACCCAAAGAAATTGAGGAATATAATTCGGGTCGCAATGCTACAGCATGGTCTAATTAAACTGAAAGACAGAAATTAGGATTTAGCATTACCCAGGTAGCCAAAATTGTTTGACAGAACAGGGCTGTTCTTTTGTGGTTATCAGGTCCATGTAGTAACCACCATCTAGAACCACAGAAATCTTGGATTTTTTTTTTTTGCGTTTCCATAACCTTCCCTTCTATGAACACTATTTCATTGATTTTTAGTGATCAATCAATTGAAATTTTTGAAATTACATGTATGCGAAGATAATTGACTTTCATGTAGGCCTATCTTTGGAAACCAGACAGCAAAATCACTGGACATCCAAAACACATGTGGAAAAAATTCAACCATACATGATTGAAATTCACAGGCAAGAAATACCTTTTCTCTTTTACAAAAAGGAAAATCCATCGCAGGGACATAAACACTCCAATATCCACTGGATATTCAGAAAGAAAATACTAAAGGCATTTTTGTTTATATTGTGGTTTGATGAAATTCACATGCTTACTACTGCAGGAGCATTTTAAGTAATATGTTTAAAAGTTTTGGAAAATTACCTTTCAGGAGATTCATATGCTTCAAGAATCATTCAACAGTACAATTATATTTACAGACGAGAGACGCCTTTTACCCCATACAAAAAATAAAATCAAAATCCATCACAGGGATATCGACATTTCACGATCTGCCTGATGTTCAAAACTATTCACGTAACCCAATTTTTTCATAACAGTTCCCATTACATTTTGATGAAATTCACATGCTAACTACTAGAGTAGCATTTTAATAAGAGCACCTTCATGAGATTCACAACGTTTAGGAGTGAAGATTAGCATGCTAATTACTTACAGATAAATTCATATTTGTAGATGCCCAGACTGATTGTGAATTTTTCCCTACGTATATGGAGAATCCAAGTCCTAGAAAAAAATCCACATTCAGTCTCAGATTCTAAATTATGAAATCATCTTCAAGAATATTTTGAAATTTTTGTCAACTTTTATTAGCAGACACTGAGAGCAGTCTTACATGAAACTGCCAAATCATATTATTAATAAACTTACTATTCAAAAACTTTTGATTTTCAGGTGCAGTCAGAGTTGAAAATTAAATTGGTGACTTCTGAATCCAAAAAATAACTAATGTTATTTAGAAAACACTGTTACAAAAATGTGAAATGTATCTCAAATTTTACTCAAAACTTCCTCAACAAGTATTCACATACAAAATCCTACCAAAGCTTTGTATAATCACTTTTTTCTCCTGTTTGTTACGCAATATTTGCAATAATGTCAGTAAGCAGACTCGGGAGTCGAGGCAGTGATGCAGTAAACAAACAGGTTAACAAAATTTTAAAAATTAGATGATTGTCAGTATATCACTCATCATGTTAGAATTTGTCACAATGCAATGACAGTGCATTTATTGTGACAACTCTACCAAAATATAAATTGATAATTTTACATATTTAGTCCTAAATTCATAATACAAATTACCAATTAAACACTACATAAGAATACTAGATCTGGGACGAGTTTACGTTAGGGCTTTGATTTTCATCTGTCAAATTAACCTCTCACAATGGCGTTTCTCTGAAAAGATAAAATGAGAAATATTATTTACTTTTTTCGGCACAATTCAAAAGACGCAATGTTAAAGGTACGAAACAGTGTGGTATATTGTGTGAAAAGGTCTATCATAAAAAAATGGATTAGCATCTTATATCACACCATTGACCCATTGCTTGACCGCTATGTACCGTGAAACCCTCTTTTATCAGAAGAAAAAGAAGCAAACAACTAGTCATATTGCCTCTTAACTGGGTGATAGACAACCGGGCGACATCACTGATTAATTATCATTATAAATATGCATATAGGCCTACCCATGTTGCAGAACTCAGTATCTTCTAGATAGGCCTGGAAATTACTTGAAGTCGTTCCCCCTTCAAAATTCCTGGATCCGCCCCTGTCAGGTAACATAATTTTCATTAAATATCACCAAATTATGTAACAGTCTAATAGTAAAAAGTCACCTTAGCAAAGCTATGGTTTTATTGATCTCAAACATGTTTACAACACTTAACACAATAGATCCAAATTTAACAGATTTAAATTTGACAGCTGTCAGTGAAATCTGTAGATTTACCCGATTATCTATCTATCTATCTACCTATTTCCCAAGTCCCTTAAACAAGACAGGCTACAACAGCTCAACAGCCTGCTTTAGTTGTGAGCATTAGCGAGCAGGCTACAACAATTCAATAGTGGTGCTGTTTTTCAGGTCCTCGCCCCACACATGAAATTCTGATGCAGCCAGCACAGTTCTGCTGTGTTCTGCAGAGCGCGGACCTGAGAGACAGCAACGCGGACCTTAGGGGCAGCAGTCCTACTGCCCTAGATGCCAATTTGATACCCATTTCGACTTGACTTTCGTCAGTCTGCAGCATCGCTTGCACGCCTGCTTTATAGATTTACCTTTTGCATGTATCTGAACTGAAAATCGAATATAGTACTATAGTTCTATAAGTGCTTCGCGAATTTCATGGCAGTGCCAATTACATATTACTTACTTGCGTTCCTCTTCATATAGAATCCTTCAATGCACAGGTATATGTTGCTACACAGCGCCTCTCACTCATCGGCTCGTCAACAGCTTGTCATCTATGGCGTACCCCGAAGTTTCCCATGGGATTTAACCAGTAATTTGCAGCTATTCCAGCTTGAAGTTCTGTGCACAAAAGATACATACAAATTAAGAATCATAGAAAGAGTCTTCAAGTAAACAAATTGAAATTTTAAAAAATCCAATTTAAACCACGTAAACAACCACACCCCTTGCAGATAAGTATTTTTGCCATTTGCAAAAAATTCAAATTTTACCAAATTCAAGAGCTTGAAGTTAGTAAAATTCTAATAATTCACCTCACAAACGGCTGGAGATATTGCAACAATTTTTGGTATAATGCTTACTATTACAAACAAGTTTGTCTTGATAATTACACTATTTTCAATGCTGCATTTTAATTTTAGTCGCAGGATAGCGATGTAAAATCCTTAGTTACCATGGTAGGCGTAACTGAAAGTTCAAACAACTCAAAATTTCACGGACTGTTTAATTAAGCCTTTAAAATTTTTCCTGGACAGCATGACTATCGACTGGTGTGTGCCCCAATCAGAATATAATTTGCCTAAAGGATAACATATTGCCTAACTGTAAAGCTCCTCTGGTATATATCATACTATCTACATCGCAAAAATATTCTGCAATAATCATAAATATTTTGTAAGATAAAGTCAGAAATTCAAAATTTATCCAAACTTTTCTTTACAATAATCCTAGAAATTTTGTGCAACAATTGATTTTTTTATTTGAGCATGCCTGGTTGCTATGAACAAAGCCTACAGACAATCTAGTTCCGGTCTGTATATCAGCAGACAAGCAGGGAGTACCGCTTTCTGGCCGCCGATTGATAGAGAAAACAATCAAAGTGACGTCACCCATTCAGAAAAGTTTTGTGACGTACATCAGTAGACCGCGGAGCCCAGATTGCCTACAGAATCACATGAGTGTCTGTTTTTCAATTGTGACATCACCACAGCTGATGAGGTCACAGTTGCCTGGCTACCATTGTGACGTCATGCCCCTGGTGGATTAGAGACAGACCAGCTAAATTTACCTGTTGTGTGTAATTTTTTTACCAATTTACAGTTAATAAAGCAAGGATCATCTGGTTAGAATTTTGAAAACATTGTAATACTCTAGTTTTTTTTTAGTTATGATTTCATTTGTGGTAAAAATCATTATTGTATCTCTTAGAAACGGGGCGCGTCGGGGGCAGATGGTTCCTCCCGACGGAACATTTTATTCATCACAAATTAAAATTTTGTCACACTAAGTCTATGAAATTAAACACATTTAAATAGTTAGGTATTGGTTATTCATCAAATACCAGGTAAAAAATTATTATAGATAAATCTACAGGCATTTACCTGATTTAATTTAGATTTCTTCATTGACAATATCCAGCAGTGTTGGCCTTGAGGTAATATTTTGATGGCCTTGGCCCAGTGTTGGATGACCAATCCTCGGCCTTGGGCTTGTTCTCGGGCGCTCTTTGGCCAGTGAGGGAAGTCTCCGAATGATGCCTGCCTCGAGGCCACGTTGAAATACGGAGACTATAGTTCAGTCTAGGTCTCGGCCTCTTCTGTCTTGACTACAATACTGACATCCAGCCGCAATGGCTTCTGTGCCCGGTACAGTTTTAAACTGAAAAAAAAAAAGATGCAGGTGATAAATTACATTGAAATGGACAGGTTACACAACATAGATAGTTTCCTGTGCCATAATTTCTTAAAAATACGAAGTAATTAATTAATTTAAAACCAAAAGCAATTGGTATACTTTAAATTTCACTTTCAAACTTGCGATTTTCTTCCAATTCCTGGTATATTGGCAATGCATCGTTAATTTTCATAAATACCTAAGGTCAGGAAAACGGAGGCACAGTACTGGTACTTAAATTTGGTTCAGCTTGTTCAGGGGCGTATCTAGTCCTGTCTCTTCCATGTTAAGTTTTGGGCTTCAGGGAGGGATGGTCCGATGGCCCTCCTAAACACTCTACTGTTCATCATTATTGTTGCATTATGAGTTTCAGACTAAATCCTTTCTTGTTGAATACAAAACACTAAGAGTACCAAAATTTACTAATTAATTCCAATGTGCTCATTTAAATGCTTTATCTTGTAGCTGCTGAGAAACCACGCATATTCGAAAGCACCGTACAACTTGTTTCTTCAATAACAAGGTTTGATTTACGTCATCATAAATATATTCAATAACTGAATGTTTTCGATGCGATTATTGACAAAAACTTTGACGACGGGCCGATGCATATAGACTGTATCAATATCTTTTCACTATATAAATCCCTAGAAATTGCAAAATCCAAGCTTTTATTGAAATTGAGTGATTGGTTAAATATCACAAGATTTCAGAATTGCTTGAATTTCCATCACCCATGTCTTCCATTTCGAAACGCAGTCTCTAGAGCTCTGTAAAAACATGTTTGCGTGGTTTTCATGTAAACAATACGAGTTTGGATGGATATCATGCAATATATCCAAGTAAATATGCCAAATACTAGGGCTTGGCGATATTGAGAAAAGTTGCGATATGCGATACTGCAAAATAAGTTGCAATAACGATATTTATTGCGATATCGATGGTTAAGTGCGATAATCAATATTTAATGCAGTGTCAATATTGACTGACAGCCAGTGTGAGAAATAGCTTTCATAAAGCCCTAGTCGGAAGTTGGACAGCACGCAAATTATCATGTTGATTATTCATTCTTCAGTCAAATTTCACTAGTCCAAAGCTTTTTTATGATAGTCAGGACGATCAGATGTCCACTATTTCGCACACTGCTGACCGCCCATTTCTAGCAACACAAAATCTGTTCAAGCCATCAAGGGACCAAGGGCATAAACAAAATGCAGCTCGGCAATATCAAAAAAATTTTGATATGCGTTCATTAGAAACCTTCAAGCGGTGCACGACAAAAGTACATCGCATGAGCCTGCCGACCTTATTTCTTGGGATTTCCTTTAAATTTGCGACCTATCTACTCAGTGGGGGACAAAGTGACTGGAGAGAATAAAATTATCTTGATTTTCAAGCACATCCTATCCCTTATAAAATGTATATTTTACAATTTTAAATATTGCAGTGAATGATCATGCTATATGGATATTGCAAGTTGTGATATTGCGATTTCATACATTTTCGATATATTTCCAAGCAGTGGTAGAATTTTCCCGGCGCTCCGGCGCTTTTGCTCCCGAGAAATGCTAAATCTCTGACAACTATCAGTTAACGGAACAAGTGAAGTTCATTCGAATTGAAGCCAAGAGGTTGAAAGCCTTGATTGCAATGACAATAGAAGTGCCAATGCTTCAGTTAATTGCAATTTGACGTCACACATCTACCAGCCAGTGAATAGTTACCAAAGGTGTTATCATTAATCGCAATTTGGAACTACATACTTTACTTTGAAGATAACATGGATACCAGAAATTTATAAAACTTTGCTATTTGACACACTTTTGAAAACTATGGCTCCAGCAACACAATAAATGGCTCCTGAGATTTTACAGCCCGGAGCCACATTTGGCTCCAGAGCCTTTGAAGCAGATTTCTACTGGTCACTGTAGCCAAGCCCTACCAAATACTATGGAAATGATATACTCGATACTTGCTGTTATGAATTGATACTTTTTTTGGTTGCACCGACTACATTCCTAATTTGATGCTGACCACTTTTTGACAATTAAATTTTCAGAAACACTTTAGCCATTTCTTGATTAATTGGAATAAATCAAATACCAAAATAGTAATTACAACATTGCTATAGGCCGAGCTGGCTCAGTCGATAGCAATCTAAATTTCTATACACCAAGCCTCGCTTGCGGAGTAGCCATAGCGTTTAGTTGAACCACTGCCACTAAATAACTCAGCTTCCCCAACTTCGGTCATGGTTAACTAATCAGACGAAAACTCGGCAGACCACAAACTCGCCAAGCTAAAACGATTTAAATACAGGCCTATATAATTTGAAATAGCCAATAAATCAAGATTATTTGCTTGTTGTACTTATTATATGCCCTATCATGAACATGATGAATAGACTTAAATTGAAGCAACGGGGACCAGTCAAAACGGCCAATTATCTAGGCATTTCCGTGGCGTTACTGTAGCGGGCCGCGAAAATGGCATATTAGGCAAGTGCTAATAATCGTGTCTCCATGGTTAATAGAGGAGCCGCATTTTGGGAGCTGCCGCCCCCAAACCCAAGCCAAATTACCTTTTTTAAATAAACAACTTAGTCAAAACGTAACTACAACTTATTACTTTTTGATAGTTTTCCGACTTTTTGCTGATAGCATAAACAGTGGACCGAGTGGTAAATCCTGACAAGTTGGTGAACCGCCGGGAAGTCAACTGTGTGAGGAGTGAGCCTGGCGAGTTCTCCCATGGCGAGTGGACGTCTTCGGAAAAATTTCACTATAACGGGCCGTGAAAATGACCATATTTGGCAAGTGCAAAATAATGTTTTTCCATGGCAAACATGGGGGCTGCCACCCACAAACCCCCGCCAACTGACATTTTTTTAAACAATTTAATCAAAACGTCATTTAGTTACTCTATTTTGATAGTTTTCCGACTTTTAGCGTGACCAAAATAACATCGTCGTGATGTGTTGATGGCGTCATGTGAACAATTCTTGCACGGTTACAACGACATGACGTTACAAATCTATTGTTCTCCAAATATTGTCATTTTCACGGAACGCTAATGTGAAGCATACTCGTAAAATCCCTTGACAAAAACGCCGACTGTGATTTCAGACAATGCAAGAACGGCAATGCAAAAACGCCTACTAATACCAGGTACACGTAGATGTCAAAAAGGGCTACAAGTCTATACCAAAACGGCTACAATGTACCATGAATTTCTTGTGAGATTTGTAAAAATTTTATATTCAGTTCAAGCGTCAAAAAATCAGTTCAATAGAAAAACCAATTAACTTCAAGATCTGACAGCCTTTGAAGGGCTAAATAGCAATTATCATGTGTGTTACAATGTACTATGTGACATGATGTCAATTAACAGTTGGATCAAATATTGACATTTAGACTATTGCAATTATAATTCTGTAGTACAAAGAAACTTTTTCAGAAGTGAAATGATGACAGAACAACACCTGATTTTGTCCATTTTGGTCAATCGGAACTTGCCGTTTTTGTAATGGCCAACAGCTGTTTTTACACTGTCATGCAAAGGGAAAATTTGCTGTAGGCGTTTTTGACAATGTAAAAAAACCGTAGGCGTTATTTTCTGTTGCCGTTTTTGTTTGTAGGCGTTTTGACTGATCACCTGCTACACTGCACAGGACACACTGTAGGCTACTTCAAATTCGTGATCCACCCCTGCCATTTCGCGATCTTTTTGAAAAAATCATCGATTTTGAAAATCGGAATTTTGAGATAACCGTACGTCTGACAGATTTGGTAACACTTTTATATGAAAGATATTGGCTTCACCTACACGAAGCTGTGTGTAGTTTCACTGAGAATTGATAAGAAGTTGTTTAAATTCGAGCTCAAAGTCGCAACAACAATCGAAAACTTTTATCTTGCTTGTCTGACAGTTGTCAAACAATGACAAACTTTACAATGCTAAATTACACTGCAAATCTTCAAGGCCCGGACATTTCAAAGATCACAAAGTCATTACTAATGATTAGGTGTTGATAAACTTACTTGGAATGTGTTTTACACCAGTGCATTCTTCTGAACATGCAATCCACATCATCAGTTCGACATGTTTGTGTCCTTTCTGATGCACCATGTTCATGCCGTCGCGATGTTTTCTCTGATGTGCTGATGTCGCCGTGGCAACATAGCGGCGCAAATTCGTGAAATAAACTTTTAAAACCTCCGAAAAAATGTTTGTTTTACTTGTAATCAGATAATGAAAGCCATTAAATCATCGGCCACAAATAGCAACAGCATTGTGTAAATAACATCCAGACAAGAATATTTTCAAAATTCGAAGCTTTCTGTCTATCATCTGCAGTGCGCATGCTCAGATGTACAAAATTTTTTGATCGCATGCTATTTCAAGAAAGTCACGTGACCAGGTTTCCCGCGCTACATGCAGGCTGGACATTGAAGCTTGCTTGGCGGGCCTGCGGCCCGCAGCACCTGCTACGCAGGTGCTCAAGCTGCGCTATTATTAGTACACTAAAATTAGTTTTGACTTATAAAAAGATAATGAAAGAGATTCTACGGTTCCGATATAAAAAAATATGACAATGACAACTCATCAATTAACATGAGTCACAAAAGAGTACCTTTTGCAGTGAAATGCTCCTCTTCTTTTTTTATAGCTGTCTTTGCAAGTTTTCATTATATTCCTGCTAAGAATTTCCTCTTTCTGATTTCAAAGGTTTAAAAGGAAAATTTATAAAGTCCTTTTGATGGAAATCTACCTAACTTGGCAACTCCTGCACCCCTCAGGTAAAAGGTAGTAGCAATTTGTGCAAATGACACTAATACCAAAAATGTAGGGAAATCCATTCACACATGGAAAATTTAGCAGTTTTTACAAATCACTCTGGTAAAGCAGACCGTTTTAATTAGAAAAAATTCAAAGGAGCTTTACTTCTTTAACTGAACAATGGCGACGGAAAGATTTCCTTAAAACACCCTGATTTTGGGTGTTGCGTGGAATCTCTAGATACATAGGCATACTGGAAGGGGGAGTAGTCACCCTACCCTAAAAAAATTTGGGAAACACAAAGATTCAGGCAAAAAGGCAAAACAATTTGGGCAGATAACTAAATAAACATAATTAACAATCAATAGCTAGTTTAAATGAGATTTCTTTTGGAATATTATTAAATCAAGATCCTGATATTCAGCCAGAACCATTTACCATTAATTATGGTTAATTTGAAAAACATGGTTCTTTAAAGGAGGCCTATTGTCAAAAAAACTTTGCAATTTGTTCAACCAGGTGGGCTCTATGGATAAATGTAAAGCACATGGGGTGGTTCCCAGAGTTGATCTCATCCCTCAATACCCTCTTAGCACAGTTTGAAGTGCATAATTCCTGCCTGTCCTGCCCCAATGTCAAAACGAGGCTGAATCAGCCAAGAGACGTGACGTCACAGACTGGGTTGAGAAAAAAATCTATAAATAGATCATGACACAACCAAACTGAATGGCCTGTTCACCCTCAATATGTGGCAGCAGTGGCGTAGCCAGAAATCCATGAGTGGGGGGGCCAAGGGGGGGCCAGGGTCTGAACTAGGGGGGCCAACCTTTCGCGGCATTTTCATGACATTTTTGCGGCATTATATGGATAAAAATTGAAGCAGCGTTACGAGTCTTCTGTACGAATGACTTAGCATTACTGACCGTCTTATCTTTTGTGACTGATAAACAAAATGACCATACATCTCATAATTATTACTAGTACACTAAAATTAGTTTTGACTTATAAAAAAATAATGAAAGAGATTCTATGGTTCCGATATAAAAAAATATGACAATGACAACTCATCAATTACCATGAGTCACAAAGTAAAGAGTATCTTTTGCAGTGAAATGCTCCTCTTCTTTTTTTATAGCTGTCTTTGCAAGTTTTCATTATATTCCTGCTAAGAATTTCCTCTTTCTGATTTCAAAGGTTTAAAAGGAAAATTTATAAAGTCCTTTTGATGGAAATCTACCTAACTTGCCTCAAATAGGTAAAAGGTAGTAGCAATTTGTGCAAATGACACAAATACCAAAAATGTAGGGAAATCCATGCACACACGAAAAATTGAGCAGTTTTTTACAAATCACTCTGGTAAAGCAGATCGTTTTAATTAGAAAAAATTCAAAGGAGCTTTACTTCTTTAACTGAACAATGGCGACGGAAAGATTTCCTTAAAACACCCTGATTTTGGGTGTTGCGTGGAATCTCTAGATACATAGGCATACTGGAAGGGGGAGTAGTCACCCTACCCTAAAAAAATTTGGGAAACACAAAGATTCAGGCAAAAAGGCAAAACAATTCAGGCAGATAATTAAATAAACATAATTAACAATCAATAGCTAGTTTAAAAGAGATTTCTTTTGGAATATTATTAAATCCAGATCCTGATATTCGGCCAAACGTCGATCACCCCCTTAAAGGTTTGCGCATATTACTAGATATATTAAAATAAGGAAATCAAAAATTATCAGATGATATGCCCAAAGACTTTTCAAGAGGCAACTGTCATCCTAGAGAAAATTGGGTGTAAGTTACCGCCAGAGAAGGCAACTACTTTTGACGGACGTATTCAAGTGACTGTTGCGGGCTCTAATAGTAGGGGGGCTTAGCCTCAATATTGGGTGGAATCGTTCACTTTATTACGATTTTATGAGGTTTTGGTTGTGGGTAGCCATGACCAAGACCTTTCAAAATCCACCGACCGCCAAGCGGATTTCACCCCCTGGTGGCCGTATTTGGCAAATCCAATATGGCCGCCATCAGATATCGGCGATATCGTAACTTTTCAACCGGGCATCGTAAAAACATAATTGATACCTCTAGTTTGGGGTTTTTCTGACTGAGGAATTCATTTTTGGCATCAATTTGATGATTTCAGTAATGCTGGTGGCCATATTGCAGAAATTAATGATGGCCGCCCTAAAAATTGGCAAACCAACATAACTTCGTTACTAAGCGTCATAGATTCTCATATGATACCTTTGTTTTGGGGTTTTAATGGGCAAGGAATTCATTTTATATATTTTTCTTTGATTGGAGCACCCCTGGTGGATTCTGACAATATGTTTTTGAGTCAATGGAAACAATGCACATGTATTTTGTAGCATTGAATTAAGTATTGTAGACCTCAAAAATTGCATTGAGATTTTTGAACTGCGACCCTTTTTTATGGCTCTTTATCTTGAGAAGTTATTTGTCATTCAATTTTCATTGCAAGATCACTCAATTAATAGGGACAATAGGGCACTTTTTAGCTATTTGACTTCTTTCTGCTCAAAGAACAGCTTCTTTGGTCTTCGTACAATGGAGGGACCATGCAATGTCAATAAATATCAGACATATTCGTTTTAGCACACAACCTTAGCCACTAAGTCTTGAACACCCAGATATTCATAATATACAGACGACTCTCACTGCAGCTGTATAGGCACCGCATGGATTTCAACCTTCTTTAAACTGATGATTGAAGAAATCAATATACCATCAAATAATGCCCCATGCAGTAGGACATTATGTGCAGTGGATGTCGTCCATTTGCAATTGTATATTTCTCTGATAAAAAATAAATGCGCACAAGATTAGGGAAAGATATCCCATTGATTGATTGATTGATTTATTTGGTCTATTAAATATAATATATATACATAATGAGACCCTGGATGGCACAATAAAGTTAAAACTTATTTCCATTGTGGTCCAGTGGTAAATGGCATGAATTGGTAATAACATTATATGGATTTTATGGTGATATATATGATGGTACAGGTGGAGTATTTGTGCAGGGATAGTACAGGTGCTGATGATATATTGATATATCAGTAAAATAGAAATCGCTATTTTCTCTTTGGTGTGATTAGGTTTTAAGATAGGTTTTTACAGCTCTTTTGAATGTTAGTTTTGGTTGGATCAATTTAATATTTTTAGGGAGGTTGTTCCAGGCTATTGCGCCTACTATTAAAAAGTTGGACTTAGCGAGCCTTTTGGTTCTTTGGACAATAAATGAATTTTGGTTAGATCAGGTCAAATAGCGATTTCTGTTGAGGACGAAGTTATCTGCTAGATAGTTAGGAGCAGTGCCATGATGAATATCATACATTGAATGTGGAATAAGTTGGAGGGCTCGGTCTTCGACACATAAAAGGCCGACCCTATCCAGCTCAGATTGTCCAATATGGGCCTCGGCCTAAGTCCAAGACGAAGCGAACTACCTTGTTTTGGGCAGTTTCTAAGGACTTTCTATGCTTCTTAGTAAGGGCCATGTACCAGGCTCCCATAGCATACTCGAAGTGACTGAATATCAAAGCTTGGGCTAAAGTCTTTTTGGCTTTGAAGTTTAGGTGGTCACGGTGTCTGTACAAAAATTTCAATCTAGCGTTGGCTTTACCGAGAATGGACTGGACTATCTCGTCACCTGAAAGAGTGTTATTTATCTGAAGGCCGAGGTATTTTACTACATGAGATGGTGATATTGTTTGATTGTCATGAGTTATAACAAAACCTTGAGTGTTTTTAACTTTTCTTTTTGATGTTATGATTATTGCCTCAGTTTTACCTTTATGCATAGCCAGTCCATCATTGGTAAGCCAGTGATTGATATATAATACAAAAGCCTTGATTTCTCTGAAAGGAAGGGAGGAATTTAAGCACCCCAACCTGAATTCTGCCTAGTTAAAATAAAAGTCCACGAGGCCGAGCATCTTGCTAACTTATATGGTGACTTTCTCACTTCATCACGTAAATGATTAGATAAATGTTTATCAATAAATTAATGCTACGCTCTTGATTGGGAAGAACATGATTCAGATTTTCTTTGTATATTTTGAATTGTCATATGACATGGCATCAGTAAAAGGATGATTGAAACAGCTGTCCAACAAAGCCCCAGGGCCCAGGTGATATGGCAAGAGATGGGTTAGAACCCTGGACCCAGCGATTGGCAGCCCAGTACTGTACCACTAGACCAACTTAGGCATAGAAGAGAACTATTGAGGATGAAATTTTATTTTCATGCCGATGGGGCTTTCTGCCCAGATTTTCCTTCCCTTTTTCTGAACTGAAAGTAAATACTTGTTCTCCCAGACCTAAAGTTTTCTTAGGGGGGGGACCTATGGACTACAAGATCATGCAAGATCTTGTACAGGCCTCATAGGCGTATCGGAGGGGGTGGCGCGACCCCCCCTCCCCAAACCTTTGAGAAAAGGCCTCAATTCGGACAAGGAGGCTACAAATTTGGGCAGATGATCCAATAAATATTACTGAGAATCAAATTTTTCCCAGCAATTTCATTAGACATTGTAGAAAATTTGGATCATGAAATTCGGACAAATGTCACTCGCCCTCCCAAAAATTCTGCCCACTGTACGCCTATGACCGGCCTTGCCTAAAGAGGACCGAGTGATTGGTCGTTATGTGCTCTGCTATGCACTAGGTTGGCTTATCTAATAAGGAGATGAAAGATGATTGAAACTGCCCACCAGCACAGGTGCAGGTGACAATGTCATGATCACAGCTGGAACTGAACCCGACTCAGTAATTCCCAGCCAATAGTGACATGCAGACCAAGATAACAAAGCACCGAAATTTTAAAGCTCATATTAGCCTGTACAAAACGTACAGCAACCACATGTACTGAAGAACTGAGCCTACCAACACAAGAGCCTTTAACCACTAAAGCTCACGGACAACCAAAGAGAGAGCGCCATTTTTGAGAACAAAAGATAAGGGTAAAATCAAAGGGTAAATGCAAACATGCACTTTGATTAGGTTGATTTTTATGATAAAATTCTGAAATATAATAACGTCAATATCTATCAAATTCATTATAGGCCTACACATATTGAACTGAATTAGTTTTTAATGGATGTTCATGTCTTAAATGTCTGTTATTGCATCACAAACCACCCATACAGCTACTGATTCACTATGAGGAAATGAGGAATCGTCTAAGCTATCTAAAATGGGGTCTGCCATTTTTGTACTTCCAATAGTTGTGAATCAGTGATCATTCAATCTGGAGAATTTAATTTTTTTTTTTGCCAGGCTCTCAAGATCCGTGCGAGCGCAAAATTAATTTTGAAATTAATTTTAATTTTGATTTCCCGATTTTAGAGGCGGCGATTCCGTCATCCATAATATTATTTTGGAGTGGCCTAACAATTAAATTACACAAGTCTTGATTTTGCATATACTTGCATCAAAGCCGACCATCAAACATTTGAGTTGCTACATGGCTCACCTACTACTTAAGATAAACTAAATTACACTAAAATTGCAACAACTTGGGGAGTTCTTTTTTTTAAAAATAATTTCTTGCTCAGTTTTGCTGAAATAAATAAATACATTTGAGCATGAGTGTTGCATGATTTTGAAATTAATATTAGTGACATTTAGGATCATGCAGAGACCACTTGCACAAATGGAACTTGATTACAATGTAGTCACAAATATGCCAACTTTTCTGCCTGCACTACACATTGATTTACAACGCAGTACACCGAGTACAGTTGTGCATGCAGTCCTGCTGATATGTGCAAGAGGAAGGATGGATGATTGGGCTTTACATCCTTATATTTATGCACATGGAGGGCTCATTACTAGAGTCATTAGGACACAGTAATGAGACCAAGGATGATTGAAACAGCCGTCCAACAAAGCCCCAGGGCCCAGGTGACCCGGCAAGAGATGGGTTAGAATCCTGAACCCAGCAATTGGCAGCCCAGTACTGTACCACTAGACCAACTTAGGCATAGAAGAGAACTATTGAGGATGAAATTTTATTTTCATGCCGACTGGGCTTTCTGCCCAGATTTTCCTTCCCTTTTTCTGAATTGAAAGTAAATACTTGTTCTCCCAGACCTAAAGTTTTCTTAGGGGGGGGACCTATGGACTGCAAGATCATGCAAGATCTTGTACAGGCCTCATAGGCGTATCGGAGGGGGTGGCGCGACCCCCCCTCCCCAAACCTTTGAGAAAAGGCCTCAATTCGGACAAGGAGGCTACAAATTTGGGCAGATGATCCAATAAATATTACTGAGAATCAAATTTTTCCCAGCAATTTCATTAGACATTGTAGAAAATTTGGAACGTGAAATTCGGGCTTATGTCACTCGCCCTCCCAAAAATTCTGCCCACTGTACGCCTATGACCGGCCTTGCCTAAAGAGGACCGAGTGATTGGTCGTTATGTGCTCTGCTATGCACTAGGTTGGCTTATCTAATAAGGAGATGAAAGATGATTGAAACTGCCCACCAGCACAGGTGCAGGTGACAATGTCATGATCACAGCTGGAACTGAACCCGACTCAGTAATTCCCAGCCAATAGTGACATGCAGACCAAGATAACAAAGCACCGAAATTTTAAAGCTCATATTAGCCTGTACAAAACGTACAGCAACCACATGTACTGAAGAACTGAGCCTACCAACACAAGAGCCTTTAACCACTAAAGCTCACGGACAACCAAAGAGAGAGCGCCATTTTTGAGAACAAAAGATAAGGGTAAAATCAAAGGGTAAATGCAAACATGCACTTTGATTAGGTTGATTTTTATGATAAAATTCTGAAATATAATAACGTCAATATCTATCAAATTCATTATAGGCCTACACATATTAAACTGAATTAGTTTTTAATGGATTTTCATGTCTTAAATGTCTGTTATTGCATCACAAACCACCCATACAGCTACTGATCCACTATGAGGAAATGAGGAATTGTCTAAGCTATCTAAAATGGGGTCTGCCATTTTTGTACTTCCAATAGTTGTGAATCAGTGATCATTCAATCTGGAGAATTTAATTTTTTTTTTTGCCAGGCTCTCAAGATCCGTGCGAGCGCAAAATTAATTTTGAAATTAATTTTAATTTTGATTTCCCGATTTTAGAGGCGGCGATTCCGTCATCCATAACATTATTTTGGAGTGGCCTAACAATTAAATTATCATTTAAGAATTATAATACTGTGTGTGCTTACAAAATAGAGATAAGATTAGATTTTTTCCAAGGTATGTGCCAACAACAGCCAGCTCACAAGAGGCTAACATACCTGTGAAAACAATACTATACAAGCACAGGACAAAAGATGAATACATTAATTTAAAACTGAGGTCAAATGAAGCATCCATACAGTACTATTTGAAACGAATATCTTAAATTAATCAAAGATGTTTTTTCTCATAAGAATTATACAGAAATTCAGCAGTTTTAAGATTACTACATCTCTGGATATGAGTAATTGGAATTTCAGATAATCAGATAAATTAACAAAATTTTCATTAACACTTATGGCTTCAATATAAAACAATTCAGAATTGTTCGTTCATTGGACAATATAACAAAAAGTAAGACTCTGTCGTCCTCGATTACACTTTCATTACAGTAATTACATAACCTAAATTATACAGGTAGGCTATATTATTAAAACAACCAAATGAAAGAGACAAATTAAGTCACAATAAATAGGCCTACCACTAATAAACTGAGCAATAATGGACCTACGACCTTTATTATTTATTATAATATTTTCTAATTGAAAATGATCATGTGACAGTTGTACAACAAAGTCAGTAAATGTTGTTGACATTCACACTGACAAATTTACCTTCTGTATATTTAATGAAATTCAGTGCCAGAATTTTCTGGCGCATTCTAAATACTATCTTGATCGAATTGTTACAATAGATATTCCATTTGCATTTACAATTTGGAGGTGAAATCAAATCTACCTATAGCTTTGTCTTGTAAAAAATTTCTACATAAATTATGAAATCTTCACATTTAATAACAAATCCTTGAATTACAGTGTTGGAGGTCTTGAGGAACACCAAAATTACCCATAAAATACAATTAGTAAAGTAAAATCTGCTCCTTGAAGGACTTTTCCCAGCAAATAATCTGAATTCCAGGACTACCTAGTTTATTTCGGTTTTTAAGGACCTATTTTTTTAGGACTTTAATTAAAGGATTTTCAAGGACTGTGGGAACACTGCACTAGGTGGCAAAATCTTTGACTCCTCTTGAGTATTCTAAAAAAATTTGATAGTCACCAAAGCAAAATTAGTCATGTGAACCTATAAGATGTTTTGTTCAAACTATTACTCATATTACTCACACAGCATTCTGGACATAACTGGGCTCTTACAGAAAGGAGTTGGGAGAAACTAAACAATGATATTTACAATTATGCACAATTTGTTTTCCTGGTGACAATCATTGATGAGCCTCAGGTGACAGCTTCTCGCTTGTAGCCAAATTGTTTTTCAACACATAATTAGTTGTTCTCCATCTTGCGTTTAGTTAGTTCTGCTCTGGGTGGTGTAGTGGTTAAGGTTCCTGCCTGCTCCGCTGAAGGTCTTTGCCTGCATGGGTTCGAACCCCGGGTGGGGAACTAAAATTTTCAGTGTACCTTCATGAGCAAAATCCCAGCTGGATGTCGTTCGGATGAGACGTTAAATTGGTGGCCCCTTGTATCAGTGTCTGTGCTGGGCAAGTAAAAGATCCCTCACAAGGGGTAAATGTGTAACATGTTGAGGACTCCCGCTCTCTCTCTCATCTCATCAATCAACCCTCGTGACTGTAGTGTTTCCAATGAGTCTCTCTCGACACCTCTCGAGAATGTCATGGTCTAGTGCACGAGAATCGAGAATTTCTCGAGAAATCTAGGACATCCAGGTTTTTCTAGGACATCCACGTCAGGGCTTCTATAATGACATATTTATAGATAATAAGCATGTTTAGGTCACTAAAATCATTTGCAGCATTGGCCGTGTACACTCTCTGCAGAAATGGCCATGCTTTTCCATTTATAGATGTAAAATATTAATAAAACAAAAAACTAAGGAGAAAGTGAAAGAACATGAACTCATTCAAACTCTAGCTGTATTTGAAACTATTTTGAACTTGAAATTTATACACAAACTAGCAATCACCAGTATTCACTTTTATGAGAATCACGGGGTTCTGCAAATAAGATTTCATCGAAATTTGAGAAATTTATGAAATCTGTGAACTGAATAAGAAGCCTCTAGCCCTGAATTTGATGAAAATCACATGCTTCTGCAGTAATGCTCTGTGAAGCAGATTTCGTTACCCAGTTGATTTCAGAATAGAAAATCATTAATATAAAGCATATAACGCTATAACAGGTAAACAATGTTGCCGGAAGTCCTGGTGTTCTCTCTTTGGAGTTGGCTAAGCAGGAACTTGAGGATGCCATCCGCAGCAATGAAAGTAGTTTTACGGCTGCATAGTGCTTGGTTGGCCACTGTAACAATGTGCAGCGCACTGGCAATTTCTTTGACTTTCTTGAAGTCATCTTCATTGACAGTTGATTCCCCTTGCAGGTCAACGAAGGCCTTCAAGACACTTGGTCGAAGCTCAATGTACCGACTGAGCATTGCCTCGATACTGTTCCATCGCACTTTTACATCAATTTTAACTTTTAGTACTTTGTTAAGTTCTGACTGGACGTATCCGTGCAGGATTTCTTCAGCCCTGCCATGCCTGAACTTCTTGCAGTCAGTTCTAACATTGTTAATCAGAGCAGCGTAGTTGGCTTTCAACTGCTGGTCATCATGCTGCATAATGGTGATATCAGCAGAGGCATCATCTGTATCATCATCATCTTCACTTTTTTCTCCTGCTGCGGCATCATCTTCAGTCTCGTCTTGGACTTGCAAATTCTTGTAGAGGAGGTCACACACAGCCGGGTGGATGCCATGAGCATAGCAGGTGACATGAATTGTTGGCATGAGCTTGCCAAATTTCAACATTACTGCAGCACCATCTGTAGTACAAACTGTGCATGTGTCGGGAGACAAGGAAAACTCTGACAAATGTTGTCGTACGGCTTCGACCATCGCCTCAGCAGTGAATTTGCCTGTGATTCTCCTTAGGCCAAGATTCCAGAATGCTCTGTTGTTACCATGCACGTTAATATTTAGGAATCTCTTGTTAGATACGCTGGTCCATTCATCTAGGGTGAGCGCAAATCTTTCTCCAGCTGCAATCCTTTTTTCGAACTCTTCCGACATGATCTTTCTTACTTCATAAGCATGTCGACTTATCATGAGCATTATGGTAGTCGCACTTTGAGGTAATATGAAGCCATCTCTCATCATGGAACTTCGTAAGTACTCACTGGTGGCGATTGTATGGATAGTCATCCCATCAACGGCTGCGAGCTTACTGACAATCACTTCAAGACACTCTTTGGATTTCTTGACAGGGGGAGTATCCTTAGGCTTTACATCAACTTCGTGGACATGAAGATGCCTCAGCATCCCTGTGGTGCTCCCTCCAGGGGCACTGATGACCTTGTAGCAGAAGTTACATTTTGCTGAACTGCCATCAATTCGTGTAAAATAATTGCCAGGCTGGGGATGAAACCTTTGGTTTGTTCGTTGCCATATTGCAGTTGCTGTGGCAGTGGCAATAACTGACCTCAATAGAGTTGACGACGGAACTTCCGGTTCCGCTCGGCGGAATACAAACATTACAAACTCTCGGTAAATATGTCAATTATGAAGCGATAATCAACTTGTGTGGGGCTGGAGGATGACGCAAATTGTGAAGAAAGTCATGGATACCACAAAAAATCAATGATGTAGGCTCCAATCACTAACTGTCCCGAAAAAAATCGGTGGAAAGTTACGCGATGGAACATGATGAAAGTTCGACAATTGAAAAGATGGCGACCAAGCGTGAATTATTGACACTATGAAAACTGATCATTCATCAATGAACTAAAACAATGGCAGAAACTGATGCGGATCAACCACCATGGGTGGAAAAACTGGTAACAAGGTTAGAAAACCGATTTGACAAGCTTGAACAAAAACTTTTTAATGTGAACAATTCAATTGAAGAAATGAAATCTGAAATGAGTAGCATGAAATATACGGCGGAATACATCCAGAAGACTGCAGAGGATGCTATACAGATTTCCAACAGAACTGTAAACGATCTGAGGCAAGTGAAACAGGATACTGTTAAAACTGAAAATGAATTACTGTTGTTACAACGGAAAATTACTGAACTTGAATGTCGATCAAGAAGAACAAATCTAATATTCGAAGGAATTAAAGAAGAAAGCGATGAAAATACAGAAAAGCTTTTGATGGAAATCCTGAATGCAAAATTGGACCTCAGTGACATCCGACAATTACAGTTCGATTAGGCTTACAGATTTGGAAATAACAGTGAGGATAGACCCAGACCTATTGCAGTAACATTCTCTACACTCAAACAAAGAGACGACATCTGGACCAAAAGAGCATCTTTAAGAGGGACAGACATATGGATGAGTGAAGACTTTCCACCGTCAATTAAAGCAAATCGGAAGAAACTGTTCCCGATTTACCTTGCAGCAAGAAAGAATGCTGAATTTAAACAGGTTTCTTTAAAGTTGGATGTCCTTTTCTTAAACGGGAGAAGATTCACTATAGACAATCTACAAGAGCTTCCGGACACGTTGAGAATGAACACCCAATCGACAATAACTACCGAAGAAGTGACCGTTTTTTCCTCGCAAGATTCCCCTCTCAGTAACCTGCATGTAATGGACGTAAAAGTGGACGGACGAATTTATAACACAAACGAGCAGTACATCCAGACATCGAAAGCGAAATTGTTCAAAGACTTCGAAACAGCACAAAAGATTATGGCAGAAAAGGACCCGTACAAGCAGATGGATCTCGGAAAGAAAATAGCCGGATACGATAAAACCACATGGGAAGAGTCTGCACCACAAATCTTACGACAAGTAAACAGGCAGAAGTATGACCAGAACCCCACGGCCCGTAGTTATTTGCTAGCAACAGGAGAAAGACATCTTGGCGAAGCAACAAAACACCCAGTCTTCGGAATCGGCATGAACAGGACCCACCCCGATGTCACAGTATATGATAAATGGAAAGGCGGAAACTTGATGGGAAAAACTCTCCAAGAAATACGAAAACATCTAAAAGACATTTAATATAGCTCCGTAAACATTGCTGTTACTTGCCAAATTTATTATTACGAGGTGCTAAACAGATGATTGTTTTATTTTCATTGCATAATCCTGCCACTAATTAAGATTGTATAATCCTGCCATTGTATAATCCTGCCATTGTATAATCCTGCCATTGTATAATCCTGCCATACGCTTAACTCAGCATTAGACCAAAGCGACAGTATTACTTAAGCATTATACTTTGTTATTGCCAAAGGTTTTGTATTAGTTTTCTTTACAATGCAGTAACTGTGTATTTAAAGTTACATATCTGTTATCAGTATAATCTCAATTTTTTACTAGACAAAAAAGACTTCTATAATCCTATAACTCTATTTTATGCAGGCAGTTATGTAAACTGTAGTTGTACTTTTTATCATTTCAAGAATCGCTATATATAATTACGATAGATTTATAACATTTTAGTAGTATTCTTTTTTCTCGAATCCAATCTGCTTTGGTTAAATTAGAATTTATAAATTCAATGTTATTGTTTATAAGCCAATCAATCACGACATTATGTCTTATATGTTCCATGAACTATTAATTCATACACTATTACATTATTTTTATGACATTCATGATAAACTTAAAATTAGTAATTATGGAACTGTGAAAGTTATTAATGTTCCATTGTAAAAACTATCATTGGACCTACCTGTACCATTAATATATCAATCCTATGCCCTATGCATTGCGTTTGCATGCTTGATTTGATATGTTTGCATTGTTCCTAGATATGGTGCTTTTTAATATTATGCTACATGAAACACTTTTTGTGTACCTGTCTCTGAGCTACATGTCTCAGAGTTACATTCAACCAAGACTGTTCAAATATTTTAGTAGAATGCTTATGAGGTTACTAAATACATTGTTCTCTGTAAAAAAACAAAGAGTTTTGAGTACCCTAAAAACCTATGGCTACTCCTGACCAAACAATCACATGGCTAGAGAATTTTAAGGATGATCATGTAGAGAACTCAAGACCAATGTTTTCTCCATCGCATTACTATGATATTGATAAGTTTAATGAGCTTACTGAATCTCTCTCATCAAAAACATTCTCCATTTTAAACACAAATGCTCGAAGCCTGCCTAAACATAAAACCGAATATGAAGTCTTAATGAATAACATCATAAATTTTCATTTTGATGTTCTTACGTTCGAGGAAACTTGGCTTGACGAAAATTTATGTGACTATGTGAAGTTTAAAGGTTACTCGATGATCACTAAACATAAACTCCAAAAAAAGGAAGGAGGAGGTATAGCTATCTTTATTTCTGACAAATTAGAATATAAAGAACTTGCAATTTCCGTTCCGACTGACAATCAAAATCTCTTTGATTGTCTTTTCATTGAAATTGAATATGGAAGAAAATCTATTATACTTGGTGTCTTGTATCGCTCGCCAAGCCATAACAGTGTACATGAATTTAATAATTTTATTGATTCAGTGCTAGAATCTTTTAAGAACTATAAAAATAAGGAAATAATAATTGTTGGTGATACCAATATTGATCTCATCAAGTCTGAAAACAATGCTTTAACAAATGCTTATCTAGACTCATTTATAAGTAATAGCTTTATTCCAAAAATCTCACTGCCAACTAGGGTGACTAACAACTCGGCTACTTTAATTGATCATATATTCCAAAAAATCTCAGATGTTCCAACATACCAAGGAACAATACCAGTTGACATCACTGATCATTATATTAACTTCATTTCCTTAGATTTGACTGACCCTGACGTAAGTCTTGAAAAGAATGTCACATACAGAGTCCAAAACGAGGCGTCAATGAACTCCTTCAAAAATGCTCTTAATGACGCGAACTGGGACGATGTCATAAATTCTTCAAATGTAGACACTGCATATAATTCTTTTATTGATATATACACCAAAATAATGAATGAAAAACTCCCTGTCAGAACTTCTAAGTTTAACAGGAAATTTCATAAAATTAAACCATGGATCACTAAAGGCATCATTACCTCAATGAAACAACGCTACAAATTATCTATAAAACTAAAAAAAACCCGAGACCTAGTAAGGCGTCAGGAAGAGGAAATTAAATACAAGAGATACAGAAATTGCCTTAATAAATTAATAAGAGCAGCAAAACAACTTCATTGGACAAATTCATTTAAAAGTTGCGAAAAAGACATAAAAGCTACTTGGAAGCAAATAAATAATTTACTAAATAAGAATAATAACAAAAACGATGTGACTAATCATTTTATTACAAATGATAATGTGACACTAACAAATGCAAATGAAATAGCTAACTCTTTCAATGAATATTTCACAAATGTTGGACCAAATTTATCAAACAAAATAACCCCATGCTCTAGGCAGCCGAGTACTTTTCTACCCAATTTAAATCTAGTGGGTTCTCTCTTTCTTAGGCCAACTTCGGCTGAAGAAATTGCAAAAATTATTCAAAAATTCAAATCAAAATCTTCTTACGGATATGATGAGATTAGTCCAAAAATGTTAAAATCAACTTTTCAGCCAATTCTGAGACCGTCGACTCATATATGTAACCTTAGTCTTAGGAATGGAATTTTCCCAGACCAAATGAAACTGGCTAAAGTTATCCCATTACATAACCAGAACCGCAAGCGGTTTCAACGCTCGTCTGTTAATGTGAAATCTATCAATGTGTGCCAGATTATCACCCACAGGCCAATACCTAATTTCATAACACGAAGCGATATTTTAAGGTTACAATGGGCAGTTCAAGAAGAAAGATGGCTGCAAAAATGGCCGCTACAAAATGGCCGCCATCTTGGATTTCTCAACATGTGGCCAATCAATACCCACAAACCCATACCTGTACCAAATTGCATTACTCTAAGCGAAATATTGAGTTCACAATGGGCAGCTCAAGAATGAAAAAAGATGGCTGCCAAAATGGCCACCACAAAATGGCCGCCATCTTGGATTTCTCAACATGTTCCCAATTGATACTCACAGGCCCACACCTGCACCAAATTTCATAACTCTAAGCGAAATATTGAGGTCACTATGGGCAGTTCAAGAAATGAAGAAAGATGGCTGCCAAAATGGCGGCCATCTTGGATTTCTCAACATGTTCCTGATCCATACCCAACAGCCAATACCTGTACCAAATTTCATAACTGTAAGTGAAATATTAAGGTCACAATGGGTAGTTCAAGAATGAAGAAAGATGGCTGCCAAAATGGCCGCCACAAAATGGTCGCCATCTTGGATTTCTTGACATGTTCCCGATCCATACCCAGAGGCCCATACCTGTAACAAATTTCATAACTGTAAGTGAAATATTAAGGTCACAATGGGCAGTTCAAGAATGAAGAAAGATGGCTGCCAAAATGGCCGCCATAAAATGGCAGCCATCTTGGATTTCTCGACATGTTCCCGATCCATACCCATAGCCCCATACCTGTACCAAATTTCATAACTCTAAGTGGAAAACTAAGGTCACAAATGGACACTTACAAAAACTTTAACCGGGACAACGAGGACGACGCCGATCGAGTGACGACAATAGCTCTTCGTTTTCAAAGAAAACAGACGAGCTAAAAATGGACCAAAAAGTTCTTTTACAAATTATAGACCTGTTTCTCTCTTGCCTACATTCTCCAAGATACTGGAACGACTAGTCTACAATAGATTACAAAATTATCTAAAAACAAATGATCTATTAACTCCCTGTCAATTCGGCTTCAGGGAAAATTTATCCACGGACTTAGCCATATTAAAATTACAAGATCTGATTTCAAGGACTTTAAACAAAAAACATAAAGCCCTAGGACTCTTTCTTGATCTAAGTAAGGCGTTTGACACGTTAAATCACCATACACTTCTAGACAAATTATATCACTATGGAATTCGTGGAATAGCCCACAAATGGTTTTCAAGTTACTTATATGGCAGAAAACAATTCACTTATTTTAAACAGATTAGATCTGATACACTACACATTTCCACTGGAGTACCGCAGGGCTCCATACTGGGACCGCTATTGTTTATATTATATATCAATGATATCGCTCAAACAGCATCCAATGCGCAATTTATAATATTTGCAGATGATACGAACATTATATTTCCCTTCGAAAAATCCATAACTCCCTCCATTAACCAGAATATCAACGATCAACTTAAAGAAATAAGTGACTGGTTCTCCGCAAACAAATTATCTATCAATGTCTCGAAAACTAAATTCATGATCTTTCATACACCAAGGAGCTCAGTAAATGAGGCTAATTTAGACTTTTACCTTAATGGATCTCAAATTGAAAGAGTTCACCAAATTAAATTTCTTGGTGTTATTCTTACTGACACTCTAAACTGGAAAAACCACATTGATGGAACAGCCAATAAAATTTCTCGGATAGCTGGCATTATGAATAAACTTAAACATGAACTTCCTTCCAATATATTATTCACTATTTACAACTCACTGGTGGTACCGTATTTAAACTACAGCTTAATAGCTTGGGGAAATTCACCTAACTCAACAATTAATAGAATCCAAGTTTTACAAAAAAAGGTCATGAGAATCATTGACAAAAAGAGATACAATTCTCACACCACTCATTCATTTCATAAATACAAAAGCTTAAAACTAGCCGACTTATACCAGTTCAGATCTTGTCTTTTATATTACAGAGCCCTGAACAATTACTTACCATCATATTTTAAAGATACTTTGAAAGCAAACGAAACAACTCATTATCATTCCACCCGTGGAAGAGCAAACATCCACATAAACTCAGTTCAATCCCAAATTGGTAAACAATGCCTTAACTACAAAATTGCTCAATCCTGGAACAGCTTACCTGAGGACATTAAGTCTCATCTTACAGCCTCTATTCATATCTTTACGTCTAAATTAAAAACCTTTTTCATCAATAAATATTCCTTGCCATGTACCATAAGGAACTGTTACATTTGCATTCGATTTATGCCGTAACTGACTCTATTACCTCCATCAGCATTCTACGCAAATTGTCTACTTCTATTTTTAGATTTATGATAGATAAAAATTCAATTCTTATCTAATGTATTAATTGTATGGTCATGTACTCAGAAAATGTAATCCTTGTCACAAGATTGTATATCCACGTAAATTGTCTTTTTCTGTTTTTAGATTTATGATAGATAAAATTTCTATTTTTTTTTTCTAGTGTTTTAAATGTATGGTCATGTAATCAGAGAATGTAATCAGTGTTATAAGATTGTAATTATCTAAAAGCTTAATTAGATGCTGTTTTGTAGTACTAAGCAGGAGTCACTCGCAGTTTTTGTCAAAACTATTGGCCCTGCTGTGCCTTATGATTATATTATATTTATGTATTCATTTTGGTACAAATAAAGTTCAAGTTCAAGGAAAGTTCAAGTTCAAGTTCAAGTTGATCCTTAATTAAGTTTTGCAGACAGTGTCTGTCAGGCGTAACATTTTAAGAACACCAGGTCAAACTGATATCTTAAAAAACAAACAAGACTTAATTACTTGTTAATTTGTTATAGATTCATGAAAAAACTCAATCAGGCAGAACCTGATGACAGCAAACAATTGCCCAGTTCTAGGTAACTGTTATCAATATAAAACCTATTATCAGCATGCCAAAACAAATGATCGTTTATCATTAATCAAGATGCATATCAATAGCTGCTTTTCTCGAGAAATTTCTCGTTTCTCGAGAAATTGCTGAGTCATTGCTGATCTCGAGACTTCTCGAGAACTCTCGCTCTCATTGGAAACACTACTCGTGAGCGCCCAGAACTGGGCTTAGAGGGCTGCACTTACCACATCTATCTATCTATATCCTGCAATGGAAGAAAATGCACAAAATTATTTTGATTCCAGTCCCATTTAGCTGTAACAAAGCATAAGGGACAGTAAAAAAAAATCCATTTAATTTAATAGCCATGTCAGTTTGATTGTCAAATTAACAGTTGTCGTTCCCTTATCACATTAAGTTTGTGGGCCATTAGCATACAGAAAAAAGGTACAAAGTAAGTCTCCAAGCAGTGATGTAGTCAAGGCCGGGACATCCGAGACCGAGGCATGAGCCTCTGAGACCGAGACCATCAACATATGGCCCAAATGCTGGCTTCGAGGACAAGGCCGGTCTTGAGCCGGGTGAGCTCTCCAACAATGCCTCCAACCACAGCAAGAACGGGTATGAGATGAATGTAGGACTCAGTCTCAGGATGCAGCCCCCTCAAGGGCTTTAAACTTGAGTGGAAGCAGGACAAGCAAAAAGCCGGTGTAACGTGGAATACAGCACTGACATAATTTTCAAAGCATGAACGAGGATGCTGAAAGTGAAATGAAACTACAAACATACTCAAATCCAGGAAGACTAAAGGACACAGCAGGAAAAATACTGAAAGTAATGGACATACTAGAGTGCAGCTCCCCCTATGGGGGTGAGCAATCCAGCAGATCCCGGCAGGCACACAACGGATCTGAACAGGTTGAAAGAGTAAATCAGAAAGAGAACTGCTTATCAGAAATGCTGCAAAGACAAATTCATCTCAAGACTGAGTTATCAGAATAACCAGAACTGATTTATTTTCATTATTTCAGGTATTGGGATCCGCAATAAGACTATTTTCAGAATAAAAATATGTTTTTATAGGGTTTTCTGGGTTCGCGAACATGCGACTATGGAATTAATTCACAATCTTTAAGATTTGAATTGCTGTCCCACGGCCTTAATCCAAATACAGTTCTGAAAATAGCCTTACTGCAGAAGCAAACTAGTCAGTAAGCAGAATGCCAAAATTCATTATGACCCCCTTCAGCGCTTTTTGAGATGCATTTTTTGTAAGCAATCAAAGTCACTCAAATTTGCAGTTTTCGGAAAGTGGCAAAAAAGGGAAATAAACTCTTAATAATTAAAACTATAAAGGTGAGATTGGCAAGGTTATTTACAGGGTTAGAATAGGATTTTTTTCAAAATTTCAGTTGCATTTGTTGTCTGGACATCAGTATTTATTGAAACGGTCAAAATCATAAATTCCATTTTCTAAAAAAAAATGTCACCATTTTTCGACCAGCATGTACCCTTAAATTGCATTAATTAGCTGAAGCAAGTTGAAGTTATTTCAGGTCAAGTGAAGTCAACTTATTTGACTACACTGCATCTGACGATGTTATGCAAGTAGATTTTTTCACAGGAGTACAACAACTTTTGGGCCCAGCAGTGTATCCTTCACATAATCATTAGATTGGGCTGAGAAATATTCCATGTGACTTTCATAAAGTTTTGTTTAGGCGAAGTTGAGTTATGCCATATATTCAAATATTTTGGTGTCTTACGAATTATGCAAAAGCAACATAGTAAGTGGAAAGACAGTAAGAAAGTTTCATTTTCAAATAATTGTGCTTAAAACATAAGCATTTCATCATTTGGCAAGTATTAATATAAAAAAATGCAGCTTACTTGCTGTCACTGCCAAACAATAATATGCATAAATTGCCTCCATTGGAATGACATTGATTTTGCATATATTTTGATAATTTATGCTCTCCAAAATATCAAAGAAGTTCTGATCCTTTTAAAAATTCCTTCAACAGTTACCATCTGATATCAATGAAGTTCAGTTAGACTGAGAGATAAGTTGTGCATTGGAAATTTACAAACTGTTGAATAAGGAACTGCACATTGTAAACACAATGCAATTCCAATGGCAGGTCGTGGAAATAATTTTTGATTGCTAGCCATTTCAAAGTGAGAGATGTTACTTCAGTTTCCTTTTCACACAGCTAAATAGACAGAATTAGGTGACTGCTAGAAGCATGTTTCAAATGATTGGAACCATTTTGAAGTGTTAGGGAACATAAATTTGAAAAACATAGGCAAAATCAATGTTATTCTAATACAGACAATTTATGCTTATTACTTGGTTGTGACAGCACGTAAGCAAAATATTTTGATGTGAATAGTAGCCAAATGATGTAACGCTAATGTTTTGAGCACAATTATTTGAAAATGAAACTTTTTACTATCTTTCCACAAACTATGTTACTTCTGCATAATTTCGTAAGACACCTAAATATTAGAATATATGGCATAACTCAATTTTTGCTGAAACGAAACTTGATGAAAGTCACATGGGGGATTTCTCCGGCCAATCTAATGATAACATGAAAAGGATACACTGTTGGGCCCAAAAGTTTTTGTACTACTGTGAAATAAGCTACCTGCGTAATTTCGTCAGATGTGGTGTAGTCAGTAGGAGTTCCTGCCAAGCAAGTCATGCTTTTAACTCTGACTACTTCTTGATTGAGATGCAGTGTAGTCTTGAAAGTGATTATTGACCTACCTCGTTACAGCCTTAGGAAGGGCAATGTTAAATCTATTCATACATTTCTGGCTGTTAACAAATTTTTGCCACTGGCATCATTTCAAACATTTCAAATGAGTTTGTACAAAAACCATCACAGATTTCAATACACTTACCTTTACAATGAGATGTCAGTTTTGGCGAGTAATGTATGACCGTGAACCACAGCTGAAAGACAAGAATATAGAGGTCAATTGCCTGTATTTTCATTGCGACCAACTGATATAAGAGTATTCAGTATACGCTCCTGGCCACAAGTTTGGAAACAGTATGTTGCTTGTCATTTGATTAGTGTTGCACAAAACGACTTGCAGGTGCTCAGAATCTTATTTGACCATATCAGAAAATACCTATATTAGTGCAAAGAGGAATTCATATAAGGTGTTTATTTGTAAAACCATTACATTTCTGAGGTTGTTCTCAAAAATAGGGAAGGGTCAAAGTAAGTAAGCCTTGGCCAACGCTGAAGATGAACTTGTAAAAATGTTTTAAACCTGTATAATTGAATATCTGGATGTTTAGCTGTGATTTAGGGGCCAACCAGATGATAGTTGGGGGGGGGGCTATGGACTTTACCCCCGGACAAACTTTTTTTTTGTCTGTGGCACGCCGACAAACAATTATTTTCGCATGCGCACTCATGACAAACTTTTTTATTGCAATTTTAACATTACGGTACCAAAGCTGCAGGTGGAAACCAACTTTTTAATTCATTTTCATGCGCTGAACAAACTTTTTTTTCGGTGTCAAGAGGGAAACAATAAATATCCCCCCCACCAAAGATCATCTGGTCAGCCCCTTATAGGAAACAAAACACACAGATTAGCATTAAAACTGCAAAAGATATCATAAAAGCCCAAAAATATGATCCTCTTGTTATATCATTGTGCCTATGGAAGGACAGTGCCTAGATTTCTCGAGAAATTCTCGATTCTCGTGCACTAGACCATGACCGTTCTCTGGTGGTCAATGGCTGGACTGAATTCACGTCCTACAAATATATCTTCCCGGTTTACTCTCCCTGTTAGCATAGGACCGCCTATGCACTACAGTATGTAATCGATCACGACTTGGCAACTAACACTCAGTACAACAGTGTACAAGGTAACAAGAATCCAAGAATTTAAAGCACAAATAAAATGACCACACATAATTGATTCTTAGCTTCGCAGACCCTCCGACACAATAGATTTCCTGCCAATGGAAACAAAAAATTGTTTTTATTTTGACATTATAAAAAAAAACGTTTCACCTTTTCTTTTGTCCTAGCTAGAAGCTAAAGATCAATTATGTGTGGCCTAAGGGGCGAGGGTTTGTGTTGTGACACCAAACTCCCCCCCCCTTCAATACAGATACTTGGTGACTTGTATTTATTGTATTTGTATTTATTGAGTTCATGGCATAAGCTGTACAATTACAATTGTTCATCCAATTTGGCAGTGTTTAAATATATCTATAACATTGATTTAATATAAAATGCTAATTTAGCCATTGGGATAGCACAAAGACTTTCGCCTGTAAGTGTGCTCCCACAATAATGAGTGGATGTATATATGTATGATTAGTAAACTATACTGATGGATTTATGGGCTATGGGCATGAGTTTGAGGGGGGGGGGGGGGGGGGGGTTGGCGAGGTGAAAAGAGAGGGAGGGGAGTGGGAGAGGTGGGAGGGCTAATGAAATGATGATGAGTGGGGGGGGGGAAAAAATCACTTTTTCTATGACTTTTGGCAAATGTAACAATTATTGATATAACAGTCAGGAGAATACTTAGAGATTAGGTGTGATTTAATTCTGTGGTCTACTGTCCTAGAATCAGTGCTATGCTTTAGATATTCTGGTAGTTCATTTCAACAGAGTGGGATTTTCACATTAATTAATTGGTATTTCAATTCCGTTGACCTATTGTAAATATGTAGATTATGGCTATTTCTAGTTGAGTGGGTATGTAAATGGCTATTTTGCGGGAGGAGTTGTTTACACTTAATGGTTGGCGATTATGAGCAGTTTCCACTTAGTAGTTGGTGGGTTAGGTCAACAAAATAGGTGGTTGACTTCACTTTCTGATGCAAAGGTTCCCTTTGGCACAGATGTACCTTGGGGTCATAGGAAAAGATTTATCCAAAGACACAAGTGAGATCACCCCCAGGATTGGAAATACGGCCATTTTCCAAAATGGCCGCCGCAAGTGCAAAAAGTCCTATATCTCCGCTTCTATTTCAGCTAGAGAGACAAAATTAGGGTCAAAATATATGTTTTTGGGGTCAGAGAATCCATTGAAATAGTTCTTGAGTATGAAAAACCAATATTTACAAAATTTATTGTTGCCCCCTGCTTTAAAAATGGCCGCCAAGCAAGGTTGGCGGCACCGAGGCCACTGTTAGTGAATATTTTGTGTTACTTTGATACCATTAGGTTGCATAATCTGCAAACATTGTTGGAAAATCAATCTCTACTCAAAATCAACCTGCTCTTACCCAATTGAAAGTAAGATATGCTCAATATCAGCTCTATTGAACAATATTTATGTGGTCTTCAAAGCGTTGATCGATCACATTTAGGCATATGCATTTCCTGATAATTTTGTCAAATGGTAATCTACATTAAGGATATTCATTCTCCTGATATCAGCAGAAAAACAGCTTTAAAATAGGCAGCATCAAGCAGTGTCAAATTAATTTTGCTGTACATTTCAGATAATAGTGTTATTTAAGGCAGTTGTCCAGTCATTCCTGCAGGATTAATCACGAGACACACTCCACAGCATCTTCTCATATGCTTATGTATCAAAGTCACCAAGAAAGCAACCCACCAAGCCCAGGCTCAGGAGTTTCCACTGTGGGTGTTAAAATATGTTTTGGGTAGAAAAGTTTGGTTAGGTGTTTGTACAGGATTCAAGAAATTTATTGACTGCCGGAGAACATTCATAGGGTACCATGCTATAGTTAGACATTTTTGACACTCAGTGAACAGAGGTAGCATGTGTGACTTGGCTATGGGTTATGAACGTGGCTATGAAACGGCATCAAAGTATGCTGCCCAGCGCCCAGGATATCGAGTTACCATTTTCATGTCTTTGTTTTCTACCCTTTCTAACCACTTTGATGGCCAATGGTACAAGGCGTAAAGCTTGCAGGGATGGTACATAAACTTTTAACTGAATATTCCCACTTCAACTTGATCAAGGATGTCAGTTTTACTTCTAGTGGTTTGGCTTAATACTTGTCTAGAAGCGCTGTAATGCAAGTTCCATGGATAAGAGAAGTACACATAGCTGTAGAGAATAAGGGGTTCTGATCGATATTGTTATATTGTAGACCACTATAATAATGAGCTGTTTGAGATGGTACCATGACTTGGAATTTTCCCGAGGGGCTGATCACTGAATCAGTCATATCTGTGCTAATTGTCTTCAATCTGTCATGTGTTGGCCTACATGACACACAAAGCCCTCATCTATGGATGGCTTTTACGACTAATGCACTTCTAGATTGAAGATACGGCGTCATTTCCACATAAAACGGGTTTTGTCTCCTTTTTAGCAGGGCATACAGCTGTGATGCTTGAAGCTGCATCAATTTTTTGTTTTTTGTTAGAATAAACTGTTGACCAGAGGAGTCTGATCAATACCTGGCCCTTCGACAGTTAGCGAGATTATAGTCACATGAGGATTATTGCAATTCTTGCTAAGTCCTGGCCCTAACAGGCGGATTGAGTTTGTGGGGTTGATCGGGTTGGTGTCAGAAAAAAGTCTGACCTCTGTACAGTTATCCCCATCTCCCACCAACATGTCAGTAGCTGGACAGACTCTACCCCGTTTTGTTTAATCATCAGCCCCTCATGACAGTAACCTTGATTTCTCTGGAAATAATGGGTTCTTTTCCTAGTTATGAGTTGGAGAGGGTTGGCAAAATTTACAGAGATAGTTGAGACCCTGATACAACTTCACGCCAACTCGGCAGTGATATAAGAGCAACAGGTATCTTGTCAATGATGATACTGGATACTGAAAGAGTCCTGGTCATGGGGTAGTGAAGACAGTGCTGGGGTGAGAGTCTTGTGGGGCTGAGGACATAAGAGTAATCAGTATATGGTACTCTTCCAGACTATTCAATCAGCATCTGGAGGAATGAATCAGCCTCACATTAAGGTGAATGGGAACCGGTGATGACTGCTTCATCAGAAGATACGCTGGTGTAAGATTTTGGCTCCCTTTGAATAATTTCATCATCTAAACATCCATCCTCCAGTGCGCATTCAAATGAATTCCTTAAACATTATTTTTGGCAGGACATTTTTCTAACTTTTTGCTGACAAGCTTTATACCAAGTAACATTGGTCATCACAGATGGTCATGACTGGCAGGAAAGAGCTTCAAAATAAAGACATGAAAGTGATCACTAGATATCCTGGGCAGGGGCAGCATACTGTGCTACAGGGTGTCTACAGAAAAAGAGGACAGTCAACACAATTGGATTTGTTTACATTTTATTTTGTGACAAGCATTATTATTCAACAAAACATGATTTGTATATGAACAGATATTCAGAAGAGTCAAATTATCCATTATTCGCACCCCTTGATGTGGTAACTTTCTGCAGATGAGACATAAATGATGCAAAAGCTTGTTTTATGCTCTCCACAAACATTTTGCCCCATGCAGACATGGCGGAGGCCTTTAACTTTAATGCGAGGGTTGCGATAACTTGCTGGATTCTGTCTCCCAATTTGCCCATACTGAATAATCAACTGGCTCCAGCTCAGGAGACAAGGGGTGGCACTCTACCTGGCTCAGGAGGCTTGTTTTGAGGCCCTCCTGAGTCTGCTTCGCAGTATAAACAGGTGCTACACCTTGTAGGAAGATGATTTTGCCAACAAAAGAGTTTCTCGTCTGACACCATGGCACCACAAATTATTTCAGAATGTTATTATAAACATTTGCATTGATTCCGCCACTCTGGTCAATGGTTTATTTGAGACATTTTTGTGATTTTCTTGTCATCAGATGACTCCATGTTGAAGACCAAGCGTTAGGTCCTGAATTGAATTATTGGCAGCTCGAGCATCAGCAAATGTCCCACTACTCACGCATGAATCATTCCTACTCTCACAAGCACCATAAATGGTGAACAATTTCTCATCAAGAATGAGGAAAACAGGACGACCTATTTCAGCTTAGAGCAATGCAAGCACTTTTGCATTATCATGCTTGCATTTTGCCTTTAGTAGTGATCTAATTCACAAATAAACATATTTGCAATAGACCTAATACGGCTGACTATCAAATCCATTCTTATGTTAGATTTATCACCAAATTCTGAACTTATATGAGTGCGAAAAAGAAGAAAAATGACTGTCCTCTTTTCTGTAGACACCCTGTAGTTCATGTCCCAAGTCATGCATGCCACCGCTGTTCACAAGTCTAAATGTAGCATAGCACACTATGCATGTTCTCCAGCCTAAACATTTTCTTGAATACTGGTTAAACCAATACCAAACTTTTTTTTACCCCAAAATTTCTGACACTCTAAAGGATTTCGATTGACGAGACCTGCAGTGGAAACATCCTTACTCCTGAGACATTAGGGCTTGGCTGGGTTCTTTCTTGGTGATTATCGTAGTTATGCACATTACATAAGAAAATGCTGCTGAGTACATTAAAAATTAATTTGACACACTTTTCATTTACTGAACACACCATGCTTGAATTACTGGACAATTAGAATGAAAGCGAAGATTTGTAAATTGACAAAATGTAAGGTCAGGTTTAATATGACGAGACAACTAAAATTAAATGGAACTAGAGCTTGATGCTGTTAATGTAAAAGCTGTTGATGCTGATATCAGGAATGTAAATATCCCCAATGTGAAGATTATGCTTTGGCAAAATTATCATGAAATGCATATTCCCAAATGTGATTGATCGAAGTGAAGAAACTTGAGAAGCTTTGAAGACCACGTAAATATTGTTCAATGGAGCTGATATTGAGGATGTCTTATTTAGAGCATGTTGATTTTGAGTGGAGATTGTTTTTTTCCAGCATTGTTGCAGATTATGCAACCTAATGGTATCAAAGTAACACAAAATATTCACTAACAGTAGCCTCGGTGCCACCAACCTTGCTTGGCGGCCATTTTTAAAGCAGGGGCTACAAAAAATTGTGAAAATATTGTTTTTTCACACTCAGGAACTATTTCAATGGATTCTCTGACACCAAAAACATATATTTTGACCCTAATTTTGTCTCTCTAGCTGAAATAGAAGCGGAGATATAGGACTTTTTGCACTTGCGGCGGCCATTTTGGAAAATGGCCGTATTTCCAATCCAGGGGGTGATCTCACTTGTGTCTTTGGATAAATCTTTTTCTATGACCCCAACGTACATTTGTGCCAAAGGGGACCTTTGCATCAGAAAGTAAAGTCAACTTTGACCTAACCCACCAACTATAGCACTGATGTTCTCCTCCACTTTACTGTGGTCTGTTGTTCAGTTTGTAGTAGCGTTGGCATCCAATTTGTTTTTGCTCAGTTGGTAATGCACTCGTCCAATATTATGCAAAGCTTAACCTACCTAAAACAACCAATATTTATAAACATCATGAAACTGCATACATCTTGTGACACAATATTATAAAACAATCAACAAATTGCACCCAGAGAATCTTTGCTGAAGTGACAAATTGCAACTAACCGCCAGGAATTTTTTGGCTGTTTTAGTGGTCAACGTTATAAATGTGACATTTCAATCATTGCCATGAAAATCAAAATTACAAGGTAAACCATTCAACAATCACATAAGTGACATTACTAAACATAATCTGAGTGGCAAAAAACTCTGTTTGGCAAAAAATTTAACATGACACCAGACTATAAATGATTCGTTGTCAGTTTTACCTGGGAAACTAAACACTTGTTATCAACTTGAACTTACTTTTGCAAAATTTGTTGCGATAGGCCTATAGTGCTCACACGACAACGTCTTTTCACAAGCAAGGCTTCAATCTTCCTTTCAACGCTGAAATAAACCAGGTTGGATGAATAATTTTTCACAAATTTCTCACAGTTCTTACTAATTCTCATGACCTCTAATCGTGGCTTCGGAGTTGGGTAGTGAACCGACCCCGACTCGCGAGCCTTCCTGAAAACTGCTGAAAAGCACTCCATAGAAATTAGGTCTCCTGAATTTCCTTAAGGAGTTGGGAGTCAGAGTAGTGGAGTTGGATGTTTTCAGGTGGAGACCGTGGAGTCAAAAGTAAGACTAATATTTTCTGGTGGAGTCAGACTGCAGTGGAAATTGACAAAAACACATTATAAAGCTGTATCAATTTTTTAAAGGCCAAACAGCCAAAAATTACCTAACTAATATTAATGTATGAAATCCTCTAAAAACAATACAGAAGGAGTCAAAAGTCATTTTTCGGAAAGGCAAAGGAGTCGGACCGGCAGTTTGCTTCTGATCGACTCCAAAGTCCTGTTGACTGAAAATTCAGTTCGCACCAGACCGGTATACTTTTGAAGGAGTAGAACGGTCTGGTTTCAATAACAAAATCACTACTCCTAAAACTTTCGGTTAAAAACAATTGAAGTTTAGTAGCTCTGATAGTATCAATGAAGTAGAAAGTGATGATTACAGTTCTAATATCACTGACGCAGGACTAACAACCTCTGCAATATTTATAATTTTCAGAAAATCCAAAAAAATTATCGTCAATCACAGGTGCTGGTTGTCATCAGTCCTACTTGCAGAGTTACTGCAATTTCAATCAGTATGAGTTTAAATTCTGCAATTGGATAGAGAAACGTAGCAATATATATAATATATATAATCTGAATATTGCCTATAATGCTTTGTATTACTGTAGATTTCTATTTTGGGCTAAACATTTACACTTCATCATATTCATGTCATACCATTAGTTAAGTCCAAAAACCATAAAACAATTTTAAGGAATGTTTGCGTAAACTCCATGGTGAAATATAATATTTCTATTTCCATGTACGTACATGTATGCCTGTAGAATTTTTTTAAAACTCATATTTGTATCAGATGGGAATACAATTGGCTTTCATTTTGTACTATTTGGAGGGTTCTATTATGATTTCTCATTTAAGTTATAAGACAAAATACAACACAAAATCAAGGCTTTGGAGTCGGAGTCAGGAGTCGGAGTCGTGGAGTCGGAGGTTTTTGGTAGGGCTATCACGATTACAGAATTTCAAAATCGATTAATCTATTGCCTAAAATCGAATCGTAATCGATTAATCGCCGTTTTCCCGCCATTCTAGACACTGGGAAAAGTCCTGTATCTTTTTACATCATTGTCTTGAAAAAGAGCATTGAGACTTGGATATTCCATTGAAAATGCTAATTGCAATTCGGACTTGACACTTCATTCTCTCTAAACTGCTTCAATCAGGTACAACCAATCCAATTAGCCAATCCAATTGACCCATCCAGTTGCAATTCACTCTTAGCACTTGGAACTTTAAAGCCATACAGTGTCTTCCAGTTACAAAAATACAAATAACAGATTAATCGATTTTGCAAACTGGAATCGATTTTTAACTAAAATCGAATCGGCGGCGATTAATCGGTTAATCGTGAGAGCCCTAGTTTTTGGGTGGAGTCAGAGTCGGAGTTGAACTTTGATCTTCAAGTGGAGTCGGAGTCGGAGTCGAAAATTAGTTTGGTGACTCCTGACTCCTCAAAAATAATTAATATAATTTACAAAAACACAGTTACAACAATGTGAAATGTACCTTTAATTTTAATAAAAATTTCCTGAACAGATATATGCAAGTACAAAAGCCAGTGGAAAATTTCTAGAAATACTTTTTGCCCAATGTTAATCATGTAATATTTGTGGGAAATAATGCCGATAAGCGGAGTCTAGAGTCAGAGAAAGAATTTAGGAGACCTAAGGAGTAAGGAGTCAGAGTTGCAGTCGCTTTTCAAAAAGCCAAAGGAGTCGGGAGTCTGAGTCGGTTGATTTACTACCCGACTCCAAAGCCCTGCACAAAATCACAGACAAATACGCAATTTTGGGCAAAATTACAGTAAATTTGAATGGTTCTTGAGATAGGATTTCCAATAATGCCAGCCAAAATGAATATGACATTTGGATTTCCCAAATGAAAAGGCATAGAAAGCCATGCAAGAGGTTCTGAACAAGCCTATCCATCCCAGTTAGTGTAGATTGCAACAAAATCACAAATAAGTGAAATACCGTAAAATGGGGTAAAGCTGGCAAACCGGAGGAAACCCACGTTATGGCAGAAATGCTAACTTTCCTCACTGACACAGGTGGCAAATTTCCCAAAGAAACCTATGTCAGTGAGGAAAGTTAGGTGGGAAACTTTCACCAGGCTCGGCAACTTTACCCCTTTTCACGGTTACAGTGATTACTACTATTTTAGCATTTTAATCAAATTTCTACCCACAAAGCATGAAATTGGGACAAGAACCCACGGGTTGCATAATGCAGGTGGAATGTTCTAAAATTTGGTGTCGTTTTGCAAACCTTTTTTGAGCCAAGGTCAAATCTGACAGTTGATTTGAATGTCTAGGGTTATATGCAAACACAATTACTGGTCCTCAGGATCTGGGCAAAAACAGGCACATCAAAAAATTAATGTGGGTGCGATCGAGTCTTTCTGATTAACAAATACTGGGGAGCAAAAACTACCAGACTTTTGAAAGAAAAAATAGGTATATATATATATAGAAGATGGTTTTTATCACTTCTTACTACAAACAGCGGATCGGAATGTTACTTTTTTTTTTGCGGCTGTCAGAGACATACAATTTTGATTTTAAATGAGAAAATATGTCTCTTACTACCCTATACATAACCTAAAATACTGCTGTACACCATTGTTGATATTCTCCATAAAAGAAAATTTCATAGTACAGAAACCGTTCTAACAAAGATCCACAATGACATCATGTTGAACATGAGCAGGATGAAATAACAATGCTTTTACTGCTACATCTGTCAGCTGGTTTTGACACAATAGGCTGTGACATTGGAACTTTTCAATAACCTGCTCTCCAACGTTCCCGTGCAAACTTTTTCTGGGAACACGCCGCCATATTGTACCATTGCTGGGTCTATGGAGCTGGCATTCCGGGCTATAGAATACTTTGATACCATTGAAAACACTACGGATTAGCATCGCCGAGTTTTAAATGGAATGTTTACCGTGGTTTGCAATCATTATCGAGTCGATTGACCACGTAGGGGAGACCGGGGCTAGTTGTCACAGGGGTAAGTTGTCACAATGCTGATTACTCAGCTATGAATGGTAATTTTGATATTTTTTAAAATGTGAAATTTTCTTCAAAAAAATGCGTAGTCTGTCATGTGAAGATTTCTAAAAATGACAGTTTAAACTCAATTTTTTCACCAATTTGAAATTTTTCATCATCTTCCAATTTGAGACAATTTTTGGGAGATTAAGGCATTGATTCATGATGGCATTAACCCATAGTCTCCGTGAACAATGTGTCAGTGTTTTCTAAATGGAATCAGAATATATTCTGTTTTAATTGCTGAGATATGGTATTGACTTCATGATCGTGACGAGGATGGGCCGGGGCTAGTTGTCCCAGGGGCAAGTTGTCACGATGCTTATAACTTGGCTATAGATGGCAGCAGTTGTGTCGTTATTAAATAAATTTCAAGATTTGTTTGTTAAGCTTTTTGTATGATGTGGTTGCAAGAAAGCATAATCTGTCATGTGAGATGTGGACTTCTTAAAAATGACTTTTTCAACAGAAATTTTATAATCATTTCATTGTCCTCCGATTTGAGACACACAATTTCCTGGTAGAAATAGGCCCTGATTTATGGCTGAATTCATCCAAAGTTTTCGCAAGGTGTGTATTTTGGTTTCTTAAAAGGAATCTGATGTATTGCAAGCTTGAATTACAGAAAATCTGTCAAGAGATGTAAGATTGGCTATAAGAGTGTGACAACTTGCCCCGGGCTCGGGGCAAGTTGTCACATTTTCACAAAAATGACTGAGTTATGATATGACCTACAAGGAAACACATTGTTGATAAATCACAACGAAAGCTGAATAAAAACTTTCTCAAGACTTACAAAAGTATTACAGGGTTGGAAGTTTTCAACCTTAACCTAGAGACCTCTCAGATACCGTCAAACTTGAAGTTAAAAACATTGTGACAACTAGCCCCGGTCTCCCCTATGTGTTGAGTTACGGCCCGGTGAAGTGGCGAAAATGTGCCGGGAATCGGCCAGACGGACTTCATTGGGCAAAATATCAGGATTAATCACAGGTATGTCCCATAAAACTGCTGGGATCAACGGATTAGGTACAGATGTCGACCCGTTGGGGCTAATCCAGTGTTGTCAAGCTGATTATGGACCTCGAAAAACCAGCCTCCATTCATAGTGTACAGGGCATCATTTTAGGGCATTTCAGCCTCCATTCATAATGTACAGGCCTACAAAATAGCAGATGTTTCCGGTATAGTTTTTTATGTGTGGAGATGTCGGAGAGCAGTAAAAAGGAGAGTTCAACTAAGGGGCCGACCAGACGATAGTTGGGGGGGGGGCTATGGATTTTACCCCCCGCGGCGCGTCGACGAACAATTTTTTTCCTTGCGAACGCGCGACAAACTTTTTTATTGGAATTTTAACATTACGGTACCCTAGCTACAGGTGGAAACAAACTTCTTTTTTTTTCCATGTGCTGAACAAACTTTTTTTTTCAGTGTCAAGATGGAAACAATCTTTTTTTTTCACCAAATATCCATAGCCCCCCCCCCCAAAGATCATCTGGTCGGCCCCTAACGGGCCCTATTGATCACAATATTCTACTGGAGAGACTGGAAAACAGATATGGGATGTGCAATTCAGCTCTGAACTGGTTTAAGTCATACATTTCAGAAAGATCACAATCTGTCTTGCTAAATGACCATACATCACATAAGCTTCATCTCAAATTTGGTGTCCTACAAGGACTAAAGCTTGGTCCAATCTTATTCAATTCTCTTATCACTCCACTTAGTGAAGTCGCTTCTCTAAACCAAATCGACGATCGGAAATATGCTGATGATGAGCAACTCATTATATCATTTAAGCCAAACATCACAGATCCAGAAATAGCAATTGAGAAAATGGAGAAATGCATTGCGGATATTAGAAAATTCCTCCATGAAAACAAACTGTGCATTAATGGTAACAAAACAGAACTTCTCTTGATTCAGTGGCACACCAAAACAACTGAATTAACACCAGGTTACAAGTTGATAATGTTTCCATCAAAACTGTCTGCTTGGTTAATGCACTTTTTTTTGGACAGGACTGAAATGCCCTAAAATGATGCCCAATTAAAGGCATTTGTGCAGTTTGCTCCAAATTTTTGGTACCAGGAGTCTAAGAAAATATGTTAAGGAAAAAAATATATTTCAGGGTGGTCACTGTATAGTCAGGGAGCCAATCTCAAAAAGTGGCTTAAAACTGGAGTTACTGGTCCGGAAAAAACAGTGGTCTAGGATTTTTTTTTGTGAAAGTAGACACTCTGGGCTTCAATTTTTTGGAAAAACAAGTGCATGTTGTTCGTTTCAGTTTTTATATAAATTGGTTTCTATGGCAACAAGTCAGATTTTTTGGAAAACCGGGATTAAATATGTTTTCAGCTATAGCTCAAAAACCATTTGTTATATCCATTTGATTTTTGGCAGGTATGTATATGGCAATGGATGCTTTGAAACATCATGATTATTTTTTGTAAATCTTAATTATGGTTGTCATGACAATACAAGTATATCCGATTTTGGCATTTTGTGAAAATGTTCATGTCTTTTTTATTATTTAGCAGCTCTCAGTAGTTGATAAAATGTAGTAGGCGCATAAAAATTTGACATAGTTTTCTTTCCAGACCATATTTTGCAGTGTTTATCAGTTTTAGGTTTTATTCCAAAAACTGTTGCCATGACAACCATATATATCTGAATATATGCAAATCTGTTTATTCTGACCGTACCTCAAAAACAGGTTGTCGTAACAACTTGGTATTTGGCAGAGATGTGTATCATGGTTTATGGTTCAATATTTTATGACTAAGTTTTTTGTATTTTCAGGTATGGTTACCATGACAACGCAAATATATCAGATTTTGGTTTTTTTTTAATGAATCTTTTTTGGCAGCTCTCAGTTCTTCATATGACATGTAGTAGATGGATAGGTACCTAAAACTGACTTAAGGTCATGGGTAGACTTGCATCTCAATTTTATATGTCAAATACAGAAACTGTTGCTATGGTAACCATAGTAAATAAATTATGTTAGCAATGTTAGGTCTATACATTATTCATAATTATAATGAAGGAACCGTCTCATTAGAAAATCTGCCTTATCAAAAACAATCAAATATACCAATCACAAGTTTTCTGGTATTGTCAATTTCTTTGTTCTGTTGATATCATTATCTTGGCAACAGTGTTCACCTAGCAGCAGTTGTGATCTCCAGGATTGTAGCTTTTCAAGAGGCACTTTCTCGTTAGATTTAAGTAAATAATTAGTCAGGGAGACAAAGGAGTTTGGCGTGACATTGGGTATGATTACACTGTTTTGTCACGTAGAATGATGGATGGGGTGCCCCAGAATCAGGTGGGTGCCACTCTTGGGCATTCCATCCAGACGGCCATTTTCCAAAATGGCCGCCAAAACCCCATTTTTGGCCATATCTCCTCACATAATTGTCGTAGGACCATGATGTTTGGGTCTAAACCTAAGTTTTCTGGTATAAGGAATTCAATGAAAGTGGTTTTAATGATGTCAGTGCAATATTCTGGCAGCCATTTTGGAAAATGGCCGCCAAAATCATATTTTTGGCAATATCACCTGATATAGTTGTCATAGGACCATGATGTTTGGGTTTAAACCTAGGTTTTCTGGTGTGAGGAATTGAATGAAAGTTGTTTAATGACCAACATGCAATATTTTTTCCCTTAACCCCCTCCCTCATGCAAGATGGCTGTCATCAAAACTAAAATGTGGCATTACTCAGCAATGGGTAATCCTATTTACATAATGTTTGAGTCTATACCTATCTTTTTGGGGTCAGGTAATGGTCTATAGTGACCATATAATAGATTCTTTGCCCATTTTCAGGAGGATCTAGGCTGATTTAGCCCCTTTTCAGTGGTCTTCTTACTATTCCCTAAGAGACATGGTCTAACAGATGTAGTTGACTCGTGTGACATAATCTTTGAAATATCCAATGAAAATCAGTGTGATATTTATGTCTATATGACAATTCCATGATTAATTTAGGGTACTAACTTTTAATAGCATGGTGATCTTCATCAGAATAATTTCAGTCTTCTGTGTAGACTCCATCAATGAATGCCATGAATTTAGTGTGCCCATTAGAACACATAAATATCGACAACGCCACGCCTACAATAATATTAATGCAGTACATGACAGACCCATCAATGGCCGCTGCATCGCAAGTCAGAACCAGGCAATGATGGCATGCCACAATTTCTAGCAGAGAAGGTAATGATAGATAAACATATAGATATGGTAAGTGCAGCACTGTAAGTCCAGTTCTGGCACTCACAAGGGTTGATTGATGAGAAGGGAGTCACTCCACTTCATGTAATGCTATCAAAATATTGTAAATAGTCCCTGTATTTCATTATGAAAATTAACTTATTGCGTCTTGAGGAAACCCTAAATTGGCAACTGTATCTCAAGTTAAGAGTTCCTGCATGCAGAGAAGCTGGGACAATGACTGATTTACCAGTGGCTGTAACAATGGCATCATTTTTATCATCTCAGTAGTACCGGAAAATACCAACATTGGGAGCTGTCACTTGTTCTACAGCCCAATAGAGCAGTGTTTGAAATCCAGCTCTCTTAATATGCTGATTTCCAGACTCATAAATTGATACCAAAGTATTTCTTTTTGTGGTTGTTCTTTTTTATGAATATTGAGTTACATAGAATGGTAAGGCATGCCCCAGTTTCTTCATGCAGGCTTGCAAGAAACTACAGATCTTTTTTCATTCTGCTCAACAGAAGTCACTTTTGACTTCAATAAAAAAATTGATGGTGGAAATTTTACTGTTATAAACAGGATAAGAATTAAGAAGCATTGTCAAAACTTGAAAGTGCATAACAGCACCCGATGTTGAAGTGTTCCAGCACAGCTGGTGGCTGAGCAGTCACAGTCCAGCCTGATTCACTCTTGAGAAGGTGTTTGCCTGCATGGTACGAAGCCCAGTTCGAGATCCCCAAACCTTTCCAGTGGACTTTCAAGAGAAAAATCCCAGTTGGATGTCATTCAGATGAGACAATAAATTGGTGGCGCCTTGTATCAGAGTCTCTGCCGGACAAATAAAAGATTCCTCACAATTTTTTACATGTTGAGCACTTGCCTTGTAAGTCAGAATTGCCTGGTTCAGTGGTTCTGACTTGAGATGCGGCTGCTGAGTGAGTGATCTCTGTACAGCATTAATGCTATTGTAAGTGTGGTGTAGTCATTATGTGTTTTGACAGGTACACTTAATTCATTGCATTCAGTGATGGATGTAGGTACACAGAAGAATTTAAAAATTATTCTTATGAATGACCATGCCATGGAAACTAGTTGGTGATCTACATTTACATTAATTATGGTAGGAGTCATCATTAACTCTGACACTGATCTTCACTGGATCTTTCATGGCTCATGTCACACTAGTGTACTTTATCTGTTTAACCTTGTCTCTGGTGTTTAGAAGATAACTAAAAATGGCTAAATAAGCCAAGATGTCCCTGGGTATGGGCATACAATATATTACTACTACATTCCCTGATCCCAAAAAGATGGGTATAGACTCAAAAAGTTTGTGAATAGGATAATCCATTGCCGAGTAATGCCGAATTTGAGGTTTGATGGCAGTCATCTTGCATTAGGGAATGGGTGAAATGACAAAATATTGCACTAATATTATTAAAGGACTTTCATAGAATTCCCCCAAACTGGAAAACCTAGGTTTAGACCCAAAATTCCTATGACAATTATATCAGGAGATAGGGCAAAAAATATGGTTTTGGAGGCCATTTTCCAAAATGGCTGCCTGAACGTATTGCACTGACATTATAAAAACCACTGTCACTGAATTCCTCATGCCAGAAAACCTCATTTCAACCCAAACATCCTAGTCCTAAGACAATTACATGGGGAGATATAGCCAAAAATATGGTTTTTGGTGGCCATTTTCCAAAATGGTTGCCAGAATAATGTACTGACATCATTAAAACCACTTTCATTGAATTCCTTATGCCAGAAAACCTAGGTTTAGACGCAAACCACATGGTCCTATGACAATTATGTGAGGAGATATGGCCAAAATTAGGGTTTTGGCAGCCATTTTGGAAAATGGCTGCCAGAGTGAAATGCCAAAGGGTGGCGGAGTGGCACCCACCTGATTTTTATTCTGGGATGCCCCATCCATCATAATGTGCAATAAAACTGTAATAATACCCAATGTGACACCTGTTGTACAGGATCTGTCTCCATGAGTAAATCCTATATCTCGAGAATAAAATTCTGATGACATCCGAATCCAACAATGACTCAACAGTTCTTTTTTATCACTCTTACCCACACCCACAAAGAGAGAGCAGTTACTTTGTGGTTAAGGCACACTGGAATAATTTCTACAATGATAATGGACACGATGGTGCTGTAACAACCTGTCTTGGTATTTAGTGGACTTGCAATGCTGTGGCACGATATCTAACAGGGCTGGATATTCTGTGATGCTATTGCAGATCTGTGTTGTTAAAATGTGTTTTCTTCATTGTGTACATTAACTTGTGAGGGCACTGCAGGCAAGAAAAGGGGTAAAATAAGGTGAATGGTCTCACTTTACCCATTTTGAATGCAATCTTCCTGCTGCAGGATTGCAGGTCAAGCATACACTCAACTCTACCAGTAATTTTGTTGCAGCGGTTGACACAGCATCGCGATGAGATCATATGAAACCTGTAGTGTACACTGAGCATAAAAATATTGGTTACCATGGCAACCACTATATTAACAAACTATTTGATTTGAATTTCTGATAGGTATCACATTTAGATCTCTCATCTCCAGTGATAGAAACATCCATCTCTTGTTAATTTGCCCGGCTATGTCAATCATAAACCAAAGATATCTGTTGAAATGCTTAATTCTTGAAAACTTTCGATTGCCATGGCAACAGTCTTTCCAAAATGTAAGCCATAATGCTAAGTTATGAAAGTGCTTTCACAGAACCATCAACCCATGAAATCCCAAATGTCTAACACAATTTGTTCTATGACAATGACCAAAAAAGTGAAAATTTTTCTGGCTCACAAAAAATTGTTTATTTTCAAATATCAGTATGCCTACTATCCCCAGCAATGAAATGCTGTCAGATTTCTTATGCAAATGAACATTAGTACTATAAGGTATATTTCCACAAAATTTCCACTTTCTGCATTGGAAAGTTTTCCTGATTTTATTATCATAATGAAGTAATATTGCTGAAAAGTGACAATTTTGATAGAATTGACTGTTGCCATGGCAACAGTTTCAGAAATTTATTAAGTCTTCATAAATGTTCTTGAAGCCATTGCAAAGATTGATATTCCCACAAAATTCTAGGTTGCTACCTCTTGTAGTTTAGAAATTATAGCAAGATAAATACATTTTTCAGATTCAAAAAAATATTGTATTTGTTGCCATAGAAACCAATTTATCTAAAAACTGAAACGAACAACATGCCCTTTTTTTGCCAAAAAAGGAAAGCTCAGGGTGTCTACTTTCACTGAGAAAAGTCTCAGACCACTGTTTTTTCCGGACCAGTGAAATCAAAATTTTGAGCATTGGCTCCCTGACTAATAAGAAAAAATGCTATTTTGATTAAAATCTGATAAAAACACTAAAATAAGAGGCCAAAGGTTGAATTTTAAAAGCATAAATTTTATGCAAATAAGGTGTCAAATGAAAGCAGAGAAATAGTATGACGCTGGAGGCGCTTTTTGAAATTTTGGTCTGTGCACTTTTTTTTGCCTATTAGAGGAAACAGGGATTAAAATTCAAAATTAAAACAAGCGCCCCCAGCAGAATATAGCCCTTGCTACTTCTCGGTTTTCATTTGAAACCTTATGTGCATTTCTACTATAAAAATTCAGTCCGCGGCCTCTTTTTTAGTGCTTTTATCCGATTTTAAGCTAAAAATAGCATTAATTCCTATTAAAAAATACAGTGACGCCACCAAATTTTATTTTTCCTTGACATATTTCTTAGATAGGCCTACCATACAGAAAATTTGGATGAAATATACAGAAATGCCTTTAATAGAGCAGCATTTAGAGAAATAGGCCTCAAAAAGGTCAAAAATGCATTAACCAAACAGAGCAGCAGAGAATGTCAGAAATTTAGGTGTGATCATGGACAAAAACATGACAACGGACAAGCAAGTGCACGACATGTGCCGAAATGCCTACCTTAATCTGCGAAACATAAGACTTCGAAAGTCTATGAGCCAAGACACAGTCAAAACTGCGGTAAATGCTTTGGTCACACCTAGTGATGGGAATCAGTCTGATTTTCAACATCGATTATTGAATGAAATCGATGTTGAAAGTGGCGATGATTGTCGAGTCATGTCGACAATATTTTTCTCGATCACTACAATACTAGGACTCACAACCCAGCTGGACAACGGAAATGGCCTTTTGTATGGCGTATCTAAGCATTTAGTGAACAAACTTCAGGTGGCCCAAAACTCAGCAGTTCTTCTCATAGAGAGGTTCTAGGGCTTTGGAGTCAGGTAGCAAGTGATCTGACTATGACTCGTCATTATTGGGCACAAATATTTTGTGTTTTGCACAAAGAAAATATTAATTCCTAATGTATACAGTTCACATTTTTGGAGGAGTCAGGGCTCACCAGATTAATTTTCGACTCCGACTCCACCTGAAACTGAAAGTCAAATTTTGACTCCGACTCCACCAAAAAACCCCCGACCCCATGACTCCCCAACTCAAAAAGCCCTCGTTAAAACGGCATGACAATGTGGGACCACACAGAAAGCAACTTCATTGGCTGCCAATTCCCGACAGAATACAATCTAAACTGATGATCACAACGTGGAAGGCATTATTAAACAGGAAAGCATATATGTACATTCAGGAACTCGTCCAACTTAAACCCAACCGAGACCATAACCTAGGGCGCAACAGGAAACTTTTGTTGACGGAACCAGCTTCAAAGAACCACATTGAAAATGTTTGAAGATAGAGCTTTCTCTTTTGCAACACCAAAACTCTGGAACAAGTTACCAGGAAGTGTCATGGCTGTAAGGACTGGATTCCCCCACTTGTTTAAGACATTTTACAAGTAACAGTCAACTCGCACAAGCGCTTTCGAACAATTTACTGGAAAAGGCGCTATATAATCTACTATTAAATATTATTATTATTATTATATTATCATTAAGAAGACGTTTTGTTTGATTGGTCTTTGAAAATTGAATACAGTTCACATAGTTTATATAATTCTTTTGGTCAATTATTAACTTGTCAAGAGATACCAGCTTTTAAAATGTTGTCTCCAACTGTGCTTCTGCCTGACAACCAAAGTTTGACTCTGACTCTACCTGAAAACCTGTCACTCCAAAATTCTGACTCCAAAGCGCTGTCTTTAATTGTCCAAACTATTAATAAAATTTCAGATGGTTATACAGGACATATCAATTTTAATCAATATCACATGGATCAACTAAATTCTTGATCGAAAGTGACAAAGATCTCATCATGCAAGTATAGTAGTACTTACTACAAAGCAACACAGAAGACCTGCCAATGAAGCCCTGAATCAATGCACGATACACATGATACAGGTTTCAGTGTCTTGCAGTTCTACCTGAACAATTCTTGACTTACTCTGTCAAAATCAGCATGTTCGAAAATTGCAGGCTAATAAAAGGGTTGTGAAGAAAACTTGGCAACAATTGAACTGGCTACTAAACAGATACAAATCAAGCAAATAGGAGAACGGAAATTCATGAATTATCAATCAGTACATACTTGGCCAAAGTGAACAGTAGTGATGCAGAGTGGAGCACCTTTTATAGTGGTCTCGTATTCCCAACAGTGGTTTGGTCCAAGTCTGGTTCATGTTCATTCCAGTGTCTAGGGTGAGGTGACGTGGCCTGACTGTGTTACATGACTGACACGAGTTGCAGTCCAGAAGTGGACCTGTCCATCAACATCAATTTTCTGAAATTATGATAACAAAAAAGATTTGTTTTATACTTTAAGCCATGCATTCCGTCCCATTTCTAATTTGAAAAGGTCACAAATCAGCTTACATATATATATATATTGTGTTGGAAGTGCAAAATCAGTGGAACTGACTGCCAGTTCACATGGAATGGAGTCATTTTTTATAAGTGGTCTGGGTACTTTGGCATTCTGAGGCTGGAGTGCGGAAAGGACTGTTCCAATGCAGTCCATTCCATTAGGGCTGTGCAATCGAAACATTTTCTAAAATCGATTAATCGACTTGTATTTCGATTCGATTATCGATTTTAAATCGATTTTTACCTAGAATGTCAAAATCAGCATATTTATATGAAACATTAATTATCAATGAATTCCTTGACTCTCGACGAATATCCATGGTGTTAAAATCACAATGAGCAGGACAAACAGACTTTTTGCAGGAAGGAAAAAGAAAATAAAGCATATGAATTAATTTGATTGACTTAATATTATTCATAATTATAATGTATTGATTCAATGTAACTGCTGATAAAGCTGACTTCTTTAAAACCATGCATCTCCTGCATGCAGAGCAGTACAGTTGTAAATAAATAACAGATGTGTATTAGATAAAGTTCTGTCTCCGAAGTCTATAAATTCAACATGGATGTAGACTTATAGGAGTAAAACTTAATTTCTAATTTGTGAAATATCTTTCATCGCTGGCAGTGTGGCATATGCACAGATAAGAACATCACTATGCTGTTTGAATGGCCCTCGGTCATGTCCTGCAGCCCTCGTGATTGCACAGCAGCCCTCGCGCTGCTCGTGCTGCTTTGAATCACTTGGGCTGCTGGACATGACCTTGGGCCATTCAAACAGCATAGCGCCCTCAAAAGTAGTGTTATTGTTATATCATCAACCATGTCAACCAAGGAAATTTGTTATCTATCAACGAAATGATACTAACTGCTAGATAATTTATTTCTTGTCAACATCAGGTAACACTGTGATCATTGGCACAAAACTAGAATCAAGGTGTCCAGCAGTTCCGTGGAACGAAATTCCCTGACTTTTCCCTGACATTTCCCTGACTAAAATGTGAAATTCCCTGTCCATATTTCCACGAAAATTCAAGCGGTTAGAACTGAATAATCAAAATATTTACATCCTCGTCTGGGATCATTGGATACTGCTTGTTACATTTTACTGAAAGTGCCAAATTTATTCAGTGTCCTATAATTATATGGAGCAATTTAATTGAACAAGATGACCAGTTTTTATCTTGGGATTTTTTCTCTCGGTTCTTTTCTTAGCCTTCAATTGCGTATTAGGTGACAAGTCATGCAATTTTGGACATCACGTATTATCACCTGGTTGGCTGTGAATATCACTGTTTACATCAAAATATCAGGGCCTATGATATTGTAAAAAATACCACCCTTCAAGGGCGATATTTTTTTACAATGGTTATGACATCACCAGCATTTCAGCTGCCTGATGACGTCACAAACTGAACTATGGCCAAAACAATGGGATTGTGACGTCATATCCATTGTTGCTGCATGGTGACGTCACATTTTTGTAATGGCAGAAAATAGTCTGTCTTTATAACTAAAAATTTGAGGTAAAACCAGGTGATAAAACAAAACAACTAAACGTCACGGCACTTCGTACAATGTCACTGGCTGTCGTGAGAATTAATATCACTCTTGCCCTTCGGGCTCGAGTGATATTAATTCACACAACAGCTCGTGATATTGTTACTCAGTGACCCTGACTTGGGTTGTTTTGTAATAATATCATCAGATCATAGGCCCTGATATTTTGACTGTAAACAGTGATTTCACAGACAATCAGGTGATAAAGATCTTAAACTCTAGACTCATCAGCTATCTTCTCAGATTGCTGCCACCACCATGCACCAATTAAGGCCTGTTAGGGACCGTTCAAAATTTATGACTGGGGGGGGGGGGGTTGGGAGTTTTGGCCGGGGGGTACTAACTTTTCACACATGTTTCAAGGGGGGGTATTAATTTTTGACAACACTTCCAAGGGGGGGGTAAGAAATTTTTTCAAAGAAAAAATGTTAAAAAACACGCATAATATCATTTTTTTGGATTTTTTTAACGAGCAAAAGTCCGTGAAATGACGTGAATCTGTACTCGTGTCCGTGTATAACAGTATATATGTATGTGTGTATTGCTTTGTATGTCGAGGGGGGGGTACTAAAAATATGCGTGAAACCTAAGGGTGGGGTACTAAAAATCCGCATGAAACTCAAGGGGGGGTATCAATTTTTGACGGGAAGTTCCAGCAAAACTCCCACCCCCCCCAGTCATAAATTCTGAACGGTCCCTTAGGTCTTATTGATTACACCACATGTAACTTCTGTTGGAGTGACATGCCTTCTTTAATCATTTGATTAGCATAATTGAAACATCTAGCTGTTTACGATGTAAGAGATTTAATTGCAACTGTGTAGGGGAGCAATCTCAAGTGCTATCTGGATCTGATACCTGATCTGTCCAATGTTTCTGCTGACTGAGCACAGTCTGCTGTACAAGCATGTGAATGAGCAAGCTGCAGACTGACGAAATTCAAGTCGTATTGAGGGCAGCAGAACAGCAGCTGTTGCCTTTCAGATGCGCGCTACCGCCTATCAGGTCTGCGAACTACAGGACTCAACAGAACTGGACAGAAGATTGTCAGAACTTCATGTAAGCGAGGATGTGAAATAGAGCACCCCAAGTGAAATGTTGTAGCCTGATGTTTCTGGGCTTCACAAAGCTTTACAAGGCAATGATGAGTTAAAAAACATCGTTTTAGATCGGTGGTGAAATGTCTTAATTCTATTAATTTTTTTGGCGGTGAAACGCCCCAGTAACTACTGCTGGCAGTGAAAAGTCTCAACGGTAAAACGGCCTATAGTGTCATAAGGGGCCGATCAGACGATTAAAAAAAACCCATGAGGAACAGCCCATGGGATATAATTTTGTGATCCACCATCCCTAATTTAAATATGATCCACTATCCTTGATTTAAATATTTTATTTATTTTTGGCACTACTTCAGATAACACATGAGGTCACAATCACGATTTTAACAATTTTAAATGGTATCCTGGCAGATCATCAGTGACTCCAAGTCAGAGACTCATCATGCTCTTTACAGATCAGCTTGCCGTCAGGCAAATGCGCTTCTGAGGAAAACCAAAACTCAGTATTTTTCTAACATCATATCTGAGTGTGCCAATGACCAGAGAGCTCTTTTCAAAGTAACAAACAATCTTCTGCATAGTGAGTGTGGCCCAACCCTCCCGCCACATAACTCACCGGTTCAACTGGCAGAATCATTCTCTGAGTTTTTTATCAACAAAGTTGCTACAATCCGAAATTCAATGCCTGCTACATCATCAGAAGAGGCTGAGCCAGATCAACCAGTGACAATTGTTGATAAGTTGTCAACATTCCATCCAGTCACCGACCTTGAGACAAGAAAAATCATCATGAAGTCTTCCACCAAGTCTTGTCATCTTGATCCTCTTCCAACAGATCTGCTTAAAGTGTGTTTGTCTGACAACAACTTTCTGACGTTTGTGCATCATATGATTAATCACTGTGTAACAGGAATCATGCCGGCTTGTATGAAAGAGGCCATTGTGATACCATTGCTCAAGAAACCATCACTTGACAATACAATCTTCAAAAATTATCGCCCAGTCTCAAACCTTCCCTTCATCTCCAAGGTCATTGAGAAAGTTGTGGCATCACAGTTGAAGGACCATCTAGAGAAGAATCAGCTCCTTGATTCACTTCAGTCTGCCTATCGCGCCAAACACTCAACTGAGACAGCCTTGATCAAGGTTCAGTCTGACATCCTAGCTGCCGTGGACAATGGAAGTATTGCTGCTCTCATTCTACTCGATCTATCAGCAGCATTTGATACGATCGACCATGGTGTGCTACTCAGACGACTGGAATACTCCTTTGGAGTCAATGGCCAGGCCCTCGACTGGTTTCGCTCATATCTTCTTGGCAGGAGACAGTCCATCCAGATCGACAGTACAACATCAGAGCCTCGTTCTCTTATGTTTGGTGTTCCCCAGGGTTCAGTTTTGGGGCCCATTTTGTTTACTTGCTATACCACACCTTTGGGAGAGATAATAGACAACCATGGCCTGAAAAGACACTTCTATGCCGATGATAGTCAACTTTATGTTGTTTTCAAGCACCCACTTCATATAGACCAGGCAATCAAGAGGATTGAAGCTTGTGCTACCGACATTAAAATTTGGATGCAAAGAAATTTTCTTAAATTAAATGATGACAAAACGGAAATGATTGTTTTTGGAACTAGACAAAAACTCCCAAGCACTTCCGCCTTTGTGACTCAAGTGGGTGATACTGCCATTAATCCTAGACCTACAGTAAAGAATCTTGGTGTCACACTTGACCAGCACTGTACAATGGAAAGTCACATCAGAACAGTCTGTAAACAATCATATTACCAGCTACGCAATATCGCATCCATCCGCCGCTACCTTACTGCACCAGCAGTTAAGACTCTAGTTCAAGCTTGTGTCATATCAAGAATTGACTATGCGAATGGGCTACTATACGGTGTGTCACAGAAAGCTACCAGTCGTTTACAACGAGTCCAAAACATGGCTGCAAGGGTAATTACCAAAACGAAACGTACATGCCACATCACCCCAGTTCTGATGGAGTTACATTGGTTGCCAGTAACCTGGAGAATTCAGTACAAGATTCTGATCATGACATACAAGGCACTCCATGGCCTCGCGCCTTCTTATATCTCAGAGTTGATACATGAACGTCAACAAGCAAGATCACTTCGTTCATCGGGGGAACTATATCTTGCACCACCAAAATCGAGACTACGTTCCTATGGTGATCGAACATTCCAGTTTGCCGCTGCCACTGAGTGGAATGCACTCCCGAAGTTCCTCAGAGACTGTCAAACATTTACTGTTTTTAAAAAACACTTAAAGACTCACCTGTTTAGAATTGCTTTCAGTATTTAATCTATACTACATACTCTTATCTTATATTCTACATTTTACATTTTTATTGTGATCTCAATTTTACATGTGAAGCGCCTTAGAGCAGGATATATTCTGAATAAGGCGCTATAGAAATGCTTGTATAATAATAATAATAATAATAATAATTATAGGACGTTTCATCGCTGCGATGTTTCAGCGCGGCCAGTAGTGGGACGTTTCATTGCCAAAAAATACAAATTGAGACGTTTCACCGCCGATCTCAAACCAAGTAAACCATATCATCATGTCCTTGTGAAAGCTTTCTGAAGCCAAGAAACATGTAGAGATTGAGTATCAGTGACAGATAGCACTTGAGAGTTGATGTTGGTGTAAATTGTAATCGACTCTGGCATTCTTTGCACCTCTAATAAGTGGCAATCATCAAAATTAATGTAATATGTTTGTGTTTCAATTACGGTAATCAAGTGATTAAAGGAAAGCATGTCAGTCCAACTAAAATTAGTGTAATCAACCGCACATTACAAGCCTGGACAGTGGTGGCAGCCTGCAGTCTAAGCCGATGTGTATTAGTACTAAGTAGGCCTATGCTTTCAAAAGTGCGGCAGTGAACTGGCGGTGAAACGTCCCACCACTGCCAGAGGTGAAACGTCCTACCGACGGAGACTAACTTTTCTTTCATTTCATGTGCTGAACAAACTTTCTACAGTGCATGCAGCATGAAGTGACAAACTGTAGACAGGAACATTTTCAAAACTGAAAAAAAAATTACCTATTTACAAAAAAACTCCACCCCCCCCCCCCCCCCCCCCCCTGAGATTATTGTGTATTGTCACTGTACAGACGCAAAACTTGACCCAAACAAACCAATTCTTGTTCTCTCCTCCATCAGCTCCAGGGATACCCCTCTGGGAATCCCGCCGTGTGACGTCATAATTCGTCGCCGGGAGAGGGCGCTCCGATCAAAAACGACAATACACACCTAGTGTTTTAAAAAATCATTACAAATGGCGACGCATCGACTTGTCCTGAGAATTGTTGTGCAAGAGAAGTGGTTATAACATTGTGTAACTCATGCGAATCGGCAAAAAAACGTTGCGAACTGTTGGATGAGAATATGAAGGAGCAGAAAACCAGGTTGGTAGTACATGACAGCATGTTTTGTCCATCACAGGTCCTGCAGACTGAAGAGCTACAAGCTTTTTACAGTCAAGTCTTTCCAGCGATGTTTCATCACAATGAAAACATCGCTGTTCTAGTTATGCCAGAGGTCCCAATTGAACATGATGTTTGGGAGGCCCCATTTAAGCATGTAACTCCCAGAACTCCTTGACGTCCTGCAACTCCCGCTATGTCCCACTAACTCCTGCTAACTCCCGCTAACTCCCGTAACTCCCACTAACTCCCGCTAACTCCCTCTAACTCCCGCTAACTCCCGTAACTCCTGCTAACTCCACTAACTCCCGCTAACTCCCATTACTCCCGTAACTCCCATTTAACTCCTGTCAACTCCCGTAACTCCCGGTAACTCCCGCTAAATCCCACAACTCCTGCTAACTCCCGTAACTCCTGGTAACTCCTGTCAACTCCCGTAACTCCCTGAAGTCCCAAATGGAGGCTCCGTTTGGGAGTTACATGCTTAAATGGGGCCTCTCTGGCCAAAAAAGATTTTTTATTATCTTTTGTTAAACAGAACTAAAACAGAAAAAAAAAAGTTGTACTTCCGACCTAAAAAAACATATTTTCAGAACGTAAAACCAGGTAACTTCATAAATAAAGGTTGTAAAGTGCTATTCTCTCTACCGCCCCCCCCCCCATCCCCCGCTGCTTAGCTGCCACAGTACGAAAAATGGTTGACATTTATTCCAGCAGAGTCTGAAATTATGTGGAATCCGAGCGACAGGTCAGCAACAATCCTCTGTGGTGTAGTGGTTAAGGCGTCGGGCCAGCAACTGAGAAGTCCTGGGTTCAAAACCTTTTCAAGTTAAACTTTTTTTTTTTTTTTTTTAGTCACCCAATCAAAGCCTTCTGAAGCTTCTTGATGGATTCGCAATACAGAAAAAGCCTTAAAGCAACCTTTTTGTGTATGTTTGCTTCACGTTTACCCCAATAAACAGTGGCAAAAGTGCAAGAACAGCGCATTTAACTGATATGCAGTAGTCTAGGTGCCACAACAGGCCAAAATATTCTAATTCTAGTCACTGCTGTATGCTACATTAGTATCCCGCAAGCTAAACTGCATGCAGAAAGCACATATCTAGCAGACGACATTGGTCTTATAGGATTAAGGCCGGGAGAAAATAGAAAGCTGTGCTCTGATTGGTTGACTTAATGCAGGTAAACTTTGAAATACACGCTGCAGGCCAGTAACTACCATGGAAACTGGTTAAAATGGAGTAGATTAGCATTACTATGGCAGTGACATGGGCTAAGATTGCTCCGGTAACAGATCACAGCAGAAAAGCCGCAGATTTTTGGCGGGAAAAGCTGGAAAACTGCATTGTTCGGGTGCCGGTGGCAGTTTAATGCCTTTCTGGATGCCTTGCCCATCGAATAGCATGGTTTTGTGATTCTAGACCTCTGCATAGGCCTATGTGGCCCATTATGGCATTTACATGCTAAAAGATTAGAAAACAGGCCCTCCGGTCAGAATCAACCCGGAGGTATCCTGGCTAAATGTCTTGATACGTTACTTATCAACACTAGCAGAGCAGCATTTCCTGCAAAAATGATGAAAATCGCATCATTTCTCAGCCCGAAAAGTGCCAAAAACCTCCGTTTTCGCATTTTTGAGAAAAATTACCCCGTCACGGCAAATTAGGTCAGGGGCCCGAAAGTGGCACTGAAAGATTTCCAGCGTTCGGGCACATGTCCCTCTACCACACAACAGTTACATTGCACCAATACTGGCCCGCAAACGGGTGGTGAAGTTTTGTCACCGCCCTGTGGTTGCTGGCTACCAGTGTTACTAATGTTACTTCTACACTTACAGAAAACCAGTGATTATCCAATGGTTAATTGCCACCCCCCCCCTCAAATGCTGATTTTGGCCAATGATAAACAGGTATCTGCTGAAACTCCAGTGGTCAACTAGCTGTAGAAAGGCAAAATATTCAAAATTCAGGTAATTTCTATGCTAAATAAGTGGCGAAAACTTAATTATAAAAATTTGAAAAGCAAGAATTTTCTGAAACCCTAACCCCAACCCTAACCCTAACCCTAACCCTAAACCCTAACCCTAATTCGGGCAATTTTTTTTTTTCAATTTTATTCAAAAACAAGAAGTTAATTCTTAGATGTTTTGGTTTATAAGGGTGATAACTTTGCAAGGAATGGGACATTTGATACTAAGGTATATTTCAAACCAACTGATTCTCATGCCTTACTCCATAAACATTCATTCCATCCTCAACATACATTTTAAGGAATTATAAAATCTCAACTGGTACGTTTTGGCAGAATCTGTAGATTGGAGAAAGATTTTGATGAAGCAACTGGTATTTTATTCAGTGCCTTGTATCGAAGGGGCTATTCTAGGCGATATTTGAGGAAAATCAAATCCCAAATCAAAGGACAGTATTTCCCTCCAGAGGAGTATACTGGTATGAACCCTTGTAGAAATAACCGTTGCTCCATTTGTAAACATGTGAATAGAAATCGCACTGTGAATATAAATTCCAAGCAGATTAGATTATTTGCCAATGGCAACTGCAATACCAAAACAGCCATCTATTTGCTGGGTTGCAGACAATGTCCTCAAAAGTACTATGTGGGACAAACAATTAACTTGAGAAATAGGTTTATCGCACACATGAGTTCAATTAGAAGAAAAAGTGACAAAAAAGTACATCAACAGGCAACCCTGAAAAGGATTTTTGTACTTTTATTCTACAGTACAATCCTCTCTCAACTAAACTTACAAATATTGCTAAAGATTGGTTAGAAGAATTCTGCCAGAATAACTCTAGATACAAAAAACCCCGGGTTTCATTAATAACAGCAAATGCTAAAAACAAGAATTTGTCTCAAACTTTGGTCAGGTCATTGCTCAAATAAGTCCCTACATGTATGGGGCCTGGAGGCTACCTTGCCTCATTATATGACTACTTTTTGCCTACAAATAGTTGTAGGCGGATCTAAATAGGCTATCCAGCCACATTTTCCATTTGCCTGTGCCAGTGCATGGTTAAGTTGGGATTTTAGGGGGATGGGCTGAGATAAGTTTCTTTTTTGAGAATCTTAACTCAATAAACCCTAACCCTAACCCCAACCCTAACCCTAACCCCAACCCTAAACCCTAACCCTAACTCGGGCAATTTTTTTTTTTCAATTTTATTCAAAAACAAGAAGTTAATGCATTTTGACAGGCCCCATTTAAGCATGTAACTCCCGGAACTCCTTGACGTCCTGCAACTCCCGCTATGTCCCACTAACTCCTGCTAACTCCCGCTAACTCCCATAACTCCCACTAACTCCCGCTAACTCCCTCTAACTCCCGTAACTCCCGCTAACTCCCGTAACTCCAGCTAACTCCTGCTAACTCCCACTAACTCCCGCTAACTCCCGTAACTCCTGCTAACTCCCGTAACTCCCACTAACTCCCGCTAACTCCCATTACTCCCGTAACTCCCATTTAACTCCTGTCAACTCCCATAACTCCCGGTAACTCCCGCTAAATCCCACAACTCCTGCTAACTCCCGTAACTCCTGGTAACTCCTGTCAACTCCCGTAACTCCCTGAAGTCCCAAATGGAGGCTCCGTTTGGGAGTTACATGCTTAAATGGGGCCTTTTGGGATCCTTGTGATGTGGGATACAAATCCACATATTATGGATTGTTTGAGTTTACTTTTATTTAAAAATAATATTGTCAAATTACATCAAGACTTTTGTCTTGTTAAGCAGGTTCCTCCTATCTTTTACCTGTAAGCACAAGGTCATGTGGCAATTTTTCAATGATTAAAACTCAACCTATAAGTTTACCCCGGCATTATGCACCCTTGGCAATACTCATTGAGAACTCAAATCATGTCACTGTCTTCAAAGTTTTTGTCCATCTTGGTCCATTATATGGATGAAATGGGTTACAGCTGTTGGCATGGTTGTTTGATGGGATGAGAATTAAGGTAGGACAAATCCTATCTGTTGTGGGTGCTTCATATTTTTCTTCAGTGATGCTTCTGTGGATTTGAAGTGGATTGGAAGGTGTTGGCTTGTTGACAGGAATCCAGATGACAGCTTTGGCCTTTGATGCGAACCAACAATATTTTTTTGATTTGTTCTAAACTTTCAAGACGACAGACTAATCAAGGCAATCAGTTTGAAACAATCATTCTAAAGTTACTGCTTGTTGAGAAATTGTCTCCTGGTTTATAGCAGATTATCATCTTGATTGTTCAAAATATGTGTCAAGAGCATACAATCTTTGAGGGTAAATATATTCATTCAACAAGCTTATTGGAGAGTGTCCTTCAAAAATGTTTTGCTTCAATTATTCTAAAGAACTAGGAACTCAAATTCTGCATCCAAATGAAGGTGTTCTTTTCATATTTCATATATGAAACCCACATTTTGTTGATTATCTCGAAGTCAGCACAAAGATCACAGGACATTATTCACACAATGGTGCAAAATAAAGGAGGAGGCTCAAATCTAAGGGATGAAAAATTAAGAGGTTTCTGCTAATACTGCTATAATACATGTAATTCTAAAACTATGCAATATGTTCTTGTTAAACCAAAGAGAAGCAGACCAACATTCTTGATTTGTTATCAATCAGCCATAATAGTTCTAAGCAAGTGAGCTGTATTTAATTGCTTGTAACTGAACTCAATTAAACAATTTTTAAGCATCAGCTACTTCAGTAGCAGATCGCTTATTACAATCGTCCGTTTCCATGCCGGCAGGCAGTTTTTCCTATCGCCGATGATTTCTCTGTCAATCTACCCAGTAAACCAACCAAACTCCTCCCGAGTCTTTATTAGCACCTGACCACAAGACAGGGTTATATTTCGGACATACCGAGTGCCTATTTCTTCTGATTCAAGCCATTTTATTTCTCTTTCCATCCTGCACAACCTTCCGCGTCCGCCATTCTTTCTAATCTGGACGTCGGCTAACTCCGGCATCTGACGAAAACACCCGAAGTATCAAATGCTCTTTTTTTGCGGTTCTCATTTGCTGATTTTAAATATTTCTTCATTGACACGGTCACTTTACACCTACTACGAGTCATTTGCACTCCTGTTTTCATAATTTGCAGTCATTTATTGAAAAAATAAATAAAAAATTTAGTCAGCCAATCAGGTCACGGCATTTCATGGAATTCCAATATGGAGGACGAGAGAAACAACAACTTGGTTTTGCAGAAAAATTTTGGCTGGATTGATAATATATGGCCGTATGCGTGACTGTCAGGTATTTAAACTTATGAAGTTAGAAGTTATTGGCATTGTACTGTGGAAAAATATTATTTCAAAGCAATTTTTGGTCTATTCAGCCATGATTTATCATTGTTCTATAATATCGCTCACGCAAAAGATCGCGGTCGCGGTCAAGAAAAGCTGTTGCTGTCTGTCAATGCATTACAAAGTCTAGTCATTGACAATTCAAGCCGTCAGTAATGTGTTAAGTTAGCCGCCGCCGAATTTTGTACCCTAACATATTTGGTACCGTTGGATTTGCCTTGAAAAGACGATTCTAATGGTGTCAAAATTGTCAATATTGGATGAATCCGACCCAAACCACACATGTTCAGTGATTTTGGTTGCATTTTAAGACATAATATTTTGATATATATATATGGGTTTCACCAGCTAGGCCCTTCCAGGAAATAAGCATGATTAAATAAAATTATAAATTCCACATATTTACAATGTTCATTCATTATTTTAGTTTGCCAAGCTGACTTAGTCAGCCAACTTCATAGACATAGTTAGTCAAGTAGTCAGTCAAGTCATGGAGCATCAAGTCATTCATCCAAGCATGACTTGACTGGCTCCGGGGTCTAGTCGCAGTAAAAACTGCATAAATTCTATCAAAACTCAATCAATGCAGCTGAATGACCACAGTTATACAGCTATTAGGTGTGTATAAATGGCAGACCCCATTTTTGAAAGCTCAGGTGAATATCTGTTTTCTGATGAGTGCATATAATTGAAATTCCTGAGTATCCTGCCACAATGGATAGCGATACTCCTATCATTTAATTAACATATCAGATCATTTACATTTTAAGCTATGTTTATTTCTACAGCTGATGCTTTACATGCTTTGCATGGTATTTTTTAAAGTGACAAGACTTTCATCTGGGCCAAACAATTGGTAATTTTTTAAAACAATTATAAAGAAATTAATAAAAGAAAATGTGGCAACATTTGGTGATTTAAGCATATTCTAGGAGGTTTTACTTTGATGATGTAGGCCTACACCAAATCAGGCATACCTAGAGGCCCTATTTAGTGGAAACATTGAGGTTTGGCGTTTATAAGGTCTACTGTATGATGTGCCCATGACAATCATATTGGATTAGGTATAATAAATAAAATCTGACAGCAGCGAAATGAAATAAGCCTAAGTTAATTTTTTTTCAGTTCGATAAAACTATCAGACATATCTGTGTGAAAATATTTTCTACAACTACCAGAATGACGCTCATTTGTCTCAAAAAGAGGCACAAGTTAAATTTCCAGACTTAAAAACTCAGATAGTGTATGTCTGGGTTTTACTATTTAGCTATCTTTTGTCTGCTCAAGTCTATTTCATGCAAAAGTGTGTCTTTTTTAAACTTTTTTTTACTTAAACTAAGCGGACTTGATAATTAACTGACTTTATAATCATCTAACAGAAGTTATTAATAGCTGTTATTAACTTATGTTGACGGGAAAAAATATGTTAACTTAGTTAATAGTTACTAAATTAGTTAGCTTCATTATTAACAGATTAACAATGAACCAGTTAGTGCCCAACACTGAAAATAACGTGAGTATGCAATCACAGATAATGTACACTAAATCTTGTGCATGCAACATCCCGAAATATATTTTTCTCTCTAGGCTTTATTTAAGAGCTTCAGCATCATAGCTACATGTGTAGGCCTCTGCTCAGCTGGCTGCTCTGGTTGCCTGCCTTGCATTTTCGCGCCACTTTCACTGAGGCTTTTATGACGTCATCACTCTCATAACAATGACTCAGGCAGGATTACCCAGTCTGTTACGTCACGACTTGTGACCCAGATTTTTAATTTTTTGAGTTGATGAATTCAGTCAGCCCTGAAAGCTGCAGATAGGTCAACATAAATGACAATTCTGGCAAAATCAATAGTCAGAACCCATTGCTTAGACAAGAATCCAGATATCTACAGTCGCACACCCTCAACCTTAGAGACGTCCTTTAAATAAATCCATGAAATGTGTTACTATGGTAACAAATGAATTTGTGAAGCTTATGAATTTCAGAATAAATGTGGACATATCACAAGAACTCTTATAGGCGTATCTAGACACTTCATTTTTGGCAAATGTGGCGCCTCTATGATATGGGATGTGCTGGAGTATTTAATTGTTTATCATATTATTGAGGTTGGTTACCATGGTTACCATTGTTATCTGTCTTAAAAACCAACAAAATTTACTCTATTATTGCTCAATTTTGTGGACTTTGGTTTATCAATAAATGATGACAAGGATTTGTTGCTTAAATATTTTCATTGTCCAAAGGAGAATTACCTATTTCCAAATTGGTTTCCATAGCAACGTAAGTTGACCAATTTCTGGTAAGATGGTCATAAATATATCAATGTCAAGAAAATTATTGTAGATGCAAAGTTCTCATTTGGCGGTTAAAGTACTGCCCTTGGTAGTTTCATATATGTAATATGGTTGGGATTGATATCATGTGGATATTGGTTGCCATGGTTACCTGCGATCCAAGGATGCTATGCGGTAAAATGTCCCATTCACAATTGGCCTAAAATGGACCTTTTAGGTCATATCTCAACTTAGAAATGGAATTTTTGCTAGTATTATGGGTCATATGAAAGGTAACATTGTCATCTTTCAGATGAAGAGCAGAAAGTGTGTCTATCTTTCACTGGCCTTGATATAAGTGATATACATAATATGCAGTTGGGTAATTTTTTGCTTATGGGCTTGATATTGCAGGTAAAAGTTTCAAATACATTTTTCCAATACAACAACGTCGATACATTAAAGATAATGTTCCCTGTGCAAAATTGTTCTCTGGTAAGCAGGACAGTGAGCATCTCTTTACATGTGATGCAGATCTATGTCTTGCATTGTTTCTATATCTTTTATGACACATTTTGTTAAGTGGAAGAGTGGTGAAAATGTGATTTTTGATGCAACTTTTCTTCCTTCATCATTACCAACATTTCGCTCATTGCTCTGCAAGTTACAAAATAGTCACAAAACTTGACTCAAATTTGTGAAATAGAACTTGATTCCATTGCAAAATTTGTGTATATTTCTATGCTCTGATTGTCCCGCAAAAGATAGAGTGATCTTTCAGAATGAACAAAGGTGTTGAGAAGTCAACCCAAAAAGATGAAGAAGAGTTCTCACAAAATGACCAAGGAAAAAAGTCCATATGTTAACAGGGCTCATTTCACAGCCTCTACAGACGTCTAGAGGGTCTACTGATGGCCTGTTTAGGGTCCTCTGAGACGTCTGTAGGGGCTCCTTTTATGGGTATCTGGACCATCTACAGGTGTTCAGTTTAGGGTAGATTGAGACGTCTGTAAAGGCTCATTTTATTTGATATCCAGACTGTCTGTGGGCAACAGATAAGTCAGTGTTACAGACTCCAATAAGATACCAATTAACAATATTCTGTGGTCTAGAGATGTCTGCATATTATGATTTTCAGTGATTGGTCTGGATGCCACAGACATTACGTCTGCAAATGTTCTAATATGGCATAACATAGACTGTCCACCAATTTTGAAATGGCATTTTTGCATTGTCAGTAGTCAAAGTGCCCCAATTATGTCATTTCAAATATTATTGCTTCAATATAAGGCATACAATTTGATCCAAAATCTCATCTTTCTTACATATGAATACCAATTTGAAATGGCATTTTTGTGTGGGTTCCTTTTTTTTTTACAATCACAATGTATAATGTGAGAGGAGTTTTCCAAGTTTTAGAGTTCTGTCCTCTTCCAATTTTCAAAATTGCATGTTTTCTTCTGTTAATTCTGAGGTAGTTTTAAAAACTATCCTCAAGCAATCGGAGCATAAAAATAAGCACAAATGGTCAAATGGAATTAACTTCTAATTCACACATTTTTGTCCAGTTACGTGAATATTTTTTAACTGACCGGGAGATGAGCGAAACGTTGGTCATGATGAAAGAAAAACGGTTGCATCAAAAAATCACTTTTTCACCACTCTTCCAGATAACATTTTTAACATTTCACATTTAACATTTTATTTATTTTATAGTGCTTCAAATGAATCATCTCCATCTCAGGAGCACTTTACAAACATAAATTCAATCTTAAAAATAACTTAAAATCGATTCAGTTAAAAATCTTGAAATGTCACTCATTGCTCATTGGCAACTTTAAAATAGTGAGTCTTTAAATTTTTCTTAAAATCAGATAAGTCGGACGACAATCGACAAATCTCGGGTAGGCTGTTCCACATTGTCGGGGCGGCACTGGTAAAAGCTTGTGGGCCAAGCGTCCTCGTGTTGCTTCATGGTACTTCTAGAAGATTACTGCCTCGTGACCTGAGCGACCTGCTTGGACTGTACGGCTTAAGCAGTTCAGCTAGGTACTGCGCAGCAAGGTTGTTGCGACACTTAAAAGTCATTAATGCGATCTTATACTGTATCCGCTGGGCTACTGCCAGCCAACGTAGAGATTTCAGTACCTCTCGACATGTGTCAAATTTCTTGACTCCACAGATCACTCTCGCAGCGGCGTCTTGAAGGTGCCGTAACTTCTGTATTACATTCTTCGAGGCACCGTAAAGTAGTGCATTACAATAGTCTATGTTGCTGGTAATGAAGGAATGCACAATTTGTTCAGTTGCTTGGTTATCTAGGTAACTCCGTATCTGCCGAATTTTCCTGAGCTGGACATAGCCTTTTCTACAGATGTTATTAACATGTTCCGACATGTTCAGCTGCTGATCAAACAGTACTCCCAGGTTCCTTACGGATTTGACAAGTTCAATGTTGGACTGACCCACTTTAACTGAATTAATTTTTGCAATTAAACAAAAGGTGTCATAAAAGATATAGAAAAAAATGAAAGGTTTTGATCTGCATTAATAAGATGCCCACTGCCCAGCTTGCCTTGGAACAATTTTGCACAGGGAACTTTATCTTTAATGTATCAACGTTGCAGTGTTGGAAAAATGAACTTTCACAATCCATGTAAAGCCTGTAAGCATACAGTGACCCAACTTGCATAGGTATATCACTTATTATATCAACGACCAGTGAAAGATAGACACACTGTCTGCTCTTCATCTGAAAGATGACAATGTTACCTTTCATATGACCCATGATACTAGCAAAAATTCCATTTCTAAGTTGAGATATGACCTAAAAGGTCCATTTTTGGCCAAATGGGAATGGGACATTTTACCGCATGGCATCCTTTGATCGCAGGTAACCATGGCAACCAATATCCATATGATATCAATCTCAACCCTACTACATCTAAAACTACCAAGGGCACATTGTACTTTAACCGCCAAATGAGAACTTTTCATCTACAACAATTTTCTTGACATTGATATATTTATGACCATCTTACCAGAAGTTGGTCAACTTATGTTGCTATGGAAACCAGTTTGGAAATATGTAAATCACCTTAGAGTTATGAAAATATTTAAGCAACAAATCTTTGTCAATATATATTGATAAACCAAAGTCCAAAATATTGAGCAATAATAAAGTAAATTTTGTTGGTTTTTAAGATAGATTACAACGGTAATCATGGTAACCAACCTCAATAATATGATAAACAAATACTCCTGCACATCCCATATCATAGAGGGGCCACATTTGCCAAAAATGAAGTGTCTAGATACAACAGTTCTTGTGACATTTACATATTTATTCTGAAATTCGTAAACTACACAAATTCATTTGTTACCATAGTAACACATTTCATGGATTTATTTAAAGAACCATGTTTTTTAAATTTACCATAATTATTGATAAATGGTTCTGGGTTTTTAGCATGTATTCAGTCTCATACTTGTCTGTGCAGCTGACAAAACAACAGACAGGTTTAAAGCAACTTAGGTGTTTTCTGTCAATATTTATGCCATTTTCATACAATTTCCTGAAACTTAAGAATATATAATTGCAGCTGCTGTTTCAGTGATGCACACAATGGATTCCCATGATCTGTAGAAGGCATGACATAAGACTACAAAAAATTATTTTTTACACAAAACTTTCAACAATTTTAGAACACACTGACGAAAATGATTTAGCATGATGTTTCAGATATCTTTGCCTTAACATGGACTGAACTGATATTCCGGTAAAAAAGTTACAGGTCCATACTTAGAAATGAATTTCTTAAATCACAGAGCATCAGTTTTATTCCAGAAATAACCTACAGGTGGGGCTTCGGGCTCGGACCAATATTAATTTAACCATTGTGGCCATACTCCAAGTTGATTTATTTGGACTGGAGTTGAGCACCATCTCTTGGAAATTTCTGGAATGAGACTTGCATTCTGAAATAAAAAATTTGTGTCAAACTATGGACCTGGAACTTTTTTACCGGAATATCAGTCCATGTCAAGACAAAGATAGGCCTATCTGAAACATCTTGCAATGTCATAAATTCAGTTTTTGAATTGTAATGTTTTTTTAAGTGATTGTCACTTGCACTTTTAAAATTTGGCCTTCAATGCACTGAAAGATTTTTTCTTATCTATATTTTGCCTTGAATTTTTTCCTCATGTCTAAAAGACATCTTGGAAAAATTTGACAAAAAAAGCACAATTCAAAAGGCATGAAACTAAATCAGTTTCGTCAGTGTGTTCTAAAATTGGTGAAACGCAAATTTTCAAAGGTTTGTGTAGAATCTAAAAATAAAGTTGTTGAAGCAATTTTTCTGCTTTCTAACGTCTATTAGGTAGGCTTTCAAACGACATCTTCCTTTTGGATGTAAGGTGTAGGGAAAGTCTTTTTTTGTTCAAAATCTCAAATTTGATAAAACAGACCAAAAAAAAAGACAGGAAATACTCGGAGTTAAAAGATTTTTGGTACTAGTATGCTTGTCGAGTCGGTGTCGACTATAGAATCAATTCCATCTATTTGGTTTTGGGCAAAAAAATTTATTTGAAAAAATATGAGCTAAAATTAAGTGTTGCGTTTCTTTTGCTGGTGAGTGTATATATAAATGTTTTTATCCAGACATTTTAAAAATATTTTCAGAAATATTGCTGAATATTATTCTTAATTAAGGGACAACCACAACAGTAGTAAGATTCTGAAAGAATTTTTCAACATTTTGTTACAATGCGCGACGCGCGAGAAGTTATTGGTAGCATTACAATTTTTGGGAAATGTCTTTGTGGTTTGTCCCCCCCTGGAAAAAATCCTGGATACGCCACTGATCAGCATGTGCTTAATACATGCCCCATTTGACAAGCATCTTGCTAATGAACAACGAGTAAGATTAGATAATCTCCAAACTCTGCGCAATAATTTTGGCCTGGTGACTTCCAGTTTATTGTAAGTTTTGGCTGCTAGACACAGTGAGTGGAGTTAGTCCTAATTATATGAAAACCACATGACAGAATCACAGTTTGCATGTGATTTTCTTTTTTTATGTTATAACAAATAATACAAATTTAGTGGTACGACACATTACAATTTGTACGATGAAGGAGAACCACTCTTTTAAAGAAACTGAAAAGTGATAAAAGCAATTTCAGGAATAAATTGTGAGATACACTCCATGAAACGTAGCTTGACTGAATCCCTTCAAACAGAACACCATATGCAGAATCGATCATTAGCTCACTTTATAAACAATTTAGGATATCTGGTATTTAATAGTATAAGCCAGAATATTAATGGTATTGCTGCTGATCATTTCAAAAAGACGCCTGTAATCACAAGTGAAGAATGGGCTTTCTGTATGGTAAAAGGGACAACTACAAAATCCAAACAATGATACCTTATTGCTTGAACCTTTATTTGACCATGTGCTCTTTCATGGGCTTTGTGAATTGGCCCTTGTTTGTTCAACTCTTTCATTGGCATTCAGCAAGAGTCAAAAGAACACTCATTGTGTTGCATGAACAAAATAATTATCGGTAATTATGCGATTCTGCAAAATTTTTAATACTTGCTAGTATATTTATACCGAAATTTTACTATGATGTAACCAGGCCTATTGCTATAAATCTGAACAAAAATAAAAAGGGTTACCAGCGCCTTTTTCTGCCAGATCCCATTGAATTTACATTAGTTAGTTTATCAAAATCTGCAGGATTTTGTGAATCAAAAACTCAAAATGTATTATCATTTTTAGAGATGCTGTTTTGGAATTTTTTTCGAAATATAGTAGGTCAAAATAAAATAGGGGACACCTTGCTTATTTGTGAATGTTGGCCAATCAATTTTTTACTACTTTTATTTTACTGTACACGTATGAGAGCATCTGCAGTGATTCTGTCGCTATTCAACTAGGACAATCATGTGACTCTCTGCGCTTTGTTTACATCAACCACATTAGCTCAAAATGCATAAAGGCTAGGGTGTTTCAGGTGCCCCCAATATATTCCGATCCTGCTTGACCTTGGTCTGGTATTGCAGTTTACATTGTAGAAGTCACATGTAAAATTTTGGCATGAAATTGTACTTTATGCCTTTATTAGGGTGTTTCAGGTGCCCCCAATATTTTCCGATCCTGCTTGACCTTGGTCTGGTATTGCAGTTTACATAGTAGAAGTCTCATGTAAAATTTTGGCCCATTCTATAAATACTTACCTTTTCCAGAATTCACTTGCAGTTTATAATGTAATTCCTCATAGGCGAACTTGCAAATCCTGAAGATATTGCAAAAATCAATGAAGGAATAAATATTTTTTCCTCAATCCATAGTTTCTCAATAAGTTTGTCGGAGGGCAATTCAAATCTGGCATCAGCTATTTTACAGCAGGTCTTCCTAATGAGGTAGGAAGTGTTGAATTTCCTAAAATTCTGCCATTTTATGCAGATTTTCACAAATTTGACAGCTTCTGGTGGCTTGGCAAATGGGGTTATACACAAAAAATAACATCAGATTTGAATTTCCCTCCCCAAACTTACTCAGGAACTGTGGATTGAGAAAAAAATATTTGCATGTTCGCCTATGGGGAATTTCGTTATAAACTTCAAGTGAATTCTGGTAAAGGTAAGTATTTATAGAATGGGTCAAAGTTTTTGCATGTGACTTCTACTATATAAACTAATAAAGGCATACAGTACAATTTCATGTACTGGCCATCAATACCATATGTTTCTGCTGTTCCTTTGGGGGACACAATTTTAGACTTTTGAAATATATTTTAGGCATGAAACATTACTTAGCAAAATGGAAGTATGTCTGAAATCAAAGTTTTACCAAATGTTTTGTTTCACAATAAGAAGTGGCAAACTAACAATTGTTCCCTGGCAAGGAAAAATTCACTTTTATTCAAAGGAAGTCTCAACATTTCAATTAAGTGATTCCGTGATGCTGATTTAGCCTGATTATTCACATCGAGTGAGCAATCAATTGGAAATTGCACTTCAGGTGTGTGGTTTACTTGATTTTTTAATAAGATTATGCCATCTCATACCATTTGCTTCAATTTTGGAAAAATAGGATAAGGCCTATCTTAAACAAGAACGAACACTCAGAGTGCATACGTAGGACTGCCAGCCTGCCATAATATAGGCCTAGGCCTATATATATAGTCAGCTATTTATGTTCGTATATACCTGTCCATTGATCTGTTTATCTATCGATCGATCTATCTGATTTGATTAGATTTGATTTTAATTTCTTGGTCATGAACCAACATGCGGCACATGCAATTTGTGGTGAGCCTTCCTACTATTATACAGCTCAGCGCAGCTGCAGCGCAGCGCCCATGGGCAGAGGATGCAGGATCAATGTCCAAGGTTCCCATGCCGTAACTCCCTCCAGTGTCGGTGATCGCCGTATGATAATGATTGATGAGAAGACTGGGAGCCTATTAATTCAGGGATGCCCAGGGTCTTTCAGTTGCCCCAGCAAACAACACTGGATACAACCCGCCTCCATTTAATGTCCCATTGGCTCAGACTAAATTTAGTTCCGGGGTGGGATTCGAACCTACGCCCTCAGAGCCTGTGGTTGCGCAAACTAGTACTCTTGACCATTAGGCCACGGAGGAACTTTATCTATATATCTATCTATAGAATCAGAATTTCTCTCATGTTCTGTCCTATATCTTCTGTCCTACATCTGTGTATCTTCTGTTCTTCCTTCCTTCCTTCCTTTTCCTTTCCGCCTGCCTTCTCCTTCTTTCCTTCCTGCCTCCTCCTTCCTTCCTAGGTTGCAGAGTGCATTTCTTTTACAATGCCTGTTTATTTGCCAAATATTGACATGGGTCCTAACTCAAACAAAATCTAGACGTTCTTGTGAAATTCCGATTTCAGATTTGGAATCAGCATGCTCGAATTAGGTTAATAGAGGTATTTTTCCTCAGGTAGCCGACAGAAATTTTTTTTTTTTTGGCTAGTGTTTTCAATAAAATCACCAAAAAGTCGCAGAGAGAAGGCAAAAACTTAAAATAGTTTTCAATGAGCCTCAAGTAAAGATACTACAAAAAATCTGATTCATACTATGCATAGTTTTAACAGGAGCTGGTGCACAGAGTCACAATCTGGCTTGTCACATAAGGCCTGCTGGCAGTCCTAATAAATGAAGCCACACAGTAGGATTTCACTGAGGGTCATAGTGACTGCAACAACTTCATATTACATTATTGCTTTAAATACATTCTTATGCCAAAGTCAGCTTGACATTAACTTTTTCACCTGATAAATTATAAATTCTTTCTTTTATGCGAAGTTTGACATTTTCCGTTGCTAATTCCTTTTACTTTTTGGAATCTGCATTTCCCCAGGCTTCATTAATTCAGTGAAACAAGTACTTTCATTCAGTTGTTTCGACATTATTGAGTTATTTGTGTTTAAAGGTTAGCTTTGTAAAATTGAAGATTCCTGATCTGAGATGCTCTAGTTTCCCTTTGACATAGTTCAGTTGAAACCCTTTGCCATTGAGAAAAAGTTTTACATCAGATTCTACTTAATTGTTTTGGAGGTTTTTGTGATGCGGAAAATCTGGTTCATGGAAGTATTCGAACGAATAGCTGGAAACGTGAATGTGTCGCACCCGTAACGAAAACAGTTTCGATCTGCCTTGGTCTAAGTTTGTTCTAGTGGTGGTGTGTGGCAAAGATGTTTTGCATCAAATGAAGATAGGCGAACTGCAGAATTATCTCCCTCCTGAAGCATAGATATAGAGTAGCTGCTTCAGGTCAGGCCAGTAGATGCAAGGTGCATGTATTGCATCAGATGAAGTCTCTCCCTCCTGAAGCATAGATATAGAGTACCTGTTTCAGGTCTGGCCAGTGGATGCAAGGTGTATTGCATCAGATGAAGTCTCTCCCTCCTGAAGCACAGATATAGAGTACCTGTTTCAGGTCTGGCCAGTAGATGCAAGGTGTATTGCATCAGATGAAGTCTCTCCCTCCTGAATGACAGATATAGAGTACCTGTTTCAGGTCTGGCCAGTAGATGCAAGGTGTATTGCATCAGATGAAGTCTCTCCCTCCTGAAGCATAGATATAGAGTACCTGTTTCAGGTCTGGCCAGTAGATGCAAGGTGTATTGCATCAGATGAAGTCTCTCCCTCCTGAAGCATAGATATAGAGTACCTGTTTCAGGTCTGGCCAGTAGATGCAAGGTGTATTGCATCCGTTGAAGTCTCTCCCTCCTGAAGCATAGATATAGAGTACCTGTTTCAGGTCAGGCCAGTAGATGCAAGGTGTATTGCATCAGATGAAGTCTCTCCCTCCTGAAGCATAGATATAGAGTACCTGTTTCAGGTCTGGCCAGTAGATGCAAGGTGTATTGCATCAGATGAAGTCTCTCCCTCCTGAAGCATAGATATAGAGTACCTGTTTCAGGTACCTGTTTCAGGTCTGGCCAGTAGATGCAAGGTGTATTGCATCAGATGAAGTCTCGCCCTCCTGAAGAATAGATATAGAGTACCTGTTTCAGGTCAGGCCAGTAGATGCAAGGTGTATTGCATCAGATGAAGTCTCGCCCTCCTGAAGCATAGATATAGAGTACCTGTTTCAGGTCTGGCCAGTAGATGCAAGGTGTATTGCATCAGATGAAGTCTCTCCCTCCTGAAGCATAGATATAGAGAACCTGCTTTAGGTCTGGCCAGTAGATGCAAGGTGTATTGCATCAGATGAAGTCTCTCCCTCCTGAAGAATAGATATAGAGTACCTGCTTTAGGTCTGGCCAGTAGATGCAAGGTGTATTGCATCAGATGAAGTCTCTCCCTCCTGAAGCATAGATATAGAGTACCTGTTTCAGGTCTGGCCAGTAGATGCAAGGTGTATTGCATCCGTTGAAGTCTCTCCCTTCTGAAGAATAGGCGTAGAATACCAGTTTCAGGTCAGGCCAGGGAAATGTAGATGCAAGGTGTCCTTGCTTAGTCTTAGTTGTTGGTTAGAAAGGTAGTAAATCTGCAAAGGGTGAAATTGAGAGTGTAAGAAACATGTTTGAAGTTATCAGGTTGACTATCAACCTTCATACTTATAGAGACATGGAATGGATTATTTGGTCAAGATATCATCATTCCTTGGAACACATCTTAAGACTAACAAGTTTCAACATAATAAATAATCATACGTCATAATTTCTGTATGACTCAGTGCATTTTTTAGGGATTTTCGACTGGGAGACCAACGCTACTTTGTAGGGGAGACCGGGGAAAGTTGTGCCGTGGGGTAAGTTGTGCCACCCACTGTTTGGGTTAAATGAAAAACTGGGCAAAGAAGTCAATGCCACCCATACAGTGCCGCCTGTAAGTAAGTGAAACGCATGATATTGTGCCATTGCATCAATGTTAAACATCCTTAACCAAAATGCTTCTGGAAGGACGAATTCTCATCCGATGAGAGGAAAACGTTTTGGGTCATAAAGGCCGATTTGTGAGGCATGTGGGATAAAAATAGCAGCCAACTTTCTTTGCTGCAGTTGGAGTTAGGTATGGGTCAAAGTCTTTGATAAGTAAGTGAAACACAGGCCCAATGTTAAAACATAGGGAAAGGTGGTTCACTTACTTATCAAAGACTTTGACCCATACCTAACACCGACTACAGTGAAGAAAATCGGCTGCTATTTTTATCCGACTTGCCTCACACATCGGCCTTTATGACCCACTTTGTTTCCGTTTCATCCGATGAGAATTCATGCCTCCACAAGCAGTTTGGCTGAGGATGTTTAGCATTGATGCAATGGCTCAATGTCATGCGCTTCACTTACTTACAGGCGGCACTGTATGTACCCATTTGGTCAACATCATCAGGCACGAAGAAAAACACTACCAAATAAAATGGTATGAAAAGCTACACTAATAAATTCAATTTTGTTGCTGAAAACTTGAAGTGCCAACGACTGACATTCTGGTTTCTCAGTCATTCGGTATTTGTAATAAGATGATGTCCCTCTGGTAGGATGGAGTTAAGAGGTATATCTAGACATTTCTGTTGTTAGATTTCATTTTGCATTGTTTGTTTATTTTTAATCCAGAAAATAAATTTGGGGTAAGTTGTGCCGTTTTGATTGGGGTGAGTTGTGCCAATAGTATGACATAGGAATTAATATTTGATTCATCTTTTTTAGTCCAAATTTGACGCAAGGTCTAAAAATGTTGTGAAATAACTTACACTGAAAGGAACACATGTTAAAAGAGTTATAACACCCCCTAAACAACAAATAATCCCGATTTTTTCAGATTTTTAATTTGTGTATAAAATGTCTCATAAATGTCTGATTAGTTTCATGTAACATGTCAGTCATACGATAAAAACATGGCACCGGCACCGGGGCAAGTTGTACCACTTGACCTACTTTTTTCAAATGCCTGCCATGACCTTCGCAATGGTCGGACTGCCCTGAAACTTTGGTTGATTCTGGCCAACGTATTATATTTTGATGTCTGATTTTGAGATTGCATGATTAAGCTTTGGTTTTTCGGAAAATCAGCCTGACGAAAAAAATGGCACAACTTACCCCGGTCTCCCCTATAGTCGTGATGTATACGCGACATTTACAAATCAGCCGATTCACATGTAGATCAATTACAATATACTTATATATAATCGCTTGCTTGCCAAAGCAATTTGGATTGTTGAGCTGGCTGCTAATTCAGGAGTTGTGCTGTTTGCCATGAAAACAAGTTTGACAATTGTTTTTTAAGTCGGAAATTAAAAAGATGACATAAGCAAAAGATTATTGCAGAAACAGTGAAAGTATTTTTGTTAAGAGAAGCTATGCCTTGGTTTCAAATGCACCCAGAACTACAAATTAAGGCAACCGAATGAGAAATTTATGTGAGTCTCTGAAAAAAATTGGTCTCCCAGTGATGCCAATTTGGCAATGACTGGGAGACCAAATCTGTCCACTGGGAGACCATTTGGTCTCCCAGTTACTATGTTAAAAAATGCATTGGACTATCACTGATTTATTTTTGTGATGATGCACGTGATACTGTTTTGCTATAGATGGGGCCACCTGTCACAAGTCTGATAATTCTACAACTTGGCATGGATTAAAATAATGTTATCAGCTTTCATGCTTTGGTTGGTTATTGCACTTTCGAGCTGTGCTGCAACACCCTCAAATGATGGTAAATTAAGGGCATTTGTGCAGCTTTGCTCCCCATTTGCGTCATCAGACATTACATCTCAGAAAGAAATATATCAAGGAAAAAAAAATTGGATGGGTCACTATATTTCTTAGTAGGGAAATTACTATTTTTAGCTTAAAATCTGATAAAAACATTTAAAAGAAGGTTGAGGGATGAATTTTAAAAGGATACAATGTAAATGCAAATAAATAAAGTGTCAAATGAAAGCGGAGAAATAGCGCTACGTAATTCTGCAGGCACATTTTAAAATTTTGTTCTGTTTACTTTTCTCTCGCATACTAAAGTAGCAAAAAATCACTCAATTTCCATTAGAACCCCATGGAACAGGCATTAAAATAAAAATATAAAAATTTGTCTCCGGAATCTAAAATATTAATTGACTGAATAGGTATATTTGACATGTAATCTACTTGTTATTGCTATAACAGCATAACTGTTGTATTTATAATAGCATAACTGTTGTATTTTGGTGCGCACCAAAATAATTTTGTTACCTTTCACAGGCAAAATTGAAAGCCTTAACTGCTTAAGGGGGGGGGGAGAGGGAGGTAAAAAATGTTGAAGTTTTGTTCATTGTTTTCTTCTTGTTTTATCATAGACTTTATTTCATCAAAATTTTATAAATCATAATTTTACTCTTGCAATTATCATTGGTTAATTCTGCTTGATAACTGCTCTTTAACTGTTAATCAGCAATGCGCTTGTGATTCAATAATTATGGAGACCTTGATATTTGATAAAGCATATCAGAAGAATAAACGCAAATGAACCTAGGATGTTCATCAGTCACCAGAGCCAATATGTAAATTGATATGGTGAGAAACAGTGAGACAATGATTTTAGTAGCTCCCCCCTATTCACTCATGTCTCATATGATGACAAATGCTTCAGCTTATTACTAAGTTGCCAGTAATCAGAACCAACATGTAAATTTGATATGGTGGGAACAGTGAGACACGCTTTTTTTTTTTCTCCTCTCATTCCTTCATGTCCCAAACAAAATGATTCTACTCATTACAAGTAGACAGTCATCGGAGCCAACATGTAAAATTGATATGATGGGAAACAATGAGACGGTACTTTTAGTTGTTCTCCTCCCATTCCCTCATGGCTCATATGATGAACAAATAATTATGCTTATTCAAAAGTAGAATGTCATCAAAGTCAACAAGGACTGGGGGTTGCATTTCTATTCACTATTCAAATAAGCAACAGTTGGAAGCCTGACTTTGCATTATGATGCAAAAATATAACAATCCTTTTTGTCATTTCAGCCACCGTTATGTGAATGATGCTGAGAAGTATAACATTGAACGTGTTGAGTACTGTAAGAGGGCATACATCTACAGGATTTCAAATAGACAGGAGGTAATCTTATTCTTTCTATTGCGGGAATTTAAACTAACCTCTTGGGTGACTAATAAATCAGTCCCATTATTCATCTTGTCACTTCACAACTCACTTGGAAATTATTGCAATCTCTATTATAATCTCTGTTGACACAATTTATCACTCAATTGTACGTTCTTTTATAATTTTGTATTTCTGCCCATAATACTTTCTATGTCGTGATAGAATAACACTAGATTTTCTGGGTAAATAACAGACATGTTTCACCATCCGTGTGCATGCATAGTATGGATAAGAATGAAAATTATGATGATAAAGATATCCTTCTTTCACATTGTGTCATGAATAATGCATGTCATCAGATGTCCGTACCTAAAACATTGTTTATATATATGAGCCTTATCCTCATACTCTGAGTTCATCAGCACTCAGATGCTGCCAAGATTGACCCATTGTAGGCCATTGTTGAGCAACCAGTCATGCTGAGCTTGAAAGATTTATTTGGAGAAACACCAATTAGAGGTTGAGTGGAGTTATTGGAAAATGTAAAAAAACTGTGCAATTGGCCTAAGCGTAAATGTGACATATATTTTCTGTCCTATGGTTATTTGTTTCGGAGGTTCCTCATGCTAATGTCCATTGAAATGACTTATTTAAAGGTCAATATATCCTTTGGAACCAAAAAATTCACAAATCATCATTTTTGGATGCAATTCTAACCCTACATAAAATTCATATTTTGGCTACTTTTGCATCGTTTGTTCACTTTTGTCCAGCCTCCAACATTTTCAACGATTTAAGCAAATATTCAAGTAAGGACTTCAGGTAACCCTAAGGACTTCAGGTAACCCTGCAGTAATCCACTTAAAAAGTGTGATTTTAACCTTTGAATTCAAATGAGGTAGCCACAATGCAACAGTAGTTTTCATGTTTCCTATATTCCATATTTATGGGCAAGAGTGTAATTTGATGCAACAATTTTTACTTACTACAATATGTATGAAAATTACTGAAATATATAATAATTTAAAAATGGCTTGTAGTATCATTGTAATGGCAAGCAGCATGCTGTTACACTTTGAATTGCAGTTACCTTTGTCTGAATTCATTTTCATGGACAGTTTATGACCTTTTTCTTTATCAAAATAGATCAATGTATAATTTTCGTGAATAACCCATTTGCATGTGCAACTTGGTATATATAGAGTTCACCAGATGCAGATAAGGTATGTACGTACAAGAAGGAAGGTTCCGTGGTGTAGCATTTCCAGGGGAGGGGTTGGAATTTCCAAATTCATATACAAAATACACTGCTGGCCGAAAGTTTGAAAACAGCATGCTGCTTGCCATTCATTATATAATAAGAAGATAAGCATGTTCCTGTATCTTCTGCCCATCGGCGCTACACAAATGGTCTCCCATGCAGTTGCCAAATTTGGTCTCCCTGTCATTCCCATAATGGTATCACTTGGAGACCAATTTTCTCCTTAATTTCTCATTTGGTTGTCAAAATTTGTACTTCCCGATTGTGTTTGTAAGTGAGGCTTCTTCTTTCCATATCAAAAATATTCTTGTGTTTCCATATCAAAAATATTCTTTACAACAATACTACTGCGTAAATACTTTTTGATTTCAAAGTCTCCAAAATATACAATTTGTCAGATTTCTTTTGGTGGAAATCGACCAAGTCCAAATTTTTCCATCAGCTCAATAGTTCACATTTCCATTTGCAAGCATTATATAATTACACAAACATATCTAATTAATCATCATCTTATCGATTAATGTCGCAAATCATGGCGCAATGAAGTTCTGTTGGTCTACAAGTCACAAATTGTGTGCAATGTAGCATATTCAACATATAATTAGGGCTATCAAATACACTGAATTCACTCTCTGAATAAGGTCATTTCTTTTCTTTCTAATTTCGAAACATTCCGGTAGCTTAGTGACACTATACTTGTCTTTTTTTTTTCACCATAGAGTAAATGATGGTAAATCCGTCCCCTTTTGGCTAAAACTGTATTTCCAGGACAATGGGAATATATAAAGAAATTGACCTTAGTCCAAAGAAAGGAACTCTTGTCGAACCATCATTGGCAGCAAAAAAAGTCAGATATTATAAAAAAACTATGTCCGCAAAAAATTAAGGTACACTGTAAAATCTGAATTTTGAGTCAGCTTAAATGATTGAGTGAGACGGTTGCACAATTCCTTTGAGCTGTCATAGCTTGTTGTTTGAAGTTATAACAACGAAAAGATTATCATAACTCAAAATATCAAGCTATGTTAGCTCAACCAAATTGTGCAACCATCTCACTCAATAATTTGAGTTGACTCAAAAAATCAAACTTTTACAGTGTAAGGGCATCTATATCCGTCCAGCGTGCTGTAAGCTAAATCCATCCAGCAAGGATGGTAAATCCTTGCACAGGGCATAATTCAGCTCAAACCGATGATATCTTGTTATTTCTTTCAATTTGCAATTTATTCATTATCACAAAAGTTTTTGTGTTGACTTAAAATCAGGGAACAATGCAGTGGCTTGGCTAGTGGCGGGGGGGGGGGGGAAACTTTCCCCCAGACAACTTTTGGGTAAAAATGGGGAAATGGGGAAAAAAGAAGAAATGGGGGAAAAAGTGGAAAAGGACGAAAAAGCGGCAAAACTAGGGAAACAAAGGGAAAAAAAAATGGGCATCCACTGTATAGTTTGATGAATGAATTCCCTGTTGTTGTTTTTTTACACGATTTTCCCCTGCTTCATTGAATGTTTTCTGTGACCTTATTCAGGGCCGGATTAATTTCATATGAGGCCCTAGACTGAACCTTAATGTGAGGCTTCTTGCTGGACCTGACCCAAGACCGCCAATCACCGCTGAATCATTGCCACTTTCTGTTTGTGGGCTTAATATTTGTATTCAAAAATTGTCATAAAAGCCACTAAATGGATCGCTTGATCGTCAAGTTTTCTGTAAAAAATTCATAGCCAGCAGCCAGGGTAAGACAGGGAAATGTAAAATTCTTCCAGGTCTGGGAAATGTCAGGGAATTTCGATTATGGTCAGGGAAACAAAAAAAAATGCTTAAAAGTCAGGGACAAGTAAGGCAATTTTGAAATAATGATACTACATGATGTCCAAAATGGCACGACTAGTCACCATGACTCGCCAAATATGCAATTGCAGGCTGAGAAAAGAACTGAGGGAAAGAATCCTAAGATAAAAACAGCTCATCTTGTTCAATGAAATTGTTCCATGAAATTTTTTTTTTTACAAAGGGCCGATTTCACCGACATGGTTTTAACAGTTAGACTGGTCCTAACTCTTTTAAACCAGGTTTTACTAAGTCCCTTTCACCAACAGTGCACCAGGTGTGTTAACACGTCAAGGTTTTGGTGAATCACAAACATTGTCAGCTATTGTTTACATTACTCACAGATTAGTGATCCCAAACTGTTTTGGTGTCAAATGATTTTGTCTTGGGGCCATTGACGAGGGGGAGGGGTCGAATCCCACACAGGAATCTCAGCAAATAATTTTCGACACCATTGGACTGTTGACTGCTGAGTTTTCATATGTCTTTTTGGTCTCCTGCATTGTTTAATCAATATATAACTGTTGTTCCCCGGCTTGGAAGGAGCCCCGCACCCATCCCCCCCAAAGAAAAGGCAACAACAATAATTTTAGAAAAAGATGCTGAAGAATCAAGGAAATATTCACATAATTTCACCAAAAAACGATTTCAAAAAGCAGAAAATGTCATTTTCAACAACCAAATTCCCAAGAAATTCTGACAGCAGATGCATTTGTGATTAGAAAATAGATGGATAGATACATGGAATGGTTGGTTGATGTGGAGAGAAGCTTAAGAATTTGTTTTCCCTAAATTTTGTGGACAATTTCTTTATCCAACCCCCCCCCTCCCCCTGTGTCTTACACTATTCTTTGGCTTTGTTTGGAAAAATGAGAGATTGTTTTTGTAGCACTTGAGCTATTAAGATACTATGATAAACTTTGCCAAACTTTTCCTTGGTCTTGCTCTGCTTGACTGATTTGGCTTAGCCAGACCAGGACTTAACTAAGACCTGGCTTATATGTTAAATCTATGTTGGTGAAATCGGCCCTGAATGAGTACGTTTGGCACTATCAGTTAAATGTAACAATAGGTTTAGGTGAACCCAGACGAGGATGTTGACATTTTAATTATACAGAACCACTTGAATTGTCGAGGAAATATGGTCAGGGAATTTCACATTTAGTCAAGGAAAAGTCAGGGAATTTCGTTCCAAGGAACTACTGGACACCCTGAAATTACACGTGCTAGTAACAAACCAGAAAGAAATCAGTCTCTGTCTCTACTGCATTTGACCCTATTCTACTCGATTTATTGCGCATTTTTCTTGCCCAACTTCATGAGACTATATAGGCTAGTTATCAACTGCACAATTATTGTTATAGCAAACATATAGGGTAAGGTTCCTTGCGTCGGACACTTAGATTCTGTACATTTCTAAAAAAAAATTATATATTGCTTGGCCTATGGGTTATTAATTGTCAACCAGGGCCTCAAATTAAAGGTTTTTACTAAATCTAACAGAAAATTGGCATTTGGGACATCACAAGAACTAAATTAGTAGCAACATTTTGCAAATAAAAAATGACATAGGGTATCTTTGAGTTGGACAGCTGTGTTCTAAAAACATGAAATCAAAGATACATGCGCTTTAGGGTCTTCCCTTCAATTCAAAAAGACCATTTAGGCTAGTAAAAGATACCTGAAACATGACAAAATTCTGCAAAAGTTCACAAATTTCTGACTCAAAATTGAGAGAAAAATGTGTTTTAGCCCTATCTATAGAGCCGTGAAAACCCCACGTTACTTGTTAGTATCATGCTAAACTTTGTGATAAGATAAAGGAGGTCTTCAGCTAAATATTGGTACCAATCAGGGTTGCGATTTTTATTGATTTTTATAAAAAAATCAAAAAAAACAGATTTTTTTGATTTAAATCGGATTTAAATCATTAATGGAAAAAGTTCATTTTCCGTATCAATTTCACCAACTGTTATTAATTTTTATGCATTGACATATTATGAATAACACATATATGGATGTCAATAAGGCATATATATATATAATATATATATAATAATTTTGTTTAAATTAGAGAAATTATAATGCAAAATTATGAAATCAAGGCAGGTGATGTATTAAATATAATAATCATAATGTAAGCTACGGCAGCAGTTCTTTTCACTGAACATCAATCATAACTATACAGCTTACTTGTAATAGAAGTACACCTTCTAAAAGATAAAAGGGGATGTCAAAACGAGTCTTCATTTTCCCTACTCTGCAATGAACTGAACTGCTACGTTAAATCACCAGTCTCAGCACTCAGTCTCACGATGCCTGTTAATTTTGTTTCACATGTAGTGTATTTGATATCAGTTCAGCAGTAGGGACTATGGGAACAGTGCTGCATTTGCAGAACATGGCTTTGTTTTTCATTGCAGCAATGAAATTGTTTAGAGAATCATGAGAATGCCATGATTGAAATAAAATTGTTTAATTACATGTATGTAGTCATTCTACTCGGATATATTTATCAGAAATAGATTCAGATTCAGATTCAGATTCAGATTCATATCATTTATTTACCATTTGAAATCATCATTCATACATCATCAAAGCAATTTTTATGGTAGGAGACCCCAATAAGGCCAAAATGACCGTTGGCTTGGGGCCACCTTAAAGGAAAAGTAAATTTCAGAGGCAGAGCGGGAGGCAGCACTGGGAACCGTCATGGACACAGTAAAAAAAAACTAAAAAAGCAAAGCTCTTCTTTTTGAAATATTTTATCATATATCTAAAATTATATCTTATATATACAAGGGGCCTGTGTGATATGTCATTAGACATATTTATGAAAGAGTATTGCTAAATGGTAGGTTGCAAGCTGTAATATCTCACTGCCAGCTTTATTTGTGCTTTTTTTTAAGCCTTTTTATCACAACTTTGATTTAAATCATGATTTTTATTGAGTGATTTAAATCATGATTTAAATCAATGATTTAAATCGAATGATTTAAATCCAGCAACCATGGTACCAAAAACATAGGTATTCAAGCTAAGACGACTCGGTTACTTACTTCAAGTCCGACTGAAGGAAACTTACCCTATGCGAAACATTGTCCTTTTTTTGCAATAATCAGGAAAATATCTGCAATAAACATCTAAATATTTGCAATAATCATGAAAATATCAGCAATAATTGTGAAAAATGTGCGAAAAGAGCCAAAAACTGAATTGAAATAGCAAATTAAATTCCAAGATAATAGCAAGATTTCATCCAATAAGTTGCACCAATATATTCGAGATTTCAGCAATAGTCATGGAAAAGTCTACAATAATAGAACAATTTTTTGCAAATTGTCATTACGGCATAAATGCCAGCAATAATCTTACTAATTTGCGCAAGATAATATCAGAAATTGTTTAGGTTTCATGAAAAATTTCTGAGACTTTTGCAGAAATATTAACGATTGTTGCTGAAATTTCTTTTTTTGTTATTTCAATATTTCAGTGCGTGATAATAGTAATAAAAGTGGGAAAATCATGGAATTTCCAAGATTATCTTACAATTTTTTTTCTTTTCATGCTAAATTTCTGCTAGTAGGCCTATGGGCCTTATTGTACGATTAAATCCAGAGGAGCTCAACATGAGATACTCTTTGAACAGGTATTTCTAGGCTACACAATCCGTCATTATAATTATATATTTGAGGCAATTTAATATGCATTTGAGCTCAACTTGCTCCCTTGATTTTTCTATATATATTTTTTACTAAAAATTCTCATATTTAGGCAAATTGTATCTATTTTTTTTTTTCACCAAATGTGAGGCCCCTCTGAGGTGCGAGGCCCTAGGCTATAACCTACTCAGCCTAATGGATAATCCAGGCTTTACCGTATTCAGCATTGTGTCAAAGGAATCCAAAAAGCTTGAATTTTATGGATTCATCACAAGATGAAGAACATTTTTGTCATTTCTTTACATAAGTTAAACCTAATTGCCTGCTTTTTCCTTGAAGTTTAAGTCACATTTAAAATATTTTGTGATATTTACCTGCAGGTAGGCCTATATTTTCAGCGTTTTCCCCATTTTCCCTTTCTGATGGATACATTCCATGGAGGGAAAAAAAGACAAAAGGACAGGGAAAAGGAAATTTTAAGACATTTCTTGAAAATCCTACATTTAAATTCATGTTCCGATATTTTAACTTTGCAGAATTACTATACAGCAAGAAATGTTATTGACTATAGAGGAGTTAATCACATAAAAAATTAAGTGATATCTATTTTGCTTTAGCAAAAATTCACTATATTATTTTGTTACTCATGAATCTGCATGGTCCACACTGGTCATGAATGCGTAAGACAGGCTTTAAGATCTTGGTCAGGAATTACTGCCAAACTCACAACTTTCTAGCTTACACAACATTTATTTCAATTTTAGCCTATCTTATGTAAAATTTGTCAGGAATTCAATTTTGAAGAACAAAATGCAGCCACTCTTTTATTTTGGAAGTTATACCCCTATTTGTAAAGCCCCCCTTAGTGGGGTGTGCCAGATACCCCCAAAATATTATAAATTTGTCTGTAGTTCTATGGCTTCAGTAATAAAGCTGCTCTTATATCACTAATTAATTTACTTGAATTCTATGATGCTCCATCGAAAACTACGATAACTACATGGGTATACATTTTTTGTTGAAATGGCAAACATTTTGTGGTGGTAAGTCGCGGTTTCTTATATTTCGCTTAATTTTCACTTTACATGCATAATTTTTGCACCATCATTCTCAGTAGAAAATAAGCTTCAATTTGAGTACCAACAACCTATATTTCCGATAAGTTTAACCCCAACCAAGGAATTTTGGCTTTCAGAAATAAAATTCTAAATAACTTGCATTTTTTTATGCAGGAAGATATCGAAAAACTAACACTAACTCGTTTAAATATAACTATCTGGGCATAACGAGTTTGACTTTAAGACCTACATGTCAAAAATTGATGAAATGCAAGTTATTTAGAAAAATGACATATTTTTTTCACACACCTAGAAGTGAAAAGCAGCGGCTCTATGTTTTGTATGTGTGAACCTAATTATGCAAAGCAAGGACATTTTTATGTAGTCTATTGCCTTCGTCTAGTCCTTCTGAACATATTGATATGTAATTCATGTCCATAAATATCTCAGATGACGTTGAAAAAAAAAATCAAATAGGAAATTCACTTCATTTTTATAAATTGTTTTTACTTTTGTCACCTGACTTTGTTTCGATATCCTGTTCACAGAGCAGCATATATTGAGACAAATTATTAAAACTGGGTGTCATTTTAAACTTTAGACAATAGGGAATGCCATGGTACCCTCAATTATCATGAATTCTTGATTTCTATCAAGGAAGAGACAGTCAAACTTTGATGTCTGAAAAATGTGTCACACAAAATTAGCACTTTTCGTTCGTTTTTCCACTTAAATTGTGAGATAGCGACTTGGAAACCACTATAAAGACACTTAAAAAGGTCACCATCAGAAAGAGCACAATTTTTTACACAAGATAGAATATATTTTAGAATCTGTGATACGTTTTTGTGGCATCAAGAATTTTTTCACACTCGTGGCAGTAACTCCTGACTAAGATCTTGAAGCCTGTCGTTTACAAGTACAACCTTTGACTCTTCTTATATATGAGAACTAGTTAACCAGCATCATGTTGAAGAGTTCTCAAGCGTTTTGTATGTTTTCAGCCTAAAGCAAAATTGGCTGGAGTAATTTATGGCTATTATTGGTAACTATGACAACCAAAATGACAAGTTAAGCCAAAATTGTTTGATATTAAGCATAGTTCCATAAAATTATTGAATCGAACATAAGGCATCAACTTTAATAAAGTACACAATTAGGAAAGGAAAATATTGGTGATATCCGCTAAAATAAGTAATATGCAAAATTGGCCTGAGTCAGACCAGAGAAATAGGCCATTTGTGCACAAACATAAATTGGGGTTTTGAGGCACTTATTATTAATTTAGGAGTTCAAATGGTTTTCCACACATGTAGCCCTATGTATTTAGCATAAAGGCCTTCCTGTGGTACCGCAATGCTTCAGGCCGACCATATGTTATTGGAGAATCTAAAAATGTGATTTTGGTACGCCCAAGCTGATTATTTCTTTTTGAGGAAATTGAGGATCATTTACCCCCCCCCCCAGAGAAAAAAAACCCTAGCTATGCCACTGGGACAATGATAGCATGGGAAAAACAATGATTAAGAAATTGAGATCAATTTGACCTCAAGACATTCAGTTGGCAGCTTCAATTACATTTTAAGCTTCAATTACATACCACTATGTTTAGGTTGAACGGCTTCTTAAAATGTAATTGAAGCTGTCAATTGAATGTCTTGAAGTCAGATTGATCCCAATTTCTTAATAATTGCATTTCCCATGCTACCATTGTCCCAGTGGCTTAGCCAGGGTTTTTATCTGGGGGGGGGGGGGCAAATGACACTCAATTATTGGTGAAAAATAATTAGCCTATTTTTTTTTTTTTCTTCTTCCCTCTAATGATTGTGACAAGCAAATTAGCCAGAAATAATGCATCCATTCCCCATGGCACATCGACGTTTCAGCAACGTTGCAGCAACGTCACCTTTTTCGTCAAATGATGTAGAATTGTATGGTTGAAATTATGTTGTCACAACGTTGTGAAGCAACGTCAAATATATGACGTTAGCATGCAATGTTGTGGCGACGTTTTACAACAATGTCAAGAGTTCGATGTTACCTTGCGACATTGTGGCAATGTTTTAAAAAACCCCGACGTCGTGTTCACGTTGGGACGACAGAATCTTTACTATACATATCTACGTGACCAACAGACCTGCCCTCCACCAATTAGCGATGTTGGGGTTTACGTCGCGTGCCCACTGGGTTGAAAGATACTTATTTTTATAAAATATTGATGCCTGCAGCTTTCTCAACAATTTTTTTGTTTCCTCAAAAAACCTTGACAGCGACATCTCAGATGTCTTAAAGGGGTCACCCATCTTGGAGCCATCGTTTAAATCATATGTATGTAAAATTATTTAATATGCTTTGAGAGAAAAAAAAAATTAAAAATCTGAATCTGAAAATCATTTCAAACTAGTGGAAATAGGTGTAGGCCATTTTTGTGAAAATTTAAAGAAAATCAGTTTAATGATTTCCAAATGAAAGGCATTTGAAATTGTGGCTCCTGAATATATATTTTTTTCCATTCAATCAACATTTTCAGAGGTTGCTTTAGATGATATATATATATAGACACGAAATTCCCCAAAAAAAATCACAAACAGTACACTCCATTGTACATGTCACTTCAGAGGCCTCATGACAGGATACACCCCCCACCCTACGGGGTAACACTAACATAAGAAAATGTTATTAGGGGAAATTAGGGGAGAAGGTGGGGGAATTGGGTGATAGGAGGAGGTTATGGTGGGGGAAGTGGGGGGTAAGCGGGGCAAGTGAGGGGTAAGCGGTGACTAGCGGGAGGTAAATGGGGGCAAGCGGTGGCAAGTGGGGGGTAAGCAGGGGAAAGTGGGGATTAGCGGGTGGCAAGCGGGGGTAAGTGGGGGGAAAAGGGGGTAAGTGGGGTAAAATGGGGGTAACTGATATTGCGGGAATAAGAAAGGGAGCAGGGGGGGGGGGTGTATCCTGTCATGAGGCCTGTTGGGGCATTTTACGGCATCTCGCATGCTAAAACATCGGAAAATAGGCCTTCCGGTCAGAATTGTTTCGGAGGTTCATGGGTTTAATGTCTCTATGCCTCACTCAAAGGCACCAGTAGAGCAGCATTTCCTCAAAAAATGGTGCAAATCGCATCATTTCTCAGCCTGTACAATGCAAAAAACTTCCGTTTCAAAATTTTCCCCGTCGAGTAAAATCAAGTTAGAGGCTTGGAAGTGGCTCTGATAGTTTCCTTCAGTGGCGTAACTGGGGGTTCTCAAGCGGGGGGGCACCTGGGGGGGCACGCGATTCTCTGGGGGGGCACCCACAATGCTAATTGTATATTTAAGCCAGAGTTGGAAAGTTGATATGGGGGGGCACCTGGGGGGGCACAGGTCCAATATGGGGGGGCCTGTGCCCCCTCGTGCCCCCCCATAGGGACGCCACTGGTTTCCTTTTTGAGTCGAGCCAACACGATGTAGCACTTGGTGTCCTTGACTTTATTAGTTTGGTTGCTACCAGGGTAAATTCTTAGACACTGACCTGGGTCAGTTCGCTTGATATAGCATGTTCAGAAATCCCTGAAAAATTAAGTTTTTTTCCACCAAACACTTTTTCCTCAGGCACACGCCAGCCTGGCCTTGCAAGACCTGTGACTGCAATTGACCTGTAGGGCACTGCTGATTTTTTCTAAAATTGCGAATATGGCTAATCGACAGGCCAACAGTGCACATATGCACGCACCTGACGCGAAAATAAACTGGCCTTTTGTTGAAATTCCAATGGTCAAGCAACAAGAGTAAGCTAAAACAGTCCTAATTCAAGTCGTTTCTATGCTAAATAAGCAGCTTTCAAGTGTTGAACATGCGTTGAACACAAATTCACACACTTTGAACATCCATACGGCTTTTCTCCAGCGTGAGTTTTCAAGTTTGCGCATTGTTTTGGACAGATGTGCCATTATTGTAGGAAGAGCATCAATACAGGATGTAAAGCAAAGTCAATTAAAGCTTTCTGAGGCCTTCTGTGTGTTATCGTAAAATTTGCCTCAAAACCGTTTTCCACAAATTTTGCAAGAGTAAGCTGATTTCTCTTCGCTGTGTTTTCTCATACATGTGTGCGTATTTTGCTGAACACATGTCTAATTGTTGTGCCAAGAGATACAGGAGGTAGTGCCAGGTCATATCCAAGCCTTCTGAAGCCATTTCATGGATCAGCAACACAGAATAAAGTCATTACAACAGTCTTTTTGTGTTCCTTTTCCTCCACAATAAGTAGTTGGTGCGTGAGTTTGTGTTTTGAAGTGTACTTTGCTTAAGATTATTACATGATACATAATTTTTATTTTGACAGACTTATTATGCCTTTGCTCAATACTGCCGCAAATTTCAAGTGCTGCATGAGATGGAGACTGGAGCGATTGATGCTCTGAGTCCAGTGCAAAGAGCTGCAGAACTCAGAATATTCTATGAGGTCCTGAATTACCTGCTCACAAGGCCCTCTGCTCCAGGCTGGTGTAGTTTTTTCAAGCTGGTTTACTATGATGGTATGTATGACGGCCAGAAAATGCAATTCATATTAAGATAAGATTACACAAAAATTACTACAGATCATAAAATATTCCTTAAGCAGATATTAGAAAACCGGCTAATTTGGAACAAGATTCTCGATGTCTGTAAAATTTTTAATTTCAATTTTCCAAAAAGGGTGATACCTGAGCTGCAAATATTTATGTCACGTAAATGATATAAAAACAATTTCAATATTAAAACAAAGTAAACCAACAAAGGTAAAACATGTGGTCTAAGATGACAAAAAAATTATTACAGAACCCAAAATAATCTGTGAGCAGACCTTGGGCAATCATGATTATTTGGAATAAAATCCTCCATTAATTTTGCATTTGTCCAATTTATCTATGTAATATCTCCTTATAAAAATGTACGTCCTATAGATGCAACAAAAAGATATTTTTCAGATGACAAACATACTGGGAGGAAAGTGTCTGAGGTCTTGATGGATGAAATTAAAGAGAGTCTACGAGAAGAACAGGAGGAAGGTTCATATAATACTCAGCTGATAACAGAGAACTGTAATGGTGTGCGCCCTGTGAAAAAGCTGTGATATGCGTTTCTTACTTCTGCTTCCCGCTTGAGGATTTTGTCTGGACAATTTTATGATCAGGCACTACACAACATCATGCATGTTTTTCAACATGTTACACGTTTGCCAGGTTTCTTCCTTTTGCTTCTAGCTGAAGTATTGTGTTTTAGCATGAACAATTTTATGACCATGCACAGCACATATGATTGTCATGCTGTTATTCATTCTGTTACACACGCATTTCGCAATTTTTCACACTCATTTCCAGTTTATTGTGGATTTTTGGAATCTGTTGGTTTGATTTTGTGTGTCTATGGATGAAAAAAAGGTTGAATAATTTTCACATCCTTAAAGACTATATATATGATAAAAAGAATTTCATTGTTAAATAAGAAATGACCTGTTTTACCACAGTTCTCATATATCTGTGTGGATATGTCAATCTGAAAATTGTAAGTATTATAATCATGTTTTGTTTATTTTCATCTTGAGAGGTTGCACTTATGCTACTCAATTTAGATATTGTTTTATTTGTATTATGTTGCATAACATGATATTTGTGTTACCCGATTATGTATTTAAACAATAAGAAATTGTTACATTTCTGCAAAGTTTATTTTCATACGTCAGTTGCGTTTCCAACTTATCTATCACAGTTCAACAATATTTTGTTCATACTGTGTTGCTCAATAAAATTTAATAAAAAATAATAAGAGTTGCATATTATTTTACTTCATTCGCAAGAGATGGTAATTGTGTCATTGACCCGTAACACTGGAGAAAGTTTCATCTAAACAGTTCAACAAAATTAAGTCCATCCATTAACATACTTGGCTATTTCTAAGAATCTTTCTCTGAATTTTATTATATTTGGCTGAATTAAAGTTCACCAAATTGGCTTAAAATGTGTGTATTTCTGACCCACTTTGTTTCCCTTTCATCCGATGAGAATTCATGCCTCCACAAGCAGTTTGGCTGAGGATGTTTAGCATTTATGCAATGGCACAATGTCATGTGTTTCACTTACTTACAGGCGGCACTATAGTTTCTAGCATGCATAATTGCAAATGTGAAAAAAATGTGAGCCCACCATACTTTTGTTATTTTTGAGTTAAACATCTAAAGAATTAAACAAAAATTAGTCACCCTTCATAAAAACTTTGATATGTCAAAGACCTTCTCTGATATTTCATAAAATTTGAGCAGTTTGTAGATAGATAGATGATAGATAAACTTTATTTCAGCCCAGGGTGGGCTCATTCGAAGGTTGCTGGATCAGCAACGAATAATGGCATTATATAAACGCAGGCCCAATGTTAAAACATAGGGAAGGGTGGTTCACTTACTTATCAAAGACTTTGACCCATACCTAACTCCGACTACAGGGAAGAAAATGGGCTGCTATTTTTATCCCACTTGCCTCACACATCGGCCTTTATGACCCACTTTGTTTCCCTTTCATCCGATGAGAATTCATGCCTCCACAAGCAGTTTGGCTGAGGATGTTTAGCATTGATGCAATGGCACAATGTCATGCGTTTCACTTACTTACAGGCGGCATTGTATATAATAAAAGATCATTTCAGATTATTCTAGAAAAAATCTACTCTCAGTATCGAGCCATATCGTAAAAGGTATGAACAAAGAAACCACAGATGACATCTTACCATCATAGACATAATAACTGAAGCAATTAGCAAAAATATCTCAGTATACTTATATACTTTATGTCAATTTTGTCTGGGTTTTTTCTGTTGGTGGTTTATGAAGTGGAATTCCAATAGTTTTTTTTTTTAAGTTATTTTTTTAGGTTGTGGCTATCCATCCAAATCGTAAAATCTATTGAAGCTGTTGATTGGCATTAGGGAAAATTTTTTATTTCAGTAGATTGTCAGTTTATATGGTTATTTTTTATAAGAAAATTCTTTCAATTCAAGTTATGACGGAATAATATTTCACAAAAGAGAAGAGAAACTAAAGGCATTTTAAGTATAATTCAAAGCTTCAGTCTGTGATTCAAGAAAAACAAACAACTGATTTATTTTTGGATGAAATTTTATTCAGAGGTCTGAGGAATCCCTGTGCTGCATAATATTCAAATGCTTTACATGACAAACAACAAGGGCAAATCAGAATTATATATTTTTTTCTGATTTTTTGGTGCTGCTTAAAAATAGAAAGAAACCAGATTTGCTGTAATTGTGTAAATTGACCTGTCGCACAGCAGTATTCTGGCAAGAATCAGATACACGCCGTACAAAAATGGTACAATGTTTATAACAGCCAGAAAGGGAAAATTATAAAAATACCCTATTAATTCAGGGATGCCCAGGGTCTTTCAGTTGCCCCAGCATAGAATACTGGATACAACCCGCCTCCATTTATTGCTTCATGAATCAAGTGCCTAGGCCTGCCTATCCTCTTCAAACTTCCAAGTGATCAAGAGGCCTTGTGACGATGCATTTGGACAGGCTTGGTTGATTTTGTTAATCCCTATGTTTTTGTTTCACACCTATTCCAACACATTCCTTATCCAGTGGCGTACAACCAAGGGTATAGTTCCATTAGGATCAAATATTATTATTACACATGGAATAAACTAAATGGGAGTTTTATACAATCAAAATTAGTCTTACACGCAATTTAAATCATAACAAAATTTACAAATTTCTATGTGTGGTTGTGTATGTCAGTTTACCTACCACGAATAGCAAGTCAGCCCAGTCATACAATCAGCCAGTCTGTATAAATAAGATGATTGATAGATAGATAAGATAGATTAGATAGATCGATAGATCGATAGATCGATAGATAGATAGATAGATAGATAGACTGACATATATTATATAGATAGACAAATAGGATAGAATATTGAGATAGAAAGATATATAGATAGATAGACAGATTGATTGATTTATTGATTGATTGACTTAGATTGACAGATAGATTTTAGATAGGTAGATACCAGGTAGAAAGATATAAAGATAAACCGTCAGAATTTATATGGGTTGATAATAAATATGAAATTGGAACTTTTATGCCCTGTGACCATTTTTTGTTCTAATGTATAGCCTACATTTTTGCACACTTATAAGTAAGAGCTACTTGAAGAGCAGTTTTGAAACAATTCCTATTCTTTTGAGTAATAATATAGCAGTTTGGCTGATCAATTCTAATTCTGACTAAATATATCCTCCGGCAATTTGCTCTTGCTACTCCCCTGGAATATCAATGGTTTAAATCCTTAATCCCTGATATTGTTTAGTCTGGAGTATGTTCGATCAAGCATGGCATATTGCAGCGTCATCAGAGCCACTTGGAAGATGAGCAGTTGAAGTGATATGGCACGGTTAGGCACATTATTGCTTGATGCGCCTATGCGTGCCAATTCACTTTAAACTTCCAAGTGATGAAGAGGCCTTATGACGATTCATTTGGTCAGGCTTGGCTGATTTTGTTAGTCCCTTTGTTTTGGTTCACACCTATTCCAACACATTCATTATTCAGTGGCGTAAATCAAGACTGTGATTCTATTAGGATCAATTATTACATGGAATAAACTAAATGGACTTTACAATTTTCGATGTATGGACTTATCTGAATTAACCCAGTCATACAAGAAGTTAGTCAGTATGATTAAAAATGATAGATGGATAGATTGGTATAGATAGGTACATATAGATAGGTATATCGATAGATAGGTACATAGACAGGTACGTAGACAGATACATAGACAGGTAAATAGACAGGTAAATGGACATGTATATAGACAGGTATATAGATAGATAGATAGATAGATAGATAGATAGATAGATAGATAGATAGATAGATAGATAGATAGATAGATAGATAGTATATGAGTTCACTATAAAGATGAATTTGAAATTTGATTCAATTTATATGAGTTGATTAGAAATTTATATGAATTTTTAATTTGGACCTTTTATGCCCCATAACAAAATTATTTGTTTAAAAAGGTGTATACACTTATGTTCACTTATAAGCAAGGCCTACTTGAAGAGCAGTTATTTAGAATAATTCCCATGACTTATTACATAGCAGTTCAACTGATCAATTCTAATTCTGACCAAATATATCCTCGGCAATTTTCTCTAGCTACTCCCCTGGTATCAATGGTTTAAATCCTTAATCTCTCATATTGTTTTGTCCAGTGTGTGTTCAGTCAAGTATGGCATATTGCAGCGTCATCAGAGCCACTTGGCAGGTGAGCAATTGAAGTGATACGGCACGCTTAGGCGCATGAATCAATAAGCAATAATGTCCCATGGGCTCAGACTAAAGTGAGTTCCACGCCCTCAAAGTCAGTTGACAAGCGCATTCACCAATTCGGCCACAGGGGAGCCATACAGGCCTATGTGGACCAGCAAATCAAAAGCCACGGAATATGGAGACATTTAAACCTCCAGAGCCTCAAATTATTATCTTAAATAAGGGCAAAAGGCCAAAAATATAATGTGATTTCACAGCTCGGAGGTATAGAAATAGTTTCTAACCCAGAAAGGATCAGAATGATTGAGAATACGAATACAAAAAAAGCAGCATAACCCCAACTTTGAGATGCGAGGGTCAATTTGGCCAATGCTGAATTCAGAGAAGCCAAAATTTAATCAGCAAGAGACACCAATTACAATATTTATAAAAGGTAAAATGGTCTTCTGCAATCTCGAAGACGCATAGAAATCATATCAAGTTCGCTAACACAGCAGTGCTCTTGATTTATGATAATAATTACACAATACTTCTTTCAAATCTGATAAATAGTTAATAACACCATGCAAGAATATATCTGTATTGGAAGCAAGAGTCAATTTAGCAGTTGCCTTGTTAAATAAGCTACTGGGATGCCAATATTCAATCAGTGAGAGAAACAGGTTTCACAATTTCAAGCTGTAAAATATTCTACCGCAATTTCGACAACCACAAATCACATCAATGCATAATCGCAACGTACCACTAACAAAGCAGTGCAATGATCAACCAAAAAAGCTTGTAGCCTAACTATTTTGTCATAGATTCATTGATGATGTGTCAATTGACCAAATAAATAATGCTCAGTTTGGAGATCATTGATATTTTCAAAACCTTGCACCTGTTACTTTCGGTGCCAGTATTATCCGCCTTTCCTTTTGTAAAAAACACTACAGTGACCATGCTATTTAGGTTTTTCAGCCCCTGCTCCTATAAAAATACAAATAATTACACCAAGGTTGCAGTGAAGTTAATCAGTATTTGACCAAATATTGGTTCAAACTAGTTGACTCATTGCCCAACTAGTGCTTTTTCGCTACTCTTTTAATACAGAGGTACTTATGCTCATTGTAACACAGAAAAGTTCTGGCTAGTCATACTCATACATGGAATCCATTATAAATTAGTTTTGAAAGGCGCTACTTCGAATTATGAACAATTTATGCAGATATATATACAATACAAGCAATGTTGGCAATATCAACAAAAAATAAATAAACAGAATATATTTACAGTGATGATATTTGCAAAATGTTATTCGGAATTATACATGCATCTTGTTAACAAGAAAATACTGATTTTCTATAATTTATCTCCATTAAAAATCAACAGATATCTTTTCTGGATCTGGCACTGGGTTCTAGTACAGTTGGAGTAATTTTCAAGGATGTTCCCAACAGAGATCCTTTTACTCTCCAGGAAAAGTCCATTGGCCATTCGTGTGATGATATGTCAACCAACCGTGTCAACCAACCATACAAATGTATCAAATTTCAATGCTTCATAAAAAAGATTGTCATTTCACAATTTGTCATGTGACTATGTAAAACTATCAGTTATTCATTGCGGCAGCATCAAAAAAGGATTGTCATGGATTCGGGATTCAAAATCTTCTTTTCCACAAGCTTGTGTTGAAACTGGTCGTTTGCAGTTTCAAATTTTTTTGTGGCGTCATATATTGTGCGACTACATCATGACCTTTCTTTTTCACCTTTCTTTCCATGGACGTAAGCAACATTCTGCTCACCTGTCATTTCGAGCCAGATTGTGCCCTTTTCATCACACTTTCCCCTCATAACAGTTTTACAGGGACGTATCAACACCATGAATTGTGGGCATTCTCAGTTGCTGTACATTGTACAATTGCTGTAAACTTGAGTTACTAATAAGCAAAGCTCACTTCTGCTATGAAATCAAACCATTTTGCAAACTTATAAAAATTGTGATAATTAATGAAGCAAATCCAAAATCCAGTGCAACTGCAACTGAAGCAGTGTCCTTCACTGCAGCTGCACTTTGCTTTTCGTGTTGTGAGTCTTGAACTGAAGGCTCTTTGGCTGAAGATCCCAGTAGAGCATTTTGGTGTCTTTCTGCAACACAAACATAAATGACACATTTCATAAGATGGGCATATTGATGTGCATGATTTGTATATTATGGCAGTGGTGAGAACTGTAACACTAACTTAAAAACCACTTCTCAAAAGTGGACATTGATGTGCTTGGTTTGTATATTATGACAGTGGCGATCACTGCTATACAAACGTTTAACAACAACTTTTAGAATGTGGATTATGATGTGAATGATTTGTATACAGGGTGGGGACACGAATCTTTCACCAAACTTTTCGGTAGGAAATTTTCAAAAGTATACGGTGGACAACAATGAAACTTGGCAGGGATTTCAAGAGTGTTATAAGCTTTCTTGTCCATTAGTATCATTGGTTTTGCAAATGAATTGGTTACACAATAAGCAGCAAAGGGACTGGTCATTAATTTCGGCCGTGACAACAAGATTTTGAAAGTTTCTAAAATCCCACTTACGCATCCTTCAGATGCAACCCACTAAGTCAGGAGGTTCATGCAACACGGAAAAGATACCTAGAGCAAGCTGCATTGGAAAAATTGAAAAAAAGTGTAATTAACATGATTTTTATGAAATTGGGCAAAAAAAACACTTGAATTTGTGTAAAACATGGATGTCAAGCCTCAAGCAGTTACCATATTTATCAGAAAAGTTTAGAACAATGGCTTAAAAATTGATGTGAGAATCATGACTTTCGCAGCTCTGATTTAAAACAAAATAATGCAGTAGTTTTAAAAAGCTAGATCATCTGATCGCTGATCTTCAGACTTCTGTCATCATCCGAGCTGTCATAAAGGAGAATGGTCCCCAAACACGAGACAACTTTTTTAGGACAATTTTCAATTTTTGGCAGCCATGTGAATTTACGGCTGGAGATAAAATTATGGGGAACTGCACGAAAACATTCTTTATTCTCTTGTTTCTCAGCCCTGTTAATATGGATTTGTTGTCATTTGGTAAAGATCGGTCAAATAGTGCAAGTTTCACGTCCCCACCCTGTATTATGACAGTGGTGAGCACTGTAACACAAACTCAAACACTTCTCAAAGGTGAACATTGATGTGTATGATTTGTTTATTATGACAGTGGTGAGTAGTGCCCTGTACACAGAACTGTGAAGAATGAGGACCCCTGAACATTTTAATTGCATAATTATCTCATTTGTCATAATTCTCTTATCATTGCACAATGTGCATCCTTGTTGGCATAACTATTATCAATTGGGCTCCTCTCAACAATTTTTATCTTGTGCCCTAATTGTCAGTGACAGCTATTTATTGTTTTTCTTTCGTTTTTTAATCGCTTATCAGCTAATGGACAATCTAATTTGAGGTCATGTGATAATCGTGTAAATGCATAAAGAACAAAACATTACCACAGATAAACAAATAGCTTTTCCTGTTGTTGGCCATGTTCAAAAGGCATTTCATCTTGCTAATTTTTATCTACTCAGGGAAATGGAAATTAGAATCAGGAGAGATGTACATACAAGAATTACATGGGGCAATCAGCATACACTGAAACACTTTCCAAATTAAAACTAGATCTCCAAAGAAAAGACATCCAATCAACATTCGAAAATATATCACATGAATGCAATGATATAAATTCTTCGTATAATGAGTTTATAAATACCCTTCTTGTCCTGATAAATGATAATTTCCAGCCAAAAAAAGTTAGATATGATAAATACAAACACAAAAAATCCAAGTGGATAACTAAGGGAATACTCAAGTCCATAAGGTTAAGAGACAGTTTGTATAGTAAAGTCATAAAGAGCCAAGATAATGAAGAATATCTGAGACATTCAACAAACCTCAAAACATACAATAGACTATTAAAAGCTACAATACGAAATGTAAAAATGTCATACTATAAAGAGCGATTTGATCTCTTTAAATCTGACATGAAAAACACCTGGCTAACCATAAATGAAATTCTGAATAAAAACAAAGATAAGAAAAAATTACCAGATTATTTTATACACAATGGCAAACATCTGCAAAATGATAAAGCAATTGCGAATGAATTCAACCAATATTTCATTAATGCTGGATATACCCTTGCATCAAAAATAGATATTCCAAAAAGTGGATGTTTTAAAAGTTATCTCAAAAATCCAACCCAAAATTCCCTTGAGTTTGAAATGGTTAATTCTGATGCTATTATAAAAGTAAAAGATGACCTTAAACCAAAATCAAGTCAAGGAGTTGATAATGTAAGTAACAAATCGCTAAAGTACATAAAACATGAAATTGCACTGCCTCTTACAAACTTTATGAACGCTATTTTCAAAGAAGGAATTTTTCCTGAGCAGTTAAAGATAGCAAAATTATCACCGATTCATAAAAAATGTGACAATCGTTATTTTGAAAATTTTAGACCCATATCCATACTTTCAGGAATCTCTAAAGTTTTCGAACAAATTATACATAACCAGATTTATCATCACATTACTTCATCAAATTTATTCTTTAGTAGCCAATATGGATCCCGAAAACAACACTCCACCGAGTATGCAACCCTAGAACTATTAGATAAAACAATATTAGAAATGGATACAAATAAACAGCCAATAAACATATTCATGGATCTTTCTAAAGCATTTGATACATTAGACCATGATATACTGATAAAAAAGCTCCACTACCATGGCATAAAAGACAAAGCCCTCAATATATTAAAAAGTTATTTAAGTAACAGAAAACAATTTGTATTGTATAAAGAGTGCTCCTCGAACAAACTGACAATAAAATGTGGAGTGCCACAGGGGTCAATTCTTGGCCCCTTCCTGTTTGTTATATACATGAATGATTTAGCATTGGTCACAGATGCTTTCAACCTGATTCTCTTTGCTGATGAGTTATGACACACACCATCGACAAATCTCAGCACAAATTTGTCAGATAATGTACTGACATTGACTCTCTTTAAACATTGATAAAACAAACGCTATTATGTTCCACACCCCACAAAAGAAAGTAAAAAAAAATCAGATGCATAACCCTTTCGTTTGGCTGTCACCAACAAGAGGGATAAGTCTCCTTAAATCAAATTAAAATTGAAAGTATTGGGTATGATTATGACAAATCATCATTATGATGACACACAAAGTGCCATTTTCACAGTGCAACAGTCCACTCTTTTTCGGTATCAAAGTGACAGGCTGTAAGTGTGCATGCGTCCATGATACAAACCAGACAGTTTGGCATAGTTTCACAATATTTCAATATTTATGATCACCCCCTTTCATGTTATTGTCTATGTTAAAAATAAAATTAATTTGGTTATATCTTTAGACTATAGTAGAATTCTATCAATAAATCAATTTAGTTCATATAATTAATTGAACAATTTACATATTTCCCACCTGATGAACAAACGAATGAGGTTTGCCCCTGTACAGATCATGCCATGTTATACCCTTCGTATTTCTGGGAAAGTTGTGCAGCTCATCTGGTTATTTGCAGGAAGTTATTAAGTGGTAGTTATGTAATAGCAGTTCATGACACGAAGTTGGCATAATATGATAATAAATGTATTTCATAAAACAATATCAATTTCCCGTCCCATGTACCATTTCCTGAATTTATCCATAACCAGGAAGTGAGGGAGGCATGCATATCAAAGGGGTGTTTATTGGCAAATGTCCCCAAAAATATTTAATGAATACTACATGTTATTACATGTTTATGTATCTCACTACCAATAATTTGCAACGTAACAGGATTACAGTAATCAGTAGTTACTTTTGCTAATTAACTGAAAAAAAAAACTGGACCGGATATTGATCCATTCTGGGCCAGGACTTCAGAGTCGGAGGTTTTTGAGTGGAGTTGTATTTGGAGTCGGGGGTAAACTTTGATTTTATGGTGGAGTCGGAGTAGAAAATTAATTTGGTGACTCCTGACTCCTAAAAATAATTAAAATATTTACAACAGTATGAAATGTATTCCAAATTTACAAAAACATGTCTTAAACAAGTATTCATGGGCAGAATCCTATTAAAACTTGGTTGAAATAATTTTTCCTCCTGTGTGTAAACGATGTTGGCACTGCAATTCTTCCTTTTTTTTGTAGTAACCATTTCTCGTTTGCCATCTCTATAGTCTAATCTGATCCATCTTGAAAAGACAGCTGTAGGTATGAGTCGGATAGTATGTGCATGGACATATACTTAATTGATATGATAGCCCACTTCTCTTTTCTTTTCAACCCACCATAAGGGGGCCACCATTCATTGGAGAAATAAATATATTCTTTTTTGGACAATCTTGAAATAAATAATTTCTGGAGGGGGGTATATCTTAATAAGGCGTTGATTGATTTGAGAATGAATACTCGGGGACTTCAAAAACTTGAAATAAATAATTATGGCCGGCGTTGCCGTGAAATACATAATTTCCCACTGAGGAAAACTCCAAGCCCCCCTGATCATTAAATGGTTGGCCCCTAATCATCCAAACAAGCAATCACAATAACTGTGCACAGTAATTGATGACATTGATCTATTTGGACCTGGTAAAGGGTATTTTCACAGTGGATGGGCTGTTTGTGTAGCTATTCCATGCAGAATTTAGGGTACCAACATGCAGGATCACTGGGATCATTATCCAACCTAAATATTTATACAGTATCTTATTTGCAGTCCAAGATCCTAACACAACAACAGACAAATAAACAACACTTCTTTTATAAAACTTTTTTCTCTTGAGTTCTTAAATTAGTTTATGGAAATAAGAAAACTTTTTTTTTTCTATTCACAGGCATAAACAATCTGATTCATGTGTGATGTGTTCCATTCAACTGGTGGCTCTCTGATACATATTACTATTAGAAAAGGTATGACAGCTTGCTTGGCAATGGTCCAACTTTCCAGAACGAACTGGTACGTTGTCACTGTAGCAGACGACAGAGGTAACTGTAAAATGCAATCAAAAGATTGTGAGAGCGAACCATGTAGGTGGACCTCCCCCTCTCATCCACTAATTAAATGCACAAATTGAATGACAAACTGAGCAGCACTGTTATTTTGTCCACTGTGATAAATAGTAGCATAACAGGCCTAGCTGTGAATTGAAAACAATACGATCACGCATCTATAACTTAACCCCTTCTAACTCCATGGTGTACCTGAATCCTTATTGGTTGTTTCTCTGGACATTATAAATTTACAATGTCTCACATGGTCGAGGTCATCAGAGTTTTCTTTCTATCTATCAATCAATCAATTCTATCTATCTATCTATCTATCTATCTATCTATCTATCTATCTAGGGCCTATCTGTCTATCTACCTAACTGTCTAACTGTCTAACTGTCTATCTATCTATCTATCTATCTATCTATCTATCTATCTATCTATCTACTATCAATCTATCTACTATCTATCTTTCTACTATCTATATCTCTACTATCTATCTCTCTAATATAAATCTCTCTATTATCTATCGCACAATATCTGAACAGTAATTCACTTCACATTCACATTGTACATAACCTTTTGTGTGATATGTTTCAGGGAAGTAAGGCCTGCAAACTATATTCTGTATAAATGCGATCTGAATTTGTCAAATGTGGTCCAAGTCACTCACTCCTGGGTTGGGTTGTTCACTAAACAGTCTTGAGAAGCAACCAATCAGATTGTATCTTTTACAATTCGCTGATAATGATTTATAGCTCCACAATACACATAGCTCTTTTAAATTGTAAAACAATTAAAATACAAGCACAAATAATAAAAACATGAACATTGAACAACAGAAAGATTTTAATAACAATTTTGTGAAACATTTCACTGGCTGTCCACAGCTTGGAAAGTCCTCAAGTTTGTTTTGGCAGCTTTATAATTATAGTAGAAGAGTCAAATCAGCTGTTCTTTTGTCTTCCTAAACCGAATTTTACTGATATCTATATATTTCTTATTTATGTTGACATGCATGAATGCCCTCACTTCGATTTTTCTATTGCTTCTATACACTGCTACATTAATTAATTTAAGCTGAAAATTGTGCACCACAATAAAGTTTTTGTTTGACATGTTTTTATTATTGTTGGTGTGGTTTTCACACCAATTGAACTTCCGTCCAGTTCAGTGTGGAACTCAGATTTTAGATTATTTTTTTGCTAATTTTGCAATTTTTAACAACTGTCAACACTACCAAGCATGTCTGATATTAAGAAAATATACCAAAGAAAGCAATCAAACCGATATTTGGGTGACCTCTTTGTGTTAAATATGAATTTAAAGGAATTATCCCTCTGACTCAGCCCATGGTCGTCTGCAATCAGAGTTCAGCTGTCATACCTTGTCATTATCAATAGATAATGAGTGGAGTGGACTGACCAAGTCAAAGCATACGTGGATCACATTGTTTTGGCCTGTGTTCTATTTAACTGTTTCTAAATTTCACACTTTTTGTATCTGTGCTGTACAAGGAACATAAAACTTCCCATTTCTGTGAAAGAAAAACTTTAAGTTTATGTATGCATGCATGCATGAGTCTAGTACTAGTAGGCTAGATGAAGATTGCATAAAAAGCTTGACTGCTTGATTCTGCAATATTTCTGGAAAGTATGCTATTTTCAAGGTGATGCTTGATTTAGGAATGAATATTCGGCGACTTTGCACGCTTAAAATAAATAATTACTGCATCGTCACCGTGAAATAAATAATTTCCCGCCGAAGAAAACTCCAAGCCCCCCTGGAAATTAAATGGTCACTAGGGTGGCCTAAAAAACACGAATTTTTTAAATTCCAAATCGCATACCCCTCAATTTTGTGTGGAATGGTAAAATAATCATGATGTTAAAATTTTATAAAATTCCTGCAAGTCTAAGTGGTCCCCCAAGGCCACTCAATTTCAACTCAAAGCTTCTAAAAAATGCCCGTTTGCGTAATCGCGGTTCTAAATATCTTGCTTATTATTTGATATACATTGATAATATTAATACCATTGTTCTCAGGGGAAAATTAGCTTCAATTTGAGTATAAGGAAGCTATATTTATGATAACTTTGAAGCTGGCAGGATTTCAGAAAACTCAAAATTTAAGTTGTCAGGCCCAACCGCTGCAATAATTTATCTAAATTGTCAGATTTTGCTGTACTTTAAAAATTCTACTGAGAATAAAGTACAAGGAACAATTTTCAGTGGAAAGTGAGAATGTTTAAGGGTTTGCATGGTAGGATATCCTTGCGGCAGAGACACATGATACGTGGCAATTAAGAATACATTTTTTATGAAGTTTGCCATTTTCTGACGACACCAAATGTCAATCAACGTGGTATTTTATGATCCTGAAAAACATTTTAACACTTTGGAGACTTCTGTGTGCCACACATAAATTCTATCTTTGAATTTAAAGATTTCACAACACCATTAAGAAAATTTCAGTGCACAGTCATTTTTGCCAGAAACTATTCAAGTTGGCATTCAAATTAAAGTTTTCTTTTGCAGAAATCCAGCCACGCTTGTAGTTCTATGCATGGTAACGCACCCTATATGGATTATTGTTTATATATATGCTGTCTCTCTCCTTCAAATCTATGTTCACCATCTGTGTGTATGTACCCTGGCTGGCAATTAAAGGACAAAATTTTCAATGCAATAGTGCACATTACCACGTTACTGTGGTCCATGCCTGTCCAAATAAGCTTGGTGGAACAATACGGGATTTAAAGCCCTGTCACAGAAAGCTTTCGATGACAGGGCTTTACATCCTGTGTTATTGCACCCTCATCTCTCAAAACATCACATACTTTTGCTGTGTTATTCCTTTGTGCCATATTAAAAGCTCTCTAAATTGTTTGCAAACAATTACAAAGTCTAAGATTGGCCCTGCAGCTCTGAAGTTTTTTGAGATGTGCCTAGCTTTGGTCATTCACGGTTACACATAAAATTGTGAATTTTTTTATCCCAGAATTTTACTTTTTCCTAAGTAGGATTATAAATTTGGGAAAATTTGACAATTTAGACAATTTATTTCAGCGGTTTCCCTGGACAACATGAAATTTTATGTTTTCTGAAATCCTGCCAGCGTCAAAGTTATCATAAGTATAGCTTCCTTGTACTTAAATTTAAGCTAATTTTCTCCTGAGAACAATGGTATTAATATTATCATTGTATGTCAAATAATAAGCGAGATATTTAGAACCGCGATTACGCAAACGGGCATTTTTCAGATATTTTGGGCTGAAATTGAATGGCCTTGGGGGACCACTTAGACTTGCAGGAATTTTATAAAATTTTAACAGTGTGTTTATTTTACCATTCCACACAAAATTGAGGGGTATGCGATTTAAAATTAAAAGATTGCTTTTTTTTTCGGCCACCCTAATGGTCACCCCTTAAGGAGGTGATCAATATTCTATTCGAGGGGGGGGAGCGTAGTTTGGAGTTCTTGTCAATGGAAAATTATGCATTTCCAATAGAACTGATGTAATTATTTATGTCGAGCATGCAGCCTCCTAAGATGTTGATTTCAAAAATAAATTCAGTGTTAAGAAATTCATGGATCTAGAACTTATTCATCCTTCAATGAGAAATAAATATGATTTATTTCATAATTTCAAGTCTGCCAGGAAAGAATCCTCTTTTGTTTTTGTTGTTTAACAAAACTGCACAATCATTTTTCAAAATCGTTTTTAATGTAACCCTCCCCCCCCCCACCACAGATAATTCCCCACTAACTCTGTTATAACATGAATGGTCATGGTAGCCTAGTGTATTTTGTGGCAGGACAGCTGTTGTTAATCTACAAATTAAAGCTTGTCCGAAAACCAGAAGCACATCCCTGATCTGCCTCCTACTTTGGCTTATTTTATCAGTTCCCCCTTAGCTCCAACCAGAGTCCGCGAAAAGTGCCGATTTTAGTTTTATAAAAAATATGTAGTGGCTATTTTCAGCTAGATAGGCTGAGTTTTGCACTAGATAAATTTGAGGACTGCAACATCGCAAAAAAGAGGAAGGGTCCTGACTGGTTTTCTGCCAAATGAATTCTATGCACTACTGATATAGTTTTATAAAAAATATGTCGATTTTTAAATTGTTAATAATTATTCTAGATTTAATTAGCTCCAGCAATGAGTAAGTGGGCCGTGCGGGCATTTTGGATACAAAATAGTATATAAGCTTATTTACATTTTATTAATACACAGAAATATATACATGTGTCAAAGGCCATCTTTAACTATAAGTTTCTCCACTACACTCTGCTGGAGTAACTTAATATTCTGAAGACACATTTACTCCATACCTCTTGAGCTTTTGAATCTAAATTTCGGGCCGACAAAATCTTATTCGGGCAGGTAAACTTCAGAATCTACCCGCCCGAATGTCCTGTACACCAAAAGCACTTTCGCGGACTCTGGCTCCAACTGCATGTACCTTGCCTCACTCTGCCACACAGTTTGTAAACCTCGGCTGGACATTACACAGTAACATGCAGGAGCGAAGAAATTCAAGTGACGTGACTTTTCTTCTTCTTTTTATCTATTAGATTTAAATGTTCTTTTTTTTCTGTTTATATAATATAGGCATATTATTGTTTTTTTGTTTGTTTTTTTTTAGTTTTTTGTTTTTGCAATATTGTAAAATTCTGGATTGTTCCAGTGGCCTATTATATTCGTGACACACACATCAGGAGCCAGGCTATTTATGGAATTCAACCATTTCAACCATGCACCTGCCAGGCAGCCCTGGCTGCAGTCCTGCACTGTCCTGCGGGAGCAGGGAGTTGATGTGGAAGTATCAATGGTTACATCCTTCATTCATATCACATCAAGCTTGGATATCTTTGATACAGACTACACAGCATCAAGCACTTAAGAGATGACACCAAGGGGTAAGTGGATCTACGTGCACAATGCTGCCAATCAGGGGCGTAGCCAGAAACCTGGTAGGTGGGGGTGGGGCGTTTGTTCCAGATGACCTTGGCGAGGCTTGTACGACAGCACTGGAGATTCCTATAGGGAGTGAATAATATAAATTTAATGTTCATTACACATCAGCCCCTATTCTAGATTGGCTACATACAATATGAAAGGGAGTGATTTTCTGGTATCTATATCTGTTGATTTTAAAACTTTTCATTGACTTCTGGGTTTAAAATTACCAACTACCAATTACCAACATTCTCCAATTGGCAAATATGCTACCTGTTATGTTTGGTCTTTTGGTAAAGTGAAGGAATGCAAAAAGTGTCTCTCAGAAGAAAAAATAAAAGTGGCGTTTCAGAAGAACAATTTTCAGGCCCGCAAGTCTTGATTTTTCATATATTTGCATCAAAGCCGACCAGCAGACATTCATCCAATTTATATTCTAGACATGTTAGAGTTGGTATACAGGGCTCATCTGGCAAAATACACTTGATTAAACTAAAATTGCAACAGATGGAATTTATGTTAAAAATAGGTTAGATCTAAAGAGAAAGAGTCAAAGAAATATTTCAAATTTTTGTAAAATCCTCGACCATTGCCCAGTCTGACATCGAGGAAAAGCCCTGGAACAAACTTTTGTAAATAATATGTAAATGGCACTGCCATGAAATTCGCGAAGCACTTCAAAGTTTTTTTATGACTCACAGTGTTACCATAACTTTTATTTTTATTTCATATCCAATGTATAAAGGCAGTTATGTAACTGTTTCAAAAATTAGGAATACAGATATGTTGAAAGACATATAGAATAATGGAGAGATAAAATATATATAATAGATACAATGTAGATAAATAGATAGATAGATAAATCGATAGATATATAGATAGATAGATAGATAGATAGATAGATAGATAGATAGATAGATAGATAGAAATATTGAATAGATAAATAGGCCTAATATTGATAGATTGATCAATAATCATCTCAATGGTAAAAGGCAGACATTTTTTTTTTTTTTTTTTTTTTATTGACGGCAAATGTCATATTTGATATAATTGTCATAAAAATTGGAAATACGAAATCACATAATATTATTATATTAACAGGTTCCAGCCACAAGAGTTAACGAACACAAGAATACATAAAGCAATTAAGAACATTAATTGTAATTATAATCTACATACATTGATTTTATATAAAAATAAACCCCAAACCTATAATAAACAATATCGCATCAACATAGATATTTATAAATACACATATCAAAATGGATATTTAGAAATACAGATATACAACTACACTTATGCGAAAGAGACATATTAAAATAATGAAACATTTGGTTTAGAAGACACAATAACTGTGGTATCACCATGTATATATTATAAAATTATCATATTCCTGTTCTAGTAATATAGGCCTATCAATAAACACACATTTGTGCAGTTAAAATAGAAAATAAAAAAAAACAGTGGCTGCAGTCAATATATACAGGCATGAGATATTCACAAAATTTTAAGATATATATGTATGTGGGTACATGCGTGTATTCATAAACTTCCACAAAACCATGTGTCGATGTAGGATATAGTTTGTTTCAAACATCAGCTCCAAGGAGAAATTTTCCTAGACAACTTAACATTTCGGGTTCTTTGTTTTTCATTATTGATGTAAATTTATCATTATCATTCAAAATCAGAAAATCATTTATTAAGTTTTTTGCTGTCGAAAAAAGGTTAACACGAAGCAACTCATTAGCTGGGCACACTATAAGGCAATGAATTTCATCCTCCACTACATTTAATGTACATTTTTCACATATTCTATTTGCTGCAGGAATTATTGGTTTATGATGCCTTCCAGTTTCAATATGTAGACTGTGTGAACTAGTCCTAAATCTAGCAATTTTGATTAACATTTTTCGACTTTGTCTCAGCTTAAGATATGGTTCAAGTCTACAATCAATCTTAAACAATTTGTATGTCCTAAGTTTTGGCTGCTGTGTACTATCATTTATAGCGATAATAAGTTTTTCCTGCTCAATTTCATACAGCCTTAGTTTCACTGCTCTGTAAATGCCAATCATGCTTAAGTCAGTACGGTTTACAATGTCATTTTCAATATTACAAGAACTTAATATACTGCTTAATCTTCCGAACCAATTACTTTCATTCACTCTTTTCATATAAATATCTTTCTGAGCTAGCAAGCATTTTTTCAATAGGCTACTGTAGGGTGCATCTTCCAATCGTATCCAGTAATTCATCATTCTAAGTTTTTGTCTTACATGCAAAGAAAATCTACCGGTTTCACCATGAATCGCTAAGGATGGAGTTTGTTTTCGTACGCCTAGCATAATTTTTAGAAATCCAAGACAATACTGAAGGCTGCCAAATTTAAGTCTAGGTAAGATTGTTGACATTACATAATAGTGTAATAGTAATAAATACAATAACATGATTTGCATGTAAATTAATTCCTCACTGTTACATAATCATCAGTTTATAATGATTATGTAACTTTAATTCTGTTATTTTTTCTTGTTGTCTGTTCTGAAATTAAATGAATCACTTGTTAATAATTTAATTTAGCTTGTCAAGGCTAATAATTAACTATTCCATAAAAATTATAGGTACAGGGAATATTACTGGAGAAAATTGAATTTTTAAGACACTTTTGAAGACGAATAGGTAAGATTGTTGACATTACATAATAGTGTAATAGTAATAAATACAATAACATGATTTGCATGTAAATTAATTCCTCACTGTTACATAATCATCAGTTTATAATGATTATGTAACTTTAATTCTGTTATTTTTTCTTGTTGTCTGTTCTGAAATTAAATGAATCACTTGTTAATAATTTAATTTAGCTTGTCAAGGCTAATAATTAACTATTCCATAAAAATTATAGGTACAGGGAATATTACTGGAGAAAATTGAATTTTTAAGACACTTTTGAAGACGAATATTATATTTTTTTATATACGAAACTAAATCATTGATAAGAAGCTGGGCCCACTTGACCTAATTTCCGACTGTGGACTGTTGATGTTGAGACCATCACTGCACAGATTTTTGAGTCCTCTCCTGTGCTCAATTTCGCTTCGCTGCGCGAATATTATTTTAGAATTGTATTTTTGCATTAAGTTCACATACGTTTGGCACTTATGAGGGCTTACTTTTAAAGTCTGGTAAATGTGACTTTGGTTTTGGCCCAAAGGGGGGGGGGGCTCTGACCCCTATATCCCCCCCCCTTGGCTACGCCCCTTCTGCCAATGCATTATCATATATATAAATGTGTTATGTTACTCTTTGGCAGAGTAGTTCATCATCAGTACTCCCATTCACCATCTGAGGGAGCACTCTGTGGGGCCCAATGAAGTTTTTTTCAAGGAAACCTCCAAACCAAAACAGCTGTCTGAGGATTAAATTTGTTTCCGTCACATTGTTGCATTGGAATGTCATTGTGTGAGAAAAACTCTGACCTGACTTCTCAAACATCAAAATTTTAACGAAGCTTTCAAATGGTGACACAGCCTATTACTGTGGAAATCACATTTCATGTGTGGGCTCTGTTAACGTGAGGTACGAAACAGTTGAATACAACTAACAGTAAATGCCAAATAGTGCTAAACAAGATAATCTGGCCTGCTATTTTGTGACAGGGCCTCTTGAAACGCTATCAGAACATAAGAATATGTGGCAGAGCCAGGACTTTATTGCATGGTATATCTCCTAAATATTATGTCATAAACAGGACAGCTTGGAGCACTCTAATTTACAAGAGGAGGTGGGATAAATTCTCCCATGGCCATGTCATTTTTTGCCAAAGTTCTCACATTAAATCTGTGGGGGCAGTAAATCATAGGCGTATGGGAGGAGGGGAGCAGGGGGGCGCGGTCACAGTAAGATTTGGGCAAAAAAGCTTTAAAAAATGTGGGTAGATGATTAAATAAAATCTATTGAAAAGTAAAGATTTCAAGGCAATTTAATTTGAAGTGGTTTTAAATCTATATCTTGATAAAATTCAGGCAAATGTCGCCCCCCTCCCTAAGAATCGCGCGTGCTGTATGCCTATGCAGTTAATCAGATATCACAGATGTTTAAAGGTTATACTTTGTATAGGTTTGATCCATGTTGACACAGTTCTTAGTGGTTTTTTTATAGCTGATAGCAGTTTGATTTTATATGAATTGACTTTTTCTGAAACATGTGCTTTATCCAAGCCAATGTTTTGATCAAACAGGAAGTCACATACAGTAACTACAGTGCTGCCACGCTGTTGCACCATGCTTTCACTTCACTAGATTAAATCTAATTGACACCAATTTAAATTTGATAGTTACATAATGAGAATGGTCACACAACCATTCCATGATAATCTAATGCTTGTCAAATTTAGTTTAGACTCCATTGACCTGAGGCTCAAGACAGGGGATTAAGCCAGCCAGCAATCAGTGTAAAACAAAACAACATGATTAAATCCAGTCGCCAGTCCTGTCACATATTTCTTGAGAGAGCCCTAAAAACACTTTCAAAGCAGAAGACATCAGATTTAGAGCAGAACCATGGACTAATTGCCTAAGATTGATTTACTGGAACATTTTAACACATAGGCGTACGGCGGACGCGATTTTTGGGAGGGCGAGCGACATTTGCCCAAATTTAAAAATCTAGATTTAATACCATTTCCAATGAAATTGCATTGAATTTATTAATTGTCGATAGTTTTTATGTAATCATCTGCCCAAATTTTTTAGCTTTTTTGCCCGAATCTTACTGTTTCCCAAACTTTTGGGGGGGGGGTACCGCCCCCCCCTGCCCCCCCCCCCTCCGATATGCCTATGTATTTGACATCTAGTGTATATAAGCTAGAGTCTTAAAATTTTCAGGAATATATCTTCCGTACAAAGCAGGTATAAAAGAGAACAATGGCGAAGCACCTTTGAGGTACAATATATTAATATATTGAGGAACGATTACTGAAACAGTTTGGGATTTCCTGTGTGCAAAGGCCATGTCACAGTGTTTTTTACAACAGCTGGGCGAAGAGAACAATTTGTCTCCATGAACCTCTCAGGCAGATTTACCCTAAACTTTTCCACCTTTTTGTTTTCTCTTTGTTGCTTCCTGAACCATAGGCTTACGGCAAGCAGAATGTTTTTTTGAAATTGCTAGGAAATATACCTGATTTTCAGTAATATATATTTATATCATCTCCTCTAATTTTTTGCCTCCTTGCCTGAATTTGGGCCTTTTCTCAAAGGTTTGGGGGCGATCACCCCCCCCCCCTGCCACCCCCTCCGATACGCCTATGTCCTGAACCCATTACTAGGTAAATCTGTGAGCTAGGGAACAAACATAAATAAAGTAATCGTCAAATATGCAGCATTTTGCCCTTAAAAATATTTTTTTATCCCTCATTGTGACAATAATGGACAGCCAAACGTATACTGGTCATCAGACGTGCTTACTATCATAGCAGTTTTTAGTTGTATTTAGATACTTTTCTTTATATCAGTCATCCTCATAAATTTGCAGTATGTTGACTTTTTTATCACCAGTTAGTTTCCATTCTGCATTTTACTGATCTGGTAAATCTCACAAATACCTCTCTCTTTCCTTTTCAGTGCACATCAAAGTCTCAGGCGTAGGAGAATGCTGGATAAAGCGAATGAGATGAGCATAAAGTACAGGATGTTTACATACTTTAATGAAAAGTTATGACGAATTATAGTCTTTGCCTGTGGGACATCAATAATTCACAGATCTTACTGGTATAGAAAAACACGATAGCAGGTCTTCAGAGACTAAACTTGGTATAAATGTGTTCTCATTGATATCTATCTCATTAAATTACCTCTACCCAATTTACTGGCTTTCTATATGCCCATTTCAGCATGAAAATTACAGTGGAATAAACCAAATCTTAACATTTACATGACTCAAAATTCTCCCTGTGGTTTTTTTGTTGTTTTTCTGTTTTAAAATATTCTCCTGACCTAGCTTGCTCAACAATCGTACACCTTTAGTCTTCATTTTGAAAATCCTAAATTTTTTGTCTATTATTTATGCATAAATAAAAGGATGTAAAAATGTTAAAAACAAAAACAACAAATGATTAGATTTAGTGTTTATACTAGGCATTTACTTGGAACTGCCACCAAAATATTCCTGATCTGCCCAGCTACAACTTACAAGATCCCCTAGTTCAACTGATAATATAATTACCCCGGGTTCAACGACCACATGTCTGGGGAAAGTTAGTCACCTTTTAGAAACTACCAATCAACCAGAAAGGGGATTCCACAAGTTTTCAGAGAACAGGTCTGAGGCAAACATTGCGTTACTGCTGCAGGCTCATCACACATTCCATACCACACAGTGCAGTGTGCAGTGACAATATGGAAGGTATGTAGTTCCCATTTGTTTCTAATGTATTGAAGGTTGTGGGTAGGTCTAGTTGGCTTTACGTCTTTTATTTATACACCTACCACTAAAATAGGCTTCATGATAAAATAGCAGGACATGTTGGAACCATTGTGATGAAACAAGGTGTCTGAGTCTTGGCTCAGATTGCAGGCATTTAAATGAAGAGAAAAGTCTCAGAAAACATCATAGAATCAACATGTCTGATTGCTTTAGAGTACTGGCTGACATCAGAAAAGCATATTTGTACACCACAACAACATGGGTTATAGGAGCAGTGCTGTCCTTAGTTTGATTTGCTTTGCTCAAGTTTGCTGGCTTCAGCTGCTCCCAGTTCTCCCGTGGCTTATATGGTAAGTTTGCTTGTCAACTGGCTTTGAGGGCGTGGGTTCAAATCTCACCCCGGGAACTCACTTTAGTCCGAGCCCATGGGACATTAAATGGAGGCGGGTTGTATCAGTATTCCATGCTGGGGCAACTGAAAGACCCTGGGCAACCCTGAATTAATAGGGTATGTGCCAGACTCACAGTCTTCTCATCTCATCATCATGCTGTGGTCACCAAAAATAAAAAGTGCAGCAGGAGGTTGAGCTGCCCCGGCTGATCCGGGTAAACCAGCACAACATAAGTCAAGTCTGAAGCAGAATGACATTTAAGGATAAGGATAAGGATAGTCCTGATAGGGTCATTCCGTGTCAAATCAACAGATTTTCGAGAAATTTTCCACCACCCCGTCTGCGAATTGGCTGAAAAAATTATATGCTGTTTGACGTCTCAAAAGATGAACTTCCTGAAAATGTCAGCTCAATCGGTCAATTTTTCATGATTTGCCTGAGGTTTGAAAATTGCTCATTTTACCAGTTTTTCGGGCATCGTTTTGACCGCAATTACACTGTTTGCTCAATAAATCACCTAATACTCAACTTTGAGCATTGAAATTCGGGATCTGCACTAACTGGACAATGGAAAAGGATCTTTGATAGACATTTATTGTTTTGCTATAACGATCACAAAGCTATGGCCTTGTTAAATTCCCCCCCTCAAAAATCAATGTTCACCACAAAAAAATTCAAATCTCCTATAGGTATTCCGGGTATAGATACAAAATTCCTAGGATATATTCTACATACGTATGGTCAAATAATAGTTGAAAATTGGAGATGTGTTCAGCCTCGTTTTTTTAATATAAATTTTTGAAAAATATTGTATATTTTTCAGTATGTAAAAGACAAAACTAGCTGGAACTCAAGAGGTACATGTGACACATCCATGAAAGTTTCCTATTATCTTTCACATTCATAGGACATAATACAGAAAAAAATTCAGGAACATGTTCAGCTTACTTTTGGTTCCTCGGAATTTTGAATATTATTCTGTCTGTAATATCAATGCAACTGTTGAGTAGACCTTCTGCAAAAGGTATCATAGACACAGCTTTTAAACTTCTCAGGTATATTCTACTTATGTATTCTCAAATGATAGTTGAAAATTGGAGATGTGATCAGCCTCATTTTTTAAAAATGAATTTTCGAAAAATATTATATATTTGTGTTATGTCAAAAACAAAATTAGCTGGATTGCAGGCGGTATAGGTGGCACATCTCTGAAACTTTCCTATTATCTTTCCCATATATAGGGTATAATACAGAAAATAATTCAGGAATACATACAGCTTACTTCAGGTTCCTCTGAATTTTGAATATTATTCTGTCTGTAATAATATTCAAAATTCAGAGGAACCTAAAGTAAGCTGAGAATAGTCCTGAATTATTCTCTGTATCATATTCCACAGATATGAAAGATAATAGGAAAGTTTCAGAGATGTGCCACCTATACCGCTTGCAATCCAGCTAATTTTGTTTTTGACATAACACAAATATGTTATATTTTTCGAAAATTTATTTTAAAAAAATGAGGCTGAACACATCTCCAATTTTCAACTATTATTTGACAATACATAAGTAGAATATACCTGAGAAGTTTAAAAGCTGTGTCTATGATACCTTTTGCAGAAGGTCTACTCAACAGTTGCATCGATGTTACAGACAGAATAATATTCAAAATTCCGAGGAACCAAAAGTAAGCTGAACATTTTCCTGAATTTTTTTCTGTATTATGTCCTATGAATGTGAAAGATAATAGGAAACTTTCAGGGATGTGTCACGTGTACCTCTTGAGTTCCAGCTAGTTTTGTTTTTTACATACTGAAAAATATACAATATTTTTCAAAAATGTATATTAAAAAAACGAGGCTGAACACATCTCCAATTTTCAACTATTATTTGACCATACATATGTAGAATATATCCTAGGAATTTTGTATCTATACCCGGAATACCTATAGGAGATTTGAATTTTTTTGTGGTGAACATTGATTTTTGAGGGGGGAATTTTACAAGGCCACAACTTCGTGATTGTTATAGCAAAACAATAAATGTCTATCAAAGATCCTTTTCCATTGTCCAGTAAGTGTAGATCCCGAATTTCAAAGCTCAGGGTTGAGTATTAAGTGATTTATTGAGCAAACAATGTAATTGTGGTCAAAACGATGCCTGAAAAACTGATAAATTGAGCAATTTTCAAACCTCAGCCAAATCATGAAAAATTGACCGAGTGAGCTGAAATTTTCAGGAAGTCCATCCTTTGAGGCATCAAACAACATATAATTTTTTCAGCCAATTCGCAGACGGGATGGTGGAAGCCACTTGATGATCTGACATGGAATGACCCACTATCTTTATTATAGTGACAAATGATGTTTTAAAGGCACAGAACAACAGTATACTTCGAAACAAATATAAAAATCTCCCTGCCCCAATGTCACTCTTAATATCCTGAGCTATACGATGTACCAATGAACAACTTGACTACGTTTTTGGTGTCTGCACATCAAGTTAGGTTGATATTTTCTGCATACGTTGAAATTTTGTGTCTATTCCTGATCAACAAACTCTAAAAAAATAATAAATTCCAAATTTCCCCCCCCCCCACATTAACAACACTGGTTTACCACAAGTGTGTGTGGTAATGGTTATGACTAACCACAGACTACTCTAAACCATCAACCAACCACTACTGCCACCTGAAGGGGATTTCATCTGGTTTCACAACTTCTCAAATCTGAAACATTGTGTCTTTACAGCAGTTACTGCAACAGTCACACCATATTACACACGTTCTCACCATGCTGTGTATAGACACTGTGAAAGGTATGTAGTTTTTATTACCAAGAAGGGAGAGTTTTCGAAGTGGGATTATGGGTGATAGGCTTTACGTCCTACAATAATTGGTAGCTTTAAAATATAGTTATTTCTGGCTTGCAAGCCATTGGCTCAATGACAAGTTCATGTGTTAGTAACTTAGAGTTACATGATAATTGTTAACTGAAACACATAGCAACTTGCTTTAGAAATTGTATTTCTAAGCATTCAATGGTGAGTCCATCCATGCCTGCAACATCAATTCATTCACAAGTGTCTGGAAATCAGCCATTCAAAGACAGGCGAACGTTCACAGTTACATTTCTGGGAAACTGGTTTTCTGCTACATCAGAGTAATTAATTTTTCAGAAAGTCAATCTGTACAACACTCAGTAATGCATTATAAGAAAAATTAGTTACAAACATTTTCTTAACAATTTGGAATAACTTCCCAGTCTCTATATAGTTTAAATAGATAGTATTAGTCCCAGAGCTACGGGGGTTTTATTTATGTTTTTGAGGCTAAAAGGTTCAATGGGTGGGTTTTATGCAGAATTTTCTCAGGATTTCAAAAATGCAAGTCTTACAACTTCATTTGAAGTGTGGTACCTCCCTATCTCGTTTTTCAGATTTTTTTTTGGCCATGGTTTATCCAAATAAGTAAAGGAAAAACATGTTGATGTGCATTATAGCAGCATAGCTATATCATCATCTGCGGAAAAGTGATTGTTATTTTGCATCCTTAATATTTGTTTGATTTCAATTAATTTCCCTTGTATTGTGTAACTCTACCAAAGAACTTCCCCAATAATAAAACTCCTGCACTCACAACTGCAAATTACAATTCTTTTTTTTTTTCTTATAATATGCATTGAATCAATTTGAATGAACATAAGAAAGGCTGAACTCATCGTAAACCTGGGCAGGTTCTTGGTGCATTTTCTACATAAATTTAAGTGTATATTTCGGTTGCTTGAACTTTCTTCTAAATCTATTTCTTATACATTTACATACCTTCTGTCCCGAGTGGTTATGCTGTGATGCGCTGTTTTGCATGTGTTATTTGTACACATTGTGACTGTATGGTAAACCAAAGTGATAGAAAGAAGCCAAAATTCATATTGGAGTATTCTAAAGTGGCTGTTTACTATGTACAACTTTGGAAACTTCCTTTAGATGACATGCAGTGTACATGTACACATGATGTTACATGATGTTTAACACTGGATAGGTTAAACTTTTATATCTGTTTTTGGTAAGAGGATACTTTAACCGGGTCGTACAGTCTAATTTATTGATATATTATATATTATAAATAACTTTGTTTCTCGTGTTACAGCTCTATTCTGCTTACAACTTCACACTCAAACAATGTAATCGAAAATCTGAATTAAACAAGGACTTAAGAGCCTAAGCAGATCTAAATATTACAAAGGGCGTTCAGACAATGACCTTTTTTTTTTCAAGCCTTTCTCGTATTTTACCATCTGAAATTTCTTTAGATAATTTGTTAAAAAAATTATATATGTTCAAAATGTAATGGACAATTCCTTGAAAAACTATAACCAAAGATGCACACAACGTAAAAACAGTGTCACTAATTGGTGGAGGGCTCTCCTGTTGTTTATGTAGAAACATATATTATATAGATAGTGGATGGTGAGGAGGCCAATATTGAGTTTTATTGGCCGAAGCAGTAATATTAGTCGAGGCCGTAGGCCGAGACCAATATTACTGCTAAGGCCAATAAAACTCAATATTGGTCGAAATAATGATATTGGTGTCTTAAAAGTGTTATTGGTGTGTGGAGAGTGATATTGGCATGCCCCTATGCTCTTAGCAGCAACAATGCACTTAATTGCCAATTACTTAAGGGAAGGCCTGGGTAGGAGGACATATAACTTCTTGAAATGTCAATCAATCATTTTATAAATATGCTCATTGTAAATAATGGGAAAAATTATGTATATTTCATATAACAAAAATTAAGTATCTTTAGAAAAACCAGTATTTTACAAATATGTATAAGTTTGAAATTTTTATTGCAGAATATAACAAATAGTGGATGTTGAGTCAACCAATATTGAGTTTTATTCGCCTTAGCAGTAATATTGGTCTCGACCTGCGGCCTCGACCAATATTACTGCTTCGGCCAATAAAACTCAATATTGGTCTCCCCACCATCCACTATCTATATAATATATATCGATCTTTGACATTGCACATATCTAAGTAATTTTCACAAACATTGCAATGTCGCAACAATGCTGCTGCAAAATAAACCTGTATATGTGCTCTTTGGAAGCCTGTTTTCCTCACAATCGATTGTTTGTTTTCACTGCACAATTAGCTTGCTCATAATAACAGATAAGATAGAGCAAAGAGCTTGTTTTTTGAAGATTGTCCAAAAAACTGGGATGAGCGGTCTGTACCATGTGCCTTCTGAGGTTTCATTTCCCTTGCAACTGAAAAGTAATTTTTAAAACACTCCAAACAGGTAGGCCTATCACATTTTCACAATTGATTGTAAAATACCTGAAAATTAATTTGTAAAAAAATTCATACAAATAGAATGGTCCTTCAAAAAAATAGTAAGAAACATTACTTGTTACTTGCTAGAATAAATATTGGTACCATCCTGGCACCTTCCGGAAAACGCTAGGGTTGAATCTGGTGTGTTCCGAAACAAATCCTCAAAATTCGTCTGACACAAGTGACTCATTCGACCTTTCCAGAAACACCAAGGGACCGTTCGGAATTTATGACTTTGGGGGAGGGGGGGAGTTTTGCTGGAACATCCCGTCAAAAATTGATACCCCCCCTTGAGTTTCATGCAGATTTTTAGTACCCCACCCTTAGGTTTCACACGTATTTTTAGTACCCCCCCTTGACGCACAAAGCTATATACACATATATATACTGTTATCAAAGGTTGATGACTAATGGTGTCCAACTTGCAATGGTATAGAATGAAGCAGATTCCAGAAGAATCTTATTTTTGAAAAAGCCATTAAAGGACATTTGTTTATATCTGGCCTACTAAGTCCCTCACTAATGGACATTTAACCAGACAAGGGCCTAGTAATTTCAAGCCCCATAACATCTTCCTTTGATGTTATTATTTTTATCCTGGGGAAAATGTACCAAATGCTGTCAACATCTGGATAATCATGTGGCAAGCAGTTGTAAACATGTCATCTAATTGCCCTCTGTGGTTGGACCAGTTATCCCAAAGATGGCCAGTTGGGGTAAAATGTCAGGATAAAAATAATTCTACTGGAATCTGTGTGTCACACAGGGTATTGCTGGAGTTGGACACCTTTAGTCATCAACCTTTGCTGTTATACATGGCCAGGCATACAGATTCGCGGACTTTTGCGCTTTAAAAAGTCCAAATAAAATGAGTTGACGCGTGTTTTTTAACATTTTTTCTTTGTTAAAATTTCTTACCCCTCCTTGGAAGTGTTGTCAAAAATTAATACCCCCCCCTTGAAACACGTGTGAAAAGTTAGTACCCCCTCAGCCAAAACTTCCAACCCCCCCCCCCAGTCATAAATTCTGGACAGTCCCCAAGCATGACTCATTGACAGTGGCAGTTGATAGGTATACCACAAGGTGGAGCTGTATACAGAAATTCACTTCTATCTGTAATAGTGCCATATAATAACTCAGCTGTGATAAAATTTTCTTTTGGCTATAATGGTGCTATATTGTGGAATGGTTTACCTTCTAACGTGAAAAATGCTCAAAATGTTATGTGTTTTAAAAGAATTCTTAAAGATTATGTTTTTAACCATTTTTAGTCTCTTTATGTGTATGATTTTAACCTTTTCTTGTATATATTGTATATAATGTACATATTTTACTGTATTTTTAGCTCGTTGTTACAGGACCAATTTTTAAAACAGTTATACACTGAAATTGTTATCCTGTCTAAATATATTTTAATTAATAAATAAATAAATATTAAATGATTTCCCCCTTAACATTTTCGGTGTCTGAGAACCAATCAAATGTTGTCCGTAAGCTATGTAGGAAGTGGATCCCACAGATCTCCTCCTAAATAAAACGCCTGTTGTGTCGTCCATGATGGCATGATGTCTGCCAGTTCAAGCAATAATCTAATCATTTCATTCCTTCCAGGGTTTTTACTGGTGTGCGTGTATTTCTCCTGGTACTATTTGCCGGCAACTGCGAATTCATCACCGGACGTCAATTTAAATGTCAAGAGCTACAATTTTTCAGGCACTGAGCTATCTTGCAAATACCTTGGAAACCAGGTGAGAGTTTTTGTTGTGTTGTTGTAGATTAAAAGTTCAACAAAAAATAAAAGTCCTCCTTTACAAAAACTTGAAATAATAGTCCAATTTCAAGGATGGTTCGCTCAGTTAACTAGGGGAAAAGTGGTAAATACTTAAATCCAATTGGCTAATAGATTCCTGCCCTTGCCTCTGATTGGTCCTGCCAAGGTGACTCGTAGCTGGGTTTTTTTAGTGCATTTTAATGTAGCTTTTTGGCTTTATAACTTTGTCATCCTTTCAATTTGAATTTTGAAACTTGTGTTTTTGGATTTAGAGTGTATACATCTCCTATGTGTAAAAAGCAAATTAAGAATCGAAGAATTACAAAAAAGTTATTTGGGGTCAATGTTCAGGCTATTCAGTGAAATAGATCTATTTAAAAATTTCTTCTCAGGGTTTTTTTAAAAGTTGACCGGAAGTTGAACCGTTTGTTGCACGAAGACCCCGTGCGCTTGAAGGTGAAATAGTATTATATCTGTGGTTTGTTGGCATGTTTATTGACACTGTGGTTGTGTATTTTGTAGCTTCATTGGTTGCTTTACTTTTGTCCAAGCAAGCAGATACCCCTCTTTTCAAAAATTTTAAGTTGGGGCTTGTTTAAAAATATTTACAAATGGTCCTCAATAGAACAATGAATTTACCTTCTGGAGAAGATTTTGACGAGAGTCCATAATTTTCGCTGTTGTGGACTCTCGTCAAAATCTTCTCCAGAAGGTAAATTCATTGTTCTATCATGGATCCGGAGATTGGAAATCTACACTCACGAGGTCCTCAATACTCAATTGATTTCTAATGACAATGACTCAGCCAAAGAACCCGAGGATTAAAGATGTTTTTAAAAAAACAATTCCTCAGTTGTCAACTAAATATTACTGAGAATGAGAAACAAATTTTCTGAGTCACTTGATGAAGTTCAGGGTGTAGAAGGAAATTTTACAAAATTTGACAGGTTTTAAGCTTGGGTAATAATGAAGACTTGGTCAATTTACAACAAATTCATAAAACAGGACTGTAAAACAACACAATAAAGAATATTTCTATGCAATTTCATTTGAAGTTTTCAACTATTTCTAGCTCTCTGAAGTTTAGTGATTCGTCGTCTTTAGGTCTATTTTTGGAAAAACGGGGAACTGTGCACTTAACCGTGCTGCAGAGCAGAACCAATTTTCAGACTTTTCTTGGCAAGATTCAGACCTTCTTGAAGTTATGCATGTCATTTCTTGATGGTATTTTAACATCTTGGATCATCGGCGAACATGTAACAATAAATAAGCAGCACCTGGAAGGTCATTATTGTTGATAACAAAGAGTGTACACTCTAAACGCAATGATGGTACAGTACAACCCAAAATAAAGTAAGAAAATTTTCTGTCAGAAGTCCTCTGTTTACCTATTTTGCCCTCTTTTCTCCTCTCCACCCCAAATTTCCTTACAAATCCCTTTGACTCCTTACTACAACCTTAGCTCACATCAAGAACTCTATTTAAACAGTTACCAATATAACTGCAATTATGATGGTGGTGATTGAGTTTAAATTGGTGTTGTTTAAATGTGATTTTAATGTAAATTTAAAAGGTAGTTTCAAGTAGGTAAACGTAGGAAGTGATTCAGAGGTAGTCATAAGGTGTGAAAGGGTAAAGTATTGGCTGATTCTTCCTTCCTGCTGGAGTAATTGTACTTTATTTTGGGTTGTACTGTATATATAAAGAACCCACATCTGGAAAAAGGTTCTATATTTTTTTAAGCGTTCAACTGAATTGAAAAGGTTTAATGCTGGTTGGAAGTCCCAATGATATATGTCCCTATGCTCCCAACTAGAGATAAAGGGGTTCCATTGTGGCAGTTCAGCGCATCCGGATTATCTTAGTGTTGCTTTTGTTTGCTGTTAGACCCTTTTCAAAAGTTGAATAATGAACCTTTAGGGTTCCTTATCTGTACCAGCTTATAGTTCTAACCCTTAAAGGTTCCATATAAACCCTTTTTGTTAAGAGTGTAGTTCTGATCCTTAGGGTATGCTACTGGTGACTTGTTCCATGATGAAAATCCTTGGTTGACACACGTTCAATTGTTCATACTGTCCGTTTTCTATGGTCAGAAAATGCTCTGTGGAGGAGAGAGGTTGTCCGCTTATCCTATACTGACAAAAATGGCCGTTTAGATGATAGTTTAATGGTGTATGGTCAACTAGGCGACAAACCAACCAGGCGACACCAATCACCTCCAACTAGGTGACAAGAAATTTGGAAATCAGATCCTGGAACAAACTAGGTGACAAACAGTTCCAACTAGGTGACACAAATTCACACAGCACTTTCAACTATAGGTGACACAAGTTCACAAAACACATCCAACTAGGCGACAATGCATTTCCTGCTTGAATACAATTGCAAGTGATCAGTAGCCAGGTTGGTATCTCTACTAAAATGTGCGTCACCTAGATGGTATCTGGAAAAAAGAGGTTGTCATCTGGTTGTCCAAAAAGTGCAGCCCAGCTGGTAGTAGTTTGTCACCTGCTTCAAGTGGTTGGTTGTCGCCTAGTTAGTAGTGTTGTAGCCTAGTTGTCTGTCACCTAGTTGACCAGCCTGACAAGGCGTCAAAAGCCTTTTCAAAATCCATGCATACATACTTTATGTTTACTCATCCGCCCGAGTTAAGGATGAGAGAGTCTTGTTTCATTTCTAAAGTGGTACGGAGAGAATTTTGTGTTTTGCAAAATTTTGAACCTGATGTCTGAGACTATGAAATAATAATTCATAAAATGCAATGTTTTCTTGTTGTTGGTTGTAATATAAAAACTTTATGTTGTGCCAACTGAAGGGCCAACTGGAAACAGTTCCTATAACCGAGGGGAAGCAGCAGCTATCACCAAGGGAGTAAATGTAATTTATCCAGTGAGGGCTATAGCATATTCCCTATCCCTTGGTAAATTACCGGCTTATACCATGAGACAATCACCCACCAGTGGTGTAGCCAGGGGGGGCAAGGTGGGGCAATTGCCCCCCCTGTGGCTGCTCTTGCCCCCCTCTTGCCCCCCCTCTGGCTTTGGAGTAAAATAAAATAAAATTAGCCTGAAATGTCCAGTGCATGACCTGGTTTTACTATTCTGCTTAGGATGGCCTTTACGAAATAGTGTTTCAAACGCTGACCTAATTATTTAGCGGGCCAAGCGACTGGTGGAGCCGAAAAATGCAGGGCCTCGAAAAACCAACTGAACTCTCCCGAATTTGTCAAATTTATTCAACCATACAGTGAGGCTCTGTAAAATTGCAATGACAATCCCAGCGTCCAGTGCTTCTTGTGAGCGAAGCTTCTCTGTCATGAAGAGGACAAAAACCTTTGTGAAAATTCAATGGCAGATGATAGGCTCTCAAACCTAAGAGTCATCCATATTGAATGACAAAGGTCAAATTCGTTTGATTTGGATGAGTTTGTAGAGATATTTTCAAACAGGATCATGCTTCTTAACTCATATCAGAGACTGATGTTGCTACATTGAAATTTAGTGTCTCTATTGCAGGCCTCCTAGAACTCCTACTTTTCCTACCTTTTTTAGAAATCATCCTACTTTTCCGTTTTGGCCTGTCCTACTTTTTTTAAATCCAGAAATGGTAAATTTAGTGAAGTGGCAAATCTTGTCTCTTCATAGGACAAATTTCAAGCTTTGAGTCAGAAATGTCAGATATTCGACTGAAAAAAATCTTAAGGCTCATTGTACATTCTTTCGACAAGGTTTTGGACATATCTTGAAGGAAAAAATTGGGTACTTTCAATGAAGGCGTCAAAAATGAAGACAATATCTTGTCCCTTTGTCTTGTTTTTTGGCAAAATGTGTCTAAAACAGGCTCCTACATGACCACAATTAATGATCCTAATTTTTTTGGCCAAACTCCTTTTTTTTTGCTGGAGGCCTGCTAGGACGCCTGCTATTGTTATTACACTGCTCTGTTCTAATTAAGATAGAGATAGTTTTTCATTATTCTATATGACACTCATTACATTCCTATAATATATTTATGAATAGTTTATAGGCCTAGTCTGTTGAAAAATCATGCAATTTTTCTGTTCTAGTGTGATGACATTGCCAAGATGATGATTGCTATGTGATGAGCATTATAACTTTTCTGTTTCTTGTTCAAGACTGAAAGAATATTTTCATTGATACCTGAATTCTTGTTTTGATAAAAATGTCTTTTTTCTGATGTTTTTCTATGGTGTTTTCTTCATCTATGGATCCAATCATCTAGATTCAATATTTAGTGGCATTCATTCAAGCGAATTTATGCAAGATATAATAATGACTTAACATTTAACAGCAAAATATCTAATGCCTTAAAAAATGATATACAAATACAACATATAATTAAATTTCTTGCACTTCTGTGTCAATTTAACTTGTTTAATGATGATGATAATGACCATTGTGGGAGTCATGTGAATTTTAATCCAAAAATGTCGATAAATGTCGATAAAGGTCTTGCCCCCCCTCAAGAAGTCCTGCCCCACCCCCACTGCCCCACCTGTGGCAGATGTCTGGCTACACCACTGTCACCCACATATATACATTGTAAACACAAACAC